>CM077657.1:25367717-25685217 GCA_039707465.1 Rhabdophis nuchalis | reverse complement strand
AGCTTTCTATAAAGCCAGCTCTTATTTCAGATTCACAATCTATGTGGAAAGCCCCAGCATAATGCTAAGTTCTCCTTAGTATGTACACAGCTACACATTTCGGGAGCATTTCTAGAGAGGAAGGGCTCAAATCCCAACCCACAGGCTCCACAGGTTCTCCCCAAAGCCAACTTTGAAGCTCCCGTGTTGGGAAACCAGAAGCAAACGAGGCACACGCAGCTTCTAGTAAGTTTTTTGTGCTACCTTGGCTCCATCCTGCCCCTCATGTGGAGTTAACCAAGTCCACCTGCTTGTTTGGTGACATCAGTTGGTTTCTACCATGCTTCCAGTCATCCCTGGAGGTTGAGGGGGCAGGCGGCAGCGGCGATGACGATGATGTTGATGATGATGTAATGCTTACTCCAATCCTGCATTGAGTCTTCACCCTGGGAGTGTAACCTAATACATGGGATGGGGAATTCAACCCTTGAGAGACAACTCTTGAATTCAGTTTTCTTTCGGTGAAAAATAGGCAGGGCTTTCAAGCAATCCAGCCCCGGTTCTCTAGGGACTGAGGAGAAACGTTTCAGGTGTCCAGAGCATTTAAAAAATGGGTTACAAGATCAGAAGGCAGGATCACTACAATTTGTTGCTGTTGTTAGTTGCAAAGTTGTGTCTGACCCATTGCGACCCCATGGACAACATTCCTCCAGGCCTTCCTGTCCTCTACCATCCCCAGGAGTCCATTGAAGCCAGAGGTCTTCAAACTTGGCAACTTTAAGACTTGTGGACTTCAACTCCCAGATAATTCCACAAGTCTTAAAGTTGCCAAGTTTGGGGACCCCTGATTTAAGTTCACGCTGACTGCTTCTCACCTTTTCCTAGAAGGAGAGAGTTCATTGCACGCAAGGGGTCTCTTGGTTATCATCTAAGGCAGGGGTCCTCAAACTTCTTGAAAACAGGGGGCCGATTCATTGTCCCTCACACTGTTGTGGGAGGAGCGGACTGGCTGGGTGGGCATGTGACAATTCCTAGTCCAACCCCCTGCTCAAGCAGGAGACCGGATACTTCTGCCAACCTCTTCTTGAAAACTTCCAGTGTTGGAGAATTTATAACTTCTGGAGGCAACTTCTGTTCCGCTGATTCATTGTTCTCACTCCTTAGTTCTAGGTTGCTTCTCTCCTTCATTAGTTTCCACCCGTTGCTTCTTCAGGTGCTTTGGAGAATAGGTTGAGTCTCTCTTCTTCATGGCAGATATTGGAAGACTGCTATCATGTCACCCCATGCGTATGGTGTGTGTCTGTTGTGCTTGTTGGTTTTGTAATATTTCTGTGTATCTGTGTGTGTGTGTGTGTGTGTGTTGTGCTTGTTTGTTTTGCAGTATTTCTGACCTGCCCCAATCCAAGTAGTGTCTGGGCAGGACATGACAAAATCAAAACCATAAAATAAACCATACGGCCCAAGGCAAAACGAACACATCCCCCCTGGACAAGGGCCACACTTAGCTAATAGAGGTGGGCATGCTTTAGTTTGACTGGGGGGGAGGGGAGGAACCCCTACAGTTGATTTTAAAAACACGCCCCCCCCCCCCCCGAAATCAATGAAAGGCAGAGCTAATATTCCCCCCTCCATCTCTGTCCCGTTTAAACCAGGATTTATTGGCGGCTTCTCGATGGGAGCCGTTCTCAGAGCCTTTCCAGGCCTGCCTAGAGAACCGTCTGAGGACGGATGCAATAGATCCCAGTCCATAAAAAGGGCATCAAACCCGACATACTTTGGCTGACCAGCCCTGCTCACTTCAATGACAGTCAGGCATCCTTCGGCACACACAAATTCCGCACAAAATAGGGCAGTAAATCTCCAAATAAAAGAGACACGAAAGCCACTGAACTGGCCAAGGGTGTCTGTGTGTGTGTGGAGGCGGGGGTGGGGGGGTGGGGAAACACATTGTTTTCTGAACAAAGGACTTTGCAGACTTTCTAAGACCCCCCCCCCCCCCTTCCCATTCAGAAGGTAAAAATGAGCTTTCTTACTTTTGCACTCTCATCTTTTTCTCAGGGCAATTTCTCTGCCACAAAGATGGAGTAGAAAAGAAGTGATTGATAATAACCCCCCCCCCCCCACACACACAAGAGGAGAGGACGGTGGATGGGAAGCCAAAAGGATGCTTCTCTTCTGCCCCTCAAATGCAAATGTCTTCAAGAAGATCCCTGGCTAAACTCTCGTCCCCTGTTGGCTTTGGGGCTGCTGAGACACAAACACACACACACCCCGCCCTCTAGTTCTGCACTGCAAGAATAAATGTGATTTTCAAGGCAATTGACAGTTTGGGGGGGGGGGGACGACAAAAAATACCCCCTGGCAGATACCCCTGTTCATCACAGACTTTGGAAGTAAAAACCTGCAGAAGGTTACCTCTGATGTAGCTTTGTATCTTCTGATTCCATAGCCCCAGTTTGCCAAAATGCCAAAGCAGAAAAATAAGCAGAAACAGCTGGTTTTGGGCTTGTGATGAATGGACTCAATTGCCAAGTTAGGTATCTCTTCTGCTTTGATCATAGCTATTTCTGAGTTGAATGGAGGCCTTTGAACTCAGGTGCTGGAGAAGAAGACTCCTGCATTGAGTCCCTTGGACTGCAAGGCCACCCAACCGGTCAGTCCCAGAGGAGATCTACCCTGGCTGCTCTTTAGAAGGCCGGATCCTGGAGAGGAAACTCAAGTACTTTGGCCACCTCATGAGAAGGAAGAAGGAGTCCCTGGAGAAGAGCCTCGTGCTGGGAATGATGGAGGGCAAGAGAAGAAGAAGGGGACGGCAGAGAAGGAGGGGGCTGGATGGAGTCACCCAAGCAGTCAACGTGAGCTTCAATGGACTCTGGGGGATGGGAGAGGACAGGAAGGCCTGGAGGAACATTGTCCATGGGGTCGCGATGGGTCGGACAACTAACCACCACAACATTTCTGAGTTAGTATGAGTTAACAGACGCGGGGAGATCCCTCTTCTTTCTTTCTTTCTTTTTCTTTCTTCTTTCTTTCTTTCTTTCTTTCTTTCTTTCTTTCTTTCTTTCTTTCTTTCTTTCTTTCTTTCTTTCTTTCTTTCCCCAAGACTGAACAGGGCTGTTTATTCACAGGGGCTCCGCTCCGCCCTCGTATTAGCAGTCAAACTGTGAATCATCTGTTTCCAGAGCTGCAGATGTAGAAGGAACTCAGTGAAGGGAATTCAGTCTTCGCTCCCCATTCAGAGAAACAATGCCAGTTCCTGCACACAAATGTGGCTTTGTTTTCCCCCCACCCACACACCAAAATTTCTCCAAAATGCCCAGACAAAGAGAGAGAGAGAGAGAGAAACTCCGTTCAGTTTCCTCAGAAAAGTTATTTCAAGAAGCTACCCTGGAAAATAGAACATCCTAGCATGTTATTTGGTTTTTAATATATATATATATATATATATGTATATTAGCTTGCGATGTGTTCTCCACACCATGCCCAACTTAGGCTGCAAGAAAGAAAACTGTCTCACACACACACACACACACACACACACAAACACACAAATCTTCTCCTGATTTGGATTGTTTTTGTTTTCCGCTCCATCGTTACACAACTCGGACACGGAGCCCTGATCTGAAGCCCAGCTGAGGCTTCCTGGGATTTGCCTCCTTGGGACAATACAAGCTGCAATCAGGACACTTGTCAACTTTGGTTGTTGTTGCTGCTGTTGCTTTGTGGCGGAGGGAATCCTGCCAGGGGAAGTCAGATGCTAACCCACAGCAGGAGGGCAAGAGGCGTGTGAAGGAGGCACCCAGGTCAGCAAAGCACACGAGCGTCGATGGGGGAGGGGAGGGGGGAGGGGAGGGGAAAACAGGAGGGCATCTGCTTCATCAGCATTAGAAAAGGAGGCACATTGTTTGGGGGGGGGGCTAAGTGCTTTCTTAAGGGACGTGGTGGCTCAGGGACTCAGACGCTGAGCTTGTCGATCGGAAAGGTCGGCAGTTCCGCAGTTCGAATCCCTAGCGCCGCGTAACGGAGGGAGCTCCCGTGACTTCTCCCAGCTTCTGCCAACCTAGCAGTTCAAAAGCACGTAAAAAATGCAAGTAGAAAAATAGGAGCCACCTTTGGTGGGAAGGGAAGGGCGTTCTGTGTTCATGCCGGCCACAGGGCCACGGAGACGTCTTCGGACAGCACTGGCTCTTGGGCTTTGAAAGGGAGATGAGCACCGCCCCCTAGAGTCAGGAACGACTAGCACGGATGTGCGAGGGGAACCTTTACCTTTACCTTTTTAAGCGCTTTCTTGGAAAGAAAAATCCCAATCCAGCGATGCCAACCTAAGCAGAATTCTGCAGCTTTTGGGTCCTTTGGAGAATAGCTTCTTCCCTGGTTGCTTAGAGCCCCCCACAACCCACCCAGGTGTAGCAGGAGGCACCACTGGTTAACCTGCCTTGATAGAGACAGATAGATTCCTGACCCTGTAATTACCGACTCTCCTCTTGTCTAGGTTGAATGTCAACTTGATCAGCTCACTTCAGTCGCATCTCCTCAGCCCCTCCAGGCAAGAGAGGAGCTGTGAGTTTCATTGCCAGAACTTGCCTGGCATTAAGGAGGATAAGGCAGCTGCTGCAGACAGCAGGGACCTGGGTGGAGGGTGTGTGTGGAGGGAGGGGGTTGTGTGCATTGTCAAGAGGCAGGAGAGTGTTGTTGTGGCCCATCAGCTGCCAGTGGAGCTTCCATACAGTGATGGGGTTGGGGAGGAGCCTGGGCCAGTCCTGGAGTCTGGGGAAGGCTCGGAGGAGGGCTCTGTGTCAGAGGCAGAGAGGGGGCCAGGTCCCTCTGACAGTTATCAGCTGCCTTCAGAGTCAGGCATCAGTGGGGCAGAAGAACAGCTGGAGCCTGTTCCCAGTGTGTGCATGTGCAGAGTTGCCAGACGAAGGGAACGGC
The DNA here is from genome assembly GCA_039707465.1 of Rhabdophis nuchalis. Lineage (NCBI taxonomy): Eukaryota > Metazoa > Chordata > Lepidosauria > Squamata > Natricidae > Rhabdophis > Rhabdophis nuchalis. The sequence goes on along the minus strand of CM077657.1, from coordinate 25,680,306 downwards.
TAAAGAACAGGAGTTGACTTGGGAGGAAGGCCACAGGTGGACAATGAATGGCCCCTCCCAGAGGAAATAAAAGAGGAGCGAAAGGGGGGTAGAGTTTGCAGGAGTTTGCTTCATTGGTTCGAGACTCTCCCAGACTCCTTGCCAAGTTCTGCAGATCTCGGCCTGGCAGTTCTCCAAGCCTGATAAGGTCTGTGACTGTAAATCCTCCATTGAAAGACTTTGCTGGATGCGAGTGGAAGTTCACAGGAAGTTAATAGATGGGTTTTTGTCAGGACCAGGAGTAGGGATGGTGCCATCTTGGGGCGGTCTGTGTGTGTGTGTGTATGAAAAGGAAATTGGTCTTCGGCTTCTTTCGGGGATTTGGAGGTCAGGTCTCATATCCTCCCTTGCAGTTGCCTTTTTCCCAAGAGAAAACATACCCAGCTCCTTCCATCTCGCTACCTAGACTTTAGAAGGGGCTCTCTCCAAACTTGGCAACTTTAAGACCCCTTACCCCCAGCCTGGGGAATTTTGGGAATTGAAGTCCATGAGTCTTAAAGTCCACAAGTCATCAAATTTTGGAGGCCTCTGGTTTAGAACATCCTACAGAAAGTTAACCCAGAGAAGCAACTCAAAGACATGTCGGATCTCATTGACCTCTACTTGTTTGTTACACAATGAAACCAGCCTAGTGGAATGCGGACAGAAAAAGAACTTGCAACCAGCATTCTAGACTCTGGAGGGACTCGGGTTCACAGCCTGCATTCAGGAAGAATTTTTGAAGTCATCTACACTCTACGTCGCCGCTTCTTCTGAAAATGTTGAGGGTGCATTAAGGGCAACATCTTTACATTACAAGATTGGCCTGCCTCAAAATACCCCTTTCCTAGAAGAAGAGCTCCGGGTCTCCAAGAAGCTGCCTTTCACCTCTGCTCCTCTTTCTTTCCCCTCTTCCGCCTTCCTCTCCCTCTCCGGGGGCATCCTTCCAAGCTGAACCTTGGTTTCAAACCCACCTTCCAATTGGATTTTCTAAGAACGCCGCTGGGAGCCTCCGCTCGAGCCAGAGGTATTCTTGGAAGCAGAGGCTTTGTTTGAAGAGGGTGCTTCCCTAGCTTCCCTTTCTTTAAAATAAATACATCAAATAAAAGGGAAAGAAGGTAAATGGCTTCAAAGAGAAGGAGGTCCCACTGTAGAAGAGATGCCGCTGCTTGGCCCTTATTAACATTCCAGGGAGCAAGTAGGAATCCAGACTGTGTATATCGGACATTCATACGACCGAGCGGCTCCAGAGGTGTTTCACGAGAAGAGTCCTCCCCTCCTCTGCTCACCACAGAATCCCTTCTGCCACCAGCCTCCAAATTTTGGGCTTGGAGAATCTGGAACTACGCCCCCTACGCTCCGACCTAGAGCATAGGGGGCGTACGCCTGGTCAGCACCTGGAGTGCTCTACCCGACTCCGTTGTTACTTCCTCAAACCCAAAACAACTTCAACCTCAAACTGTCCACCGTGGCCCTCACCCCATGCTAAGAGGTCCGTAAAGGGGGCGTATATAAGCCCACCAGCCTGCCTCCCCTCCATGTCCTCCATTTCTTTCTATTCATTCCATTCATTCGTCTCCATGTTTATATTTGCACCTGCTACCTTGTACATGTTTGACAGAATAGAATAGAATAGAAATTCTTTCTTGGCCAAGTGGGATTGGACACACAAGGCATTTGTCTTGGGTGCAGATGCTCTCAGTGTACATAAAAAGACAAGATCCATTCGTGTTTGTATACAAATACAAGTCCCGCTTCTCCTCGTAGGTTCTTCTTCGCAAACTATTTTCTCTTCTTGGACCACCGGAGGCCTTTCGAATACCTTCCCGCTCAACAGAATGGAGCCCGGGTTGAACCCCCCCAATCGATACTTGTCAATGTTTACCAGTCGAGGAGGCTCGGAGCTTCAGATAAGCAGAGATGAGACCAGATCCGATCTCCCCATTGTCCCAGGGAAGAGGCCTCTTTGATGAACCGTCTGGCTGGGCTGCAGACAGATCTAAGATAGGAGTGGTTGGAATGAAAACACAGGCTGGTCCAAGAAGGGTTCGTTTTTGGAATGCAACCCCTCCGTCTGTAAAATAGAAGACATGGAAAGCACGCACCAGCCCCCTTGCAAGCCCCATCTCTCTCCCCCGTGGTCTTCCCTCCAGCCTCCAATGGCGGCTCCCCTCTCGGGCGCGTTCCTGGACCTGCTAGAAAAATCCCACTTTCTGCCCATTGTTCTTTCCTCTTCCTGGCTATTGTCCACATTCTTTTCTCTCTCTCTGTAAATAGTTGCCACACTCCAGGATGAAGAAGACTTGAGTGGGAGAGAAACAAAAGACGAATCTGACTTGCATTTGCAAACTGCCTGTGCAGAAGAGAAAGTCCCCGTTGGAAAGACAAAGGACACAGAGAAGAGCAATGAAGACGATTAGGGGGCTGGAGGCCAAAACCTATGAAGAACGGTTGCAGGGATTGGGGATGTCTAGTCAAGCTGTTCTCCAAAGCCCCTGAGGGCAGGACAAGAAGCAATGGATGAAAACTCATCAAGGAGAGAAGCAACCAAGAACTGAGGAGAAATTTCCTGACAGAACAATTAACCAGTGGAACAGCTTGCCTCCAGAAATTGTTGGTGCTCCATCACCAGAGGTTTTTGAGAAGAGATTGGATAACCATTTGTCTGAAATGGCTTAGGGCAGGGGTCTGCAAAGTTGGCTCTTTTAAGACTGGTGGATTTCAACTCCCAGAACTCTGGGAGTTGAAGTCCACTAGTCTTAAAAGAGCCGACTTTGCAGACCCCTGGCTTAGGGTATCCTGCTTCAATAGGGGGGGTTGGACTTGAAGACCTCCAAGGTCCCTTCCAACTCTGTTATACTGTTATTCTAAAACTCACTGAAGTTAACTCTCTTCTGCTCTGTCAGAAAAGACCACGAGGGAAGTATGTCCTGAGTTATTCTGATCATGGATCAAAAGAAGGTCTGGATAATGAATCCTTTCTCCTCATTTAGCATTCATTCAAGGTCCATGAAGGCCAACTTCTCCATCTTGACCTGGTCCTTTCTGGTTCTGACAGACTACAACCCCCATCTCTCTTGACCTCGATATGGAGGTCATCTAGAAAGCATCACTCTTGGAAAGTTGGATGGAGAATCTAATATTTAACATTACATTTAGCATTATAGCCAAAATGGTAGGGAAGTTATCTAGAGATCTAGAGTTAGAGTCTAAGATTCTAAGAGGTCTAGAATGTTGGAAGTCAATTCCAAACTTACAACCAGAATGAAAAGACGTTGGAAGACCAAGTCCACCCAACTGAGGACTTGTATTGTGTCCTGTATAAGCAAGCCAGCCATTCCCAACTCTAGGGGACGGTGCTCATCTCTGTTTCAAAGCCGAAGAGCCAGCGCTGTCCAAAGATGTCTCCGTGGTCATGTGGCTGGCATGACTCAACACCGAAGGCGCACGGAAGCGCTGTTCCCTTCCCACCAAAGGTGGTTTCCATTTTTCTACTTCCATTTTTTACATGCTTTCGAACGGCTAGGTTGGCAGAAGCTGAGACAAGTGACGGAAGCTCACTCCGTTACGTGGCGCTAGGGATGCCTCTCTGTTTTGAGCATAAGGAGCTATGGAAGGAAGGAGGAGGAGACATACATACAACCCAGCAGGTGAGAATAAGAGAGGAAGGTGGGTTTACGCAATAATGTGCTTCTGATTCATTTAATCCTGGGAAAGTGTATGGCTCTAGAAGGAGCACGATACCCGCTGCTGCCTCTGGGTGAGAGCGAATGCTAGAAATTGGTGGAGCCCTCGGAATATTCATTTTATGCCTCAATGTGGGAAACTTTCCCAAGAAAGCAACGGACTCCAGAAGAAGCTGACTCATTGCTCTTCTCTTCCTTCTCCAAAGTTAAATGTGGGATTTTGCACCTTCCCCTTCTGGCTTGCAGGGACCTCACAGGGCGAAGGATGGCCAGAGATGAAAAGGCAACGGCCTCTTGAGTCATCCAGGGCACTTCAGTTTCTTTTGTCAAGTGGCTGATTCATCGTTGGCGATGAATTCCTTGCTCGTAATCAGGGAGTCCAACCTGTAAGTGGACATTACTAAACCACATTCTTGCTCTGAGTGACTCCATTAATCCAGAATGTACACCTGTGAGCTTCATCGTGTTAGTCTCACACGTGGGATGGGCCCCAGCTAGAGAGCTTGTAAGAGGGAACTCATCCAAGGAGAGAAGCAACCTTAGAACTAAGGAGAAGTTTCCTGACAGGGGGGACAATGGATCAGCACAATTGCCTTGCCTCCAGACGTTGTGGGTGCTTCATCCCTGGAGGTTTTAAGAAGAAATTGGACAACCGTTTGTCCAGAATGGAATAAGATTTCTTGCTTGATCAGGGGGTTGGACTAGAAGTCCCTTCCAACTCTGTTTATTCTGAGTTTCTGCAAACTCACAGCCTTCGGTTCACCTTGCAAGGGATTTTAGGACTCTAAGAAGGATGTTCTTCCTTATTTTCCTGCTCCTCGTATCCTGTATTATGCCATTGTTTTCCTCTCTTGAGTTTTTGATCCACTGAAGTGACCCAGTAAATGGGAATTCAAAACATTCACAGGATTGTTGTTATTGTTATTGTTTTTAAATCATGATGAGATTTACCATCTGGAATGAAAGCCGTCTCTCCATCCAAGCATCCCAAAATCACCTGTGGTGCTTTAGATCAGTCCCTCTTCATGCCAGCAGCCACCCCCAAGATCTTGCAAGAGATCCTTTCATTGGCTACAGGAAACCCTTGCAACTTCTCAAACAAAAATGTTGGGGCGACATTTTGGCATCAAAGTGGATTGGAGGGATGTGCAAAGCAGATTCAAGAAAATCAGGAGCAGGACTACAACGTTGTGATTGGAGATCTTTCTGTTGTTGTTGTTGTTGTTGTTGTTGTTGTTAATGCATGTTGCAGACACTAGGCCAAGCTTCAACTGCAGCATTGGGGCTCTCATCCTGATGTTTTTGACTTACGGACACTCCCAGGGGTGGGAAGATTTTGCCACCTGAGTGGAAATGGAGATTTTGCAATATCCTTCCCCTGCCACGCCCGCCACGCCACGCCACGCCCACAGAACAGGTAGTTTAAAAAAATTGAATTTCACCACCGGACACTGCTGAAGATCAAGCCATCTAGTCCAGCATCCATGCAAGAAACCAGCCAACTTTTCCTGCTATTTAATATCAGCAGCCTATAATTAGGGGTCTATGGCAATTCGTTGCAGCCAGCTTGCCCTGGGACAAGAGCAGGGGTGAAATTCAGCAGGTTCTGAAGAGCCGGTGGTGGAGATTGTGAGTAGTTTGGAGAACTGGCAAATACCACCTCTGGCTGGCCCCGCCCCCATCTATCCTCTGCCTCCCGAGTCCCAGCTGATGGGGAGGGGAGGGGGATTTTGCAGGATCCTTCCCTTTGTCACGCCCACCAAGCCACGCCCACAGAACCATTAGTTTAAAAAAAATGGAATCTCACCACTGGACAAGAGTTACACTAATATCCAAGAAACAGTGGAATAGAACCACTAAAGAAAGGATGCAAAAGGGTGGGGTGGGGGGCAGAATGAAAGGTGCATGACAAACATTAAACTGATTCTTATTTATTTGAAATCATGAACGTTGAACTGCTCAATGGTCCCGTGGCCAGCTGGCTGTGGTGAGGTGGCCCCGTTCTGTGTCATCCGATGGTAGCCAAGAATTGCTTTTGAACCTCCCGGCTGTCCTTATCCTACGTCTCCAGTCTGCCTTTCTGCCCAAAGAGCATCCCTACTTCAAGGCATTTCGCAAAGTATCCACGTTGGAGAAATTTCTTTGATCGGTTTCAAAGACTTTATGAAAAATGACAGCAGTTAAGTTAAAAACCCAGCCGTGAAGACATTTGATACAACATCTGAGGAAATTCCTTGCTAGTTAAGCAAATGAATTCCTATCCCAGGCATTTTCAAGGCGTTTAAGGTTCAGGTGAAGCCTCTTTTCAACCCAAGCTTGAGTCTTCATCATTTTGGGGACACAACCCTAACCTTTACCTTTAACGTGATGAAAACGAAGCAAAATCAGATAGTTTTGGTGGACTCTCTTAATTAAATCAGGATTTTTCTCTATGAAGTTCCCTTAAGAAAAAGCTTCTCTTTTTTCTTAAAAATTAGTAAAAAAACCTCTTAATGGATATATGAATAATTAGATGATTTCTCCCCTCCTGCGATTAATCAACCTTCCCTCACAAGAAAACAACCATCGGAAGAAAAAACTTGTTACCACCACCAGAATGGCGATAATCCACTTATCTCTCCCTAGTTTGCTTTAGGGATCCTCCTTGGAAATGCCCAGTTTTGTGATAAATGTCATTAAAGCTCTTTAAAAGAATCGCCCTGATCCTTTACTGGCTTGTTATTCAGGGATGGCTTAAGCAGCGATATAAAATCCAGAGCAGGGCTGTCATTTACGGCATAATTAACGTTATAAGTCTTCCCTAGTAAAAAGAAAAAAACACCAGCCAGGCAAGTTTACTGAACTGATTTGAAAAATGCGAATATTCTCAGTGCTCGTATTTATCATCACAATAGACTCCAGCTTTTATTGTTCTAAGAAGACATTCCTGCACCTGCACCAGGATAAATAGAGGAAATTGAGAAAAGAAATGGAACCTTTATTTCCCAACAGAAGGCACCATAAACCCTCCAGCCTTCAGCACCCAAAGTCCATTGTGTCCACTGTAACTTCAGTTGTTGTGATGAGTCACAAGTCAAGGAAGAGACTGGACAGCCACTTGCCTCAAATTGTATAGGCAGCTTCTGCTTGGGCAGGGGGTTGGACTGCAAGACCTCCAAGGTCCCTTCCAGCTCACAAGTTTATATCATTAACAGAGTCGGAAGGGACCTTGTAGGTCGTCATCTCCAACCCCCTGGCCATGCAAGAGACCCTACACCATTTCTGTCCGAGGGCAGTCCGGTCTCTTCTTGAAATCCTCCAGTGATGAAGCTCCCATCAACTTCTGTTCCGTGAGTTGATGGTTCTCACAGTCAGAAAGTCCCTCCTTATTTCCAGGTTGAATCTCTCTTTGTTCAATTCCATCCATTGTTCCTTGTCTGGCCTTCGGGGGCTTTGGAGAGTAGCTTGACCCCCCCGCCCTCTTCCTCTCTGGGGCAGCCCCTCAAATGTTGGAAGGCTGCTCTCAAGGTCCTTCCCTGGTCCTTCTCTTCACTAGCTCTGCTCTATTTAATTGCAATGCAGGCATTTGCCCTAAAACCAACACTCAAGTCCTTCTCACAAACGTCTCTCCATTCTAATCATTGCCTCTGGTGATCCTTTGCTTTACTATCAAGGGTGTAACCAGATCCCTACCGAGAGAAGGATCGTGGCATTGGACAGAAACACCTCCGCAGCTGCTTGTTCCTACTTCAGTTGGCTTCAGCAACTGCAGCTCGCAGGTCAGTGAGTGCCCACACCGTTGTGGGCCCAACAGCCAGCTTTTAATCTCAGGATACACAATGATCCCTGTAGGTTGGCACCCTACCCCCTTCATGGAAACCCAGGTTGAATATTTTCCTAGGACCTCGCCCACAACAGCAACTGGATTCACATAGCACTAAGCTCCCACGTGGTTGCTTTGATTTGGGCCTCTACATGGACCCAGCCATAAGGGTACTTTCAGGGGTCATCAGCCTGCAGCTCTGGAGCCGCATGGGCCTTTTTCATCCCTCTGCTGCGGCTCCACAATTGGGAAAGCCCCACAAGGGGAGGGAGAGATAAAAGGAGGCCGTGGTAGGAGGAGACTCTATGGTGGGGGAAGCAGACTTCTGGTTGGCCCCACAATTGAATGGGGGGCTTCCGGTTAGGACCTTTGTGGCTCTTTGAGTGTTTTAAGGTTGCTGACCCCTGCCCTAGTTAAACAGACCAGAACTTGGTGATGGCATGAATCAGGATACTCTCTTCAATCAATATTTTCACTTCTGGCCTTCTCGGCCCAACTTCTATTCATTTTTCCATTTATGTAGCTAACTGCAATTCTGGGTGGAGAGCATCAACATTTCAAAGCCAATAGAAACATCCTTCCATGAAAGATGACCACGTAATGATGATGATGACTTTAATTAATCTTTAATTCTGAGGGTTGAAAATCCATCTATGTGGCTGCTAAGAGTCAACACTAACTTCATGGCATACTATTCATCCATCTGTCCATCCATCCATCACCCATCTATCTATCCTATCCTATCCCATCCACCTGTCCTATCCCATCCATCCTATCCCACCCACCCATCCATTTTATCCCACCCACCCACCCACCCACCCATCCATCCACCCATTTTATCCCACCCACCCACCCACCCATCACCCATATATCCTATCCTATCCCATCCCATCCCACCCCATCTCATCCACCCACTCATCCAACATCCTATGGCACCCATCCACTCATTCATCTATCCTATCCTATCCATCCATCCATTCATCTCCAGCCATCCACCCACTCATTCATCCATCCTATCCCATCCATCCATCCCAAGCCCATGAAGCTAAGGTATTACGTAGTTTTGGGACAGCCAAAGTTGTTTGCAATCAAGAGGATGTGCTTGCTGACTTCAGATTTTTGTCTTGAGCGCCCATAACAGGTGATATTAGCCAGGTGCCTTTCTCTCTCCTCCAAAGCCAAACTTACAACTCTAAAAAGAAGTCATCTCTGATTTGGACAAAGCTGGGAAAAGAAAGTTTGCTCAAAGCCTTTTTTTTTTAATGCTAACCAAACGAAGCTGAGACAGTAACTTAAGTCTTCCTTCTAGGTAAACACAACCTACCCAAGTTTACCCAGGAAGCCCAGGCAAACGGAAAGAGAACTCCGAGAGTTTCCACAGACAGACGGGCAGCCCAAGCAACTTATTCCACCAACCTCCAAATTAAAATCCAAAAACGGCCGCAGAGAAATTCAACCGAGGCTTTAAAGCTAACAACCCAGCCGGGATCTGCTCTTAGTCTATTGCTCTTCAATCTATTGCAGTGATGACCCCAAGAAGGTGCGAATCCTGGAGGGTCACAAAATTCAAACTTACAACGTGCATGTACAAAGTTTGCCAGAAGTCTTGGAGCTTCAGCTTATGCCCCCTTCATGAAAGAGATGGGAGAAGAGTGGAAGGTGGCCTAGAGGTGGAGCTCTCGCCTCACAACCAGGAGGCTGTGGGTTCGGTCCTAGCTAGAGGCAGGCATTTCTCTCTCTGGGCAACAATGAGAATGTATTCTCTGCTGAACAAAACTCTGCTCTGGTGACAGGAAGGGCATCTGGCCAGGCCACACTCTGCCAGCTCCATTCAGTTGCCCAGGCTCCACCCTGCCAGGGATGAAAGGAGATCCCAGGAGAAAGAGAGAAGACAGTAGCAGGGAAGGACAAAAGCCACTTCTGTGGGCTTACCTGCCGCACCTGCGATGACAACGGGGATGGCTGGACGTGCCGTTGTTGCATCCGAGACGGTTGCATCAACTGCCGGAGCTGCTGCTGCAGGAACTGGTTGTTGTTGACTTGCTGGGACGGTGGCGAGGTTGCAGCTTGTTGCTGAAGGTAGTGCATGAGTGACTGCTGGCTGGTGGTGGAAGCCATGGGCGACATCTTCTGGGGAGGGGCGGCCTCCGAGCTGAAATGGGAGAGGGGCTTGGTATTGCTGAAGGAAAACTGGTCTTGGGCCCCGGGACCTTCGCTCCCCAACCCCGGTTGAATGCTGTTGGAAGACTGCGTCATGATGACGTTCAAGTTCTTGGACTGGCTGGACGACATGCTTTTGTAGAGGGAACTGGGCATGTTGGTGGGGTTGCTGGTGGGGGTGGGGTTGGCGATCAAGGTGCTTTGAGGGCTGAAAGGGGGCTGGTGCAAAGCCGGGCTAGAAAGCTTCTCCGGCCGGTAGGGCGAAGGCCCCGCATTGGGAGGCCCCAAAGGGTTGGGAGAACTTTTGATGCTGCTGGCTGAAAGGCTGGGCAGGATGGAGCTCGGAGGGCTGAACGATTGCTGATTGAGGACCGGACTGGAGAGCTTCTCTGGCCCAAAAGGTGGAGAGAGGCCTCCGGGAGGGTTACTGTTGGAGGTGATGCTGGACAGCAGCGGGTTCTGCGGGCTCTGGATGTTGCTTCCCGCCAGGCCGTTGGGAGTCATGCTGGAGATCATGACGTTTTGGGGGCTGAAGGGCTGGTGGTGGGGAGAAGACCCTGGCCGGTAAGGAGGCGAAAGGCCTTGAGAGGATATGGTGGGCCAGTTGGGCGTTGGGGGCTTGGAAGTTGGCGCTTGCTTGCTGGCTAAGTGCTTCAACTGCTGGGCGTGCCAATTGGCCCCGGACATGTGGAGGGCCTGAGTTTGACCCTTGTTGGGCGCGGCCGAAGAAATGGGTGACGCCACAGGCTTGTTCTGAGACGGAACCGAGTAGCCGGCTCCAGAAGGAGGCGTCATCCGCGGGGAACCACCGCTTGGGTTGCATCCAGGAGAGAAATCCTTGCTGGGCAGGGGGTTGTCCAGGGGGTTGGCCTGCGGAGAAGACTTGGAAGAGCTGCTCATGGCTGAGGGTGGGTGGGCCAGGCTCCCCATGGGCTCTTCCGGCTTGCTCCCTAAGATCTTCTCCAGGTCCAGCTCGTTGGGAGAAGGATCCGGCATCTTGGTCAACTCTTCCAGCAAATCTTGAAGCTCCTGGTCCACGGCGTGCATGTTGCTCGCCTTCTCGCCGTAGTGGCCCCCGAGGGCCCCTTTCTGCCCAACCTCGGCGTTAGGAGGGATGGCAAATGGGGAGCCAATCCCGCTCCCGTTCGGGTGGTTGTTCTCAAGGAGCATTCCGTGCCCGGGCATGGAGGGAGTCCCGTGATTGGTCGAAAAGGGAGAGCTCTGCAGGTCGGGGCACGAAACAGAATTGGTCCCGGGGCCCATGGCAAGAGTGACGTCGTCCAGACACAGCCGCTTGCTCTCGCTGGGGAAGAGGACGTCGGGCATGGCGCCGGAGGCGGGAGACGCATCGTCTGCCACTTTCCTCTTCACGGATCCCTGCAATTGCAAGATAAAGAGGGTTTCATTAAACAGGCCAGAAACGCTGAGCTTCGTACCCCAATCTTTGCTTAACGGGGAGAGACGGTTTAGTCTGGTCATTAAAAGCATCGGGAGGGGGAAGCCAGGAGGCCGTGAATCGTGGTCCTGGGACATGAAAGCTGGCTGGGTGACTTTGGGCCAACCGCCAGGAGACCGGGAGTTCTAGTTATGCCTTAGACCCAGAAGCTGGTTGGGTGACACAGGGCTGTTGTGGAGAAAATAGGAGGAGGAAAGAGTTTGTGTGGGTTGGGTGTTTGCTGCCTTGACTTCTTTATACAAATAAAAAAGGTGGAATATAAACAAACAGACTTCCATGGGCGAATCAGCAGAAACAGCCAGCTTTGGGGACAGACCGTTAGGTCTACACCGAATTTGGCTAAACTTTGGTTAACCTGGCTCCAATATCTTCCCAAATGCTCCTAAAGCAGAGCTCCACAACCACAGCTAGCCTTGACTTCAACCCCAATGCCCCAAAACCAAGCCTCGCCTTCACCCATTTGCCAAGCCACAATGGAGATGTGTGTGCTTTGCATGCTGGTGTGTCACGCTGTGCCCATCACTAACCACGGTGGAGCATGCTGTGGAAACCGAGTTTCCAAACTCGTGAGAGAGCGTTTTCTCACATTTATCGTGGGTTTGATCTTTCTCTATTCCAGACTACTAACAATTCCCCATGGTCAGAGAGATCTTAATCTGTTGGTCACAATTTGTAGGAGAAATTGTGATCATTTCCTGTCTGATGAACATGGAAACTGACCAAGGAGGGATTCAACCTAGAAATAAGGAGGAATTTTCTTGACAGAGCAATCCACCCATGGAACAGAAGTTGCCTTCAGCAGTTGTGGGAGCTTCATCCCTGGAGGCTTTCAAGAAGAGACTGGACTGCCATCTGTCAGAAATGGTGTAGGGTCTCCTGCTTGAGCAGAGGGGGGGGGGTTGGACTAGATGACCTGCAAGGTCCCTTCCAACTCTGCTAATCTCTACATGTTATCCGTAACATCTTTTTAGGAAAAGAACTTTTCCACCAGGGAAGAATGCTGTCGGCTCTTAGAGGACATACCACCCCCTCATTTTCCTGCAGAAATTAAAATTTCTCATCCGAACAATGGAATGCTTGTAGGGAAACGTGGCCCAAAACTGGCCTGGCATAGCTAACAAAGGGAACGAAGCTCATAGGAGACAGATCAACAACCCAACATTCCTAAACAGGCAGAGGGCTGGAAATAATCCGCATTCTTTCTAATCCGAGCACAACAAGGCAGCCCGAGTGATCTAAACAGACTCTGCATCTAACGGCAGATGCTTCTGTAGAACGGCCCCCAACCAAAAGAGTTTCGAAACGGAGAGAAACGAGAGGCACAAACAACACGAGTTTTGAAGACGTCTCCACACACACAAACTCTACATTAGCATCTCTACTGATAGGATGAGGGGTGACATCCAGCAGGTTCTGAAAGATTCAGGAGAACCGATAGCAGAAATTTTGAGTAGTTCAGAGAACCGGCAAATGCCACCTCTGGCTGGCCCCAGAATGGGGAGGGAGTGGGGATTTTGCCATGTCCTTCCCCTGCCACACCCACAGAACCAGGAGTAAAAAAACTGTGAATTTCACCACTGGATAGGACCCTCAATCACACAGTAGTTTGGGGATCCAAGAATTGGAAGGAAACCAAACACCCCATTTCCTGCTGCGTCCAAAGACGACTTTCAAAACAAAGAAGTAGAAGAATGGGTCTCTGGGGGTTTGCTTGAGATAGCCTGCCCATTTTATTCCTCTTCTCCCTTTCAAAAACTATGACCTGGAAGGCCAACGGGATTAGATCAGATCATTAGAGCATGAAGTAGAGTATCTTGATTTAGCTTTGGGAAATAATCTAAAGTGATTTCCCCCCTATATGGAGTTATGTGACACTTGGGATTGCAGCTTGAGTCCTTGACAGCATGGGGGGAGGAGGAGGAGGAGGAGAAGGAGAAAAAGAAGAGGAGGAGGAGGAAGAGGAAGAAGAAACAACAACCATTCACCGAATATTCCTCAGATTACTGCAGAGGCCACTAAAGAGATAATTAAGAAGACGCCTCTCTATTGGTATAATTTATGTAGCACTTTAAAACAGTTAAAGCATTTTCCTTATCATATTTAACTTTGGATAAACCCAGCTGTGAAAAAAGTTTGAAGTACATTAATTAGGGGAAACATAAAGGACTCCCTTACAGCAGGACAAGAGATCATTAACCTTGCTTTAAAACCTTCCCTGTTCATTTATCCTACCTTACTTCCAAAACGTTGATGCCCCAAAAATGAAATTAGTTTGCTTGTAAAGCTTTGCTTTCTGCCAGTCACCAAGAATCTTGTTTTTAACTTGCCAAAGTGAGCCGGGAGCTTTTTGAATCCACAGCCAAGAAGAAGAAAACAACTCTTGAGCAGAAACGTCTGAGCAGTCCTCACGCTTACAAGGTATGTTTTGGATCTGGGCTGTAGGCTCTGGAGGAGAAACTCCACATGTGGAACCTCTGCAGCAGCTGCCAAAACCACCAGCCCTTGGCCTTTCCTTGGCGTTGAGCGTCACGTGGAAGAGGGCAGCAGCGTTCAGAGTTGAGAAGAGCTTTGGGGACTCTTAATGATAGAGGCCTTCTCCAAGTTATGACTGCAGACCTCGTCACTTCCTCCAGTCTAATTCACATCCTGCCTTGCATCACTTCGAGGGCAAAAAGAGAATCGCTCAGCAGGCAGCTATAGCTACAGGAGCCTCCAAGCTACGTTTCACCCGAGAGGAAGGAGAAATATCCCTTCACTATTCAATGTGCTTCCACCACGAGATTCTCCTCCTTTTAAGTCTACGTCAGGGGTGTCCAACCTTGGCAGCTTTTAAGACTTGTGGATTTCAACTCCCAGGGGGATCCAACCTTGTGTCCTGACTGAGGCTGAAGCCAACTCCTGGTCCTGACAAAAAACCCTTTGATTAATTGACTGTGAATTCTGCTCATTCACATCCAGCAAAGTCTTTCAAGGGAGGATTTAGGGTCACAGACCTTCTCTGGCTTGGAGAGATGACAGGCCGACATCTGCAGAACTTGGCAAGGAGTCTCGGAGAGTCACACAAACCAATTCAGCAAACTAATTGTCTCCTGCAAACTCCACTCCCCTTTTATTTCCTCTGGGAGGGGCCATTCATCGTCCACCTGTGGCCTTCCTCCCAAGTCGACCCCTGTTCTTTAGCTGTTCCCTTCTCCTGGCAGCTCTGCGCATGCGCACACTGGGAACAGGCTCCAGCTGTTCTTCTGCCCCACTGATCTCCGACTCTGAAGGCAGCTGCTAACTGTCAGAGGGCCCTGGCCCCCCCTCTGCCTCCGACCCAGAGGCCTCCTCCGAGCCTTCCTCAGACTCCAGGACTGGCCCAGGTTCCTCCTCCCCCACACAACGTTGTGACCAATCTCTCATCCTTTTTTTGGTTGCTTTAAATCTATTTTTTTCATATTATAAAGCAGCGTAATCTCCTTCACGGCTTTTTCATCAAGTCCTTATTTAGCATTAACTGCATAACTTAAGCAGCCCGACAGTTCATTAATATCTCAGAAACGCCATTTAACATTGATGTAATTTTCTTTCTCATCTTTAAAGGCTTAATTGATCTTAATCATCAGAGTGCTAACAGTTTCCAGGTTCTCTTGTATAAATACCACATCATTCTGTTATTATATCTGTATTCTGTAATGTATTATTTGCACTTTATAATGCAATTAAATAATTAAGTTGGAGAAAGACAGGAAAATGAAGCTTAAGGTTTTTATTTTATTTTAAGTTCTACCCATTTTTTTAAGCATCTCACACATAAAAAGAAAATAATGGGTGGGATTTTTAATTGCATTGGTACGGCTGCCATCTTGACTCTTTTGACCTGCAGAAACTTTTGCTTACCAAATCACTCCCTCTGTCCCAGCTTTCTTTTAAAAAAAAGAATCTGTACCCCTTTCCTAAGATTTCCTCAAGACCGCTCAAGAAGGACCCGCAGACTTTGTTTCGCTCAAATGAAATCCCCCTGGAGAAGGAAGCCCAGGAACAAACACCGGTCCCCGTCCCCAGTCCTGCCTGGGAAAAACGATTTTTTTTAAAAAGAGCCCTGCAGAGAATATTTTGGGCTCCTCCACACTATTCACCCCCCCAACTCAATCCCACCTCCCTACCCCCCCCCCCCCGGCAGGCAGGTGTAAATACCTTGGCGACGCAGCAGAGGAGAACAAAGCCAGACCAGTTGCATCGGAGGAAGGAGGAGCGTTTGCAAGGAGGGAGACAATGGCTGTTGCCAGGGCATGCCAAAACCTCTGCAAAGGACGTGTCTTAATTAGTAATCCAAGGACTTAACGGCAGCCACACTGGGCATATTGTTTGGTTGTAACTTTCACATTTCATTTACTGACAAGTGTTATTAGCTTGACAGCTGAAGAAAGGAGGCTCTGCCCTCCCCCTCCCTTCCTCATTCCCCTCTCCTCAATTCTTCCTTCTTCTTCTTCTTCTAGCTTGCAAAGCCCGTTTTTTTCCTCCCCATTTCTGGCTCAAATTCAAGATCAATCTCCCATTTATGATTTTCCTTTTCTTCCCCCCAATCTCTGGTGCCTCCCTTTACCCCTCTCTCTGATGCATGGAGGTCTTCCTTCTCTTAAAGTGTGTTCATTTCAAGATCCTCTGGTTCCTTTTACCTAATTTCCTAAAAGTAAAGGTAATACAGTATGTGCTAGTCGTTCCCGACTCTAGGGGGCAGTGCTCATCTCCATTTCAAAGCCGAAGAGCCAGAGCTGCCCGAAGATGATTCAATGCCGAAGACGCACAGAACACTCTTCCCTTCCCACCAAAGGTGGTTCCTATTTTTGTACTTGCATTTTTGACGTGCTTTTGAACTGCTAGGTTGGCAGAAGCTGGGACAAGTAAGAGGAGCTCACTCCCTTACGCGGCACTAGGGATTCGAACTGCTGAACTGCCGACCATTCTGATCAACAAGCTCAGCGTCTGCAATTTGAACATGTTGAGATGTGATGGGCGCACAAAGGCCTCCTAGAAGAACCCACTTTCAGGTGTATGATAATTATGGATTCTCCTCAAATAACCAACGATTGCAGCATCAATAGGAGAGAATATCTGTAGCTCAAGGTTGAACTGTGGTGGTCTCTAAGCTTGGATATTCTGGCATAACAGAATAGAGTTGGAAGGGATCTTGGAGGTCTTCTAGTCCAACCCCCTGCTCAAGCAGGAGACCCTCTACCATTTCAGACAAATGGCTCTCCAACATCTTCTTGAAAACTTCCAGTGTTGGAGCATTCACAACTTCTGGAGGCAAGTCGTTCCACTGATTAGTTGTTCTCCCTGTCAGGAAATTCCTCCTTAGTTCTAGGTTGCTTCTCTCTCCTTGATCAGTTTCCACCCATTGGACTAGAAGACCTCCAAGGTCCCTTCCAACTCTCTTGTTCTAATTCTAATAGACGCCCTGGTATATTTTGGCTCAGCGCAGTATTTAAAACCAGTTCCAAAACACTGCATTAAGCAAACAAGATGCCCGCCGATTGATTCAAGTTAAATGCTGCGTTTAAGGTGGGTCTGAGAGAGAGAGAGAGAGAGAGAGAGAGAGAGAGAGAGAGAGAGAGAGAGAGAGAGAGAGAGAGAGAGAGAGAGAGAGAGAGAGAGAGAGAGAGATAATGTTCTGTATCCAGAAGTCCTGGAATAAAAAATCCACCTCGCGGTCTTCAACACAAGGATTCTTGGGCACCGGATGGCAGAGAGGAAAACACTCTTGGATCTGGGCCTAAACAAAGGCATCGCTGGGGAAAAAAATAGCTCTAACCTTGATCGCTCTTGGAAAGTCAACACTGGTGGATTAATTGGTAGACTCCCAACGCTTCATTATTGTGAAATTCTAGCTCCTACCAAACCAGCAAGATGCTTTCGGTTGGCTTAGACCGAGATTTACTGTATGTTGTGCGGCAGATACATTTGTGTCCCAGAAAAACCTATCACAACAATAATAATAACAGAGTTGGAAGGGACCTTAGAGGACTTCTACTCCAACCTATACCCTACACCACTTCAGACAAATGGCTATCCAACATCTTCTTGAAGACTTCCAGGGTTGGGGCATTCACAACATTCTGGAGGCAAGGAGTTCCACTGGTCAATTGTTCTCACTATCAGGAAATTTCTCCTTAATTCTCAGTTGCTTCTCTCCTTGATTAATAATAAATAATAATAATAATTTTTATTTATAACCCGCTCTCTCTCCCCGAAGGGACTCGAGGCGGGGCACAGGGAATTAAAAAGTTAGAAAAAATACAAAATATAGAACAATAAACATACATAAATACTGACTAAAAGGCATATTAAACAGAAAACCCTGCGCTAAAATTCCCAAATATTTACTAAAAATCCCTAAACAATCAGAAGAGACTATCCTAGGCCGGCCAAGCGAAAAAGATGTGTTTTTAGTTTCAGACGGAAGGAGCGGAGGTCCGTGGTTGTTCTAATATCGGGGGGAAGGTCGTTCCAGAGGGCACGGCCCGCCACAGAGAGAGCCCTTCCCCTGGGCGTCGCCCGCTGACAAAGTCTAGTGGACGGCACCCGGAGAAGTCCCTCTCTGTGGGAGCGAATCGGCCGTGAGGATGTATGGGGCAGGATCCGATCCCGCAGGTAGCTAGGTCCCGAGCCATGGAGCGCTTTGAAGATGACAACTAGCACCTTGAAGTTTCCACCCGTTGCTTCTTGTCCTGCTCTCGGGTGCTTTGGGGAATAGCTTCGCTTCCTCTTCTTTGGGGAAGCCCTGAGATATTGGAAGTCTGCTATCATGTCTCCCCTATCATTGTACCTACTTGATACCTACACATTTTAGGCCATCATCCAATCCTAAACTGCATTAACAGAGGGGTACACTCAAGGTCAAGTGAGGTACTGTAAAGCCTTAGTAAGACCACACCTGGAGTACGGCATCCTGTTTTGGCTACCACACTATATAAAAGATGCTGAGACTGTAGAAAGAGTGCAGAGAAGAGCAACCAGGAGGATGAGGGGACTGGAGGCTCAAATTGACTGATTGCAGAAACTAAGCATGGCTGGTCTAGTGAAGAGAAGGACCAGGGGAGACAGGAGAGCAGTCTTCCAATTTTTGAGGGGCTGCCACAGAGACGAAGGGGGTCAAGCTATTCTCCAAGGCACCTGAGGGCAGGAGAAGAAGCAACAGGTGGAAACTCATCAAGGAGAGATTCAACATGGAAATAAGGAGGAACTTTATGACCATGAGACCAATCCATCGATGGAACAGAAGTTGCCTTCAGAAGTTGTGGGAGCTTCATCCCTGGAGGCTTTCAAGAAGAGACTGGACTGTCCTCTGTCAGAAATGGTGTAGGGTCTCCTACTTGGGGGGGGGGTGGACTAGATGACCTATAAGGTCCCTTCCAACTCTGTTAATCTGTAATCCTAATCTTGATCTGCAATGCCTTACTACCCGGTGGAGATATTCTCTGCAGGCCCAACACATCTAGAAGGTCCATGCTGAGGGATAGTCCTGAAAACGTGGGACATAGATTTGTATGGAATTAGGCCACTCAAGTCTTCATTTTTGACAGCCGGTTCCCAAGATAGACTCCCAAAATAAGCGATTTCACTCTGCCAACTGCTATGCCAGAACCTAACAAGGCACATTACGGATAAGCATAATGTATGAACTGAAGCTATGACACTAGATAGACCGAGGCAGCAACAATATATTAAACACACACACACACGTCTCTTTTGTTCAAAGAGCTGCATCCTGAGGAATGGAAAATTTTGAGATGGGCACATCAAACCTCATTTTTCTCAACCTGATGACTTTGTAGCTACAAATCTCTCTTCAACAACCAGGGGTTCCCCCCAAAATAATAATTTAAAAAAAAGAATACAGAGCTCTCCACTGTGCCTTTCTTGGAAAAAAACACACACGCTTGAGGTCCGTTGAGAACATATTTTGTTTTTTCTTCTGAAAACTCCCAGAGACCAGTCAAAGTTTCATTTTCTTTAACACAGTCTTTTAAAAAAAAGATACTTTTTCTTGCTTTTAAAATGACAACAGGAAAAAAACAAAAGGGAAGAAAAAGCCACAGAGACACACACATTGGCAAAAAGAAAAACAGGTGCTTAGAAAGTGACAAAAACATAACAGAAAAAAACGATGTAAAAAATAATTACAAGTTTAATTCTTCAACAGTCTTTTAAAGCCTGATCCAAAAAGCCAACCCTGTCACCACTGACTTCCAGCTCCCTTCCAAAATGAGTGACATTTGCAGTAAGATTCAAGGTCACTGACTCTTTTTTTTTGAAACACAAGGACAGAGAAATTGATGGGACTAGCCTGAAAGTCCATATATCATATGAACCTCCAAAGAAGCTCCCTTAAAGGGGCAGGACGGACATTTGTTTCAAGCAGATTCATTCTGGGATTCTGGAAGCTGCATTCCCAAGACCCATAGGCAAGGCCCCCCCCCCTCCTCTTGGGTAAAGGACAGATGGAAAAGAAAAGGCATCCGGGCAGACAGTCTGGGAAGTCCCCTCCCCTCCCCTGACCCAGAGACTATAGCAGAAGAAACCAACAGCTAAAAGGTCAGGGCATTTAAGTTCCAGATACCAGCTCTGGCCTCACAATCAAGAGGCTGGCAGTTCGATCCTAGGTAGAGGCAGGTATTTCTCTCTCGGGGCACAAGGAGAATCTATCTGCTGAACGAAACTCCGCACTGGCGACAGGGAAGGGCAACCGGCCATTAAAAGACTCTGCTAGCTCCATTCAGTTGCCCAGACTCCACCCCGCAAGGGACGATGGGGCCGTTAAACGAGGAGGAGGATACTTGGAATAAAAGAACGGCTGAGGACTCTCCGTTTTCAGATGTTTCTCCCTGGATCCCACCATGCAAGAATCCCCTTGTGCCCCCCTGAAAAAACTGAGACAGACAATTGCCACCTTCTGCCCAAAATGCCACCCAAACCAGCCAAAGACACACAGGCTGGCAAGGACATCGGATGCCCATACAGGCATCGTGGCTGGCAGCAAATCCTGGACTCAAGAGAGGACTTAATCCCCCCCCCCAAGGTTTAACACCCCCCCAGGAGAGGCGCCTGCCAGGATCTGCCCGAGTTCCTTCTCCCTTTCCAGTGTGAAAAATCAGGTGGAGCCATTCTAATAATACGCCAGCAAAGGGCCCATTCCAACCCCCCCTGCCCCCACCCCCCATGGTTTGGAAGGGAGAGCCAAGGCCGGAGTCCGGTGGGCTTCTTGGCTGAGCTTCTCCCAAGAGCCTCAAGGCAGCGTGGGGGGAATCTCTCTTGCCTTGAAGGCCAGAGATAAAGAGCCGTAATTGCATTAAGGTGTTCAGAACAGTTTGGGGAGGGGGGGGGATCTTGGGCCACAGCAATCTCCTCCCAACTTGGCATCATCCAGATCAGTGGAGGACTCCCACTTCCAGCTGTTGCAACTGCTCAGGGAATTGAAGGGCCTTGTATTTCAAAACATCTGGCAGGCATCAGCTAGGAGAGAGGCTGTCCCTTGGAAATGGGGAGGGGACATGGCAGTGGGATGGGATCTTAGGTTTCTCCCTTAGCATTGCACATGATCCAACCCCTGCCTCCCTCCCTCCCTCTCCCTTCTCCTCTCCTTCCTTCCTTCCTTCCACCTCTCCTTCTCTCCCTCTCCCTTCTCATTCTCTCCATCTCCTCCCTCCCTCCTCTCCCTTCTTTCCTCCCTCTCCTTCTTCTCCTCTCCCTCCTTCCTCCTTTCCTTCCTATCTCCCTTCTCCCTCCTTCTCTTCTCCCTCCCTCCCTCTCTCTTTTCCTTCCTTCCTTCCCTCCCTCCCTCCCTCCCTCCCTCCTCCTCTCCCTCTCCTCCCTCCCTCTGAAAAATATAACACTACTTCCTTCCAGTCTCCCTGGCTTGTTTTGCATTAAAATATTATCTCATTCAGATCACAGCTGAACAAAAAGTGGAGGAGGAGGGCCTGTTTTTTAAAAAAGAAAGAAAACCAAATTCGTTTGTTTTTGCAAGTCAATGGAGCCGGAGTCCGTTGGCGTGTGGGCTACGAGACTGAGATCACTGCTGAAAATAGAAACAACCTGGGGGGAAAGGAAGGAAGGGCCAGAGG
This sequence comes from Rhabdophis nuchalis, assembly GCA_039707465.1. Classification (NCBI taxonomy): domain Eukaryota; kingdom Metazoa; phylum Chordata; class Lepidosauria; order Squamata; family Natricidae; genus Rhabdophis; species Rhabdophis nuchalis. Next base: position 25,659,078 of record CM077657.1, on the reverse strand, counting down.
AGGAGGTTCAGCTCTGCCAGCTTCCATGCCACAATCTTCGGAAGAGAGATTGTGTTCCTTTACGACAAATAGTAGATCATTTCACACGATCAATTAAGCATCCGGTTTTCAGCGGTGCAAGTAGTGCTCCCTTGCCAACTGCCTCGTTTAGCGACCATTCAAAGTCACGAACGTTAGAAAAAACCCAGCTTTGCAACCAATTCTTTGTATGGGTGGCTGTTGGTGGCATCCTACGATTGTGCAATTGTCTTTGGTGAAGGTCATCGAAGTTTGAAGTTACAACCACACTGAAAAAACCCCTAATTCACCATTCCTCACACTTACAACCGTTGCAACGTCCCCATGGCTACGTGACCAAAATTTGGGCGCTCAGCAAGAAGCAACAGATGGAAACGGATCATGGAGAGAAGCAACCTAGAACTAAGGAGAAATCCCCTGACTGTGAGAACAGTTACTCAGTGGAACAACTTGCCAAGAATGCTCCAACCCTGGAAGTGTTTCAGAAGAGATTATGCAAGCCTTTGTCTGGAATGGCACAGGGGCCCGTGGGCTGGATCCAGACCCCCCCCCGCCCCCCCACGAGCTCAGTTCCCCACTGGCAGAGGAGAAACGTTTCCTCTTTTGCATTGCCGCATGCAAGAAGAGACAGGAGAGGAGAAAGAGGAAAGACAAAAGAAAAGAAGGGAAGGAAGAAGAAAGAAAAGAGGGGAAGGAAGAAGAAAGGAGAGGGAAGAGGGAAGGAAAAAGAAGAAAAGGAAGGAAGGAAGGAGATTATAAGGAGGGAGGGTCTTACTTAGGGAAGTCCTGCCTTAACGCTTGGCCACCACAGGTGCCCCCAACATGTCAGCCCCCCAAACCCTCTGAGGTCAAACACACCCCTTGATGAAATCGAGTTTGACACCCCTGGTATAGGGCACAGGGGGGTTGGACTAGAAGACCTCCAAGGTCCCTTCCAACTCTGTTATTCTATTATTCATAGCAATTCATTGCATCCTGCAATCACGTGACCTTCCTCTGCAACCTTCCCAGCCAGTTTCTAACAAAAGCAAAGTTTTTGGGGGAGGGGGGAGAGGAAGGTGGACTTGCTTAATGACCTCATGACTCGCTTAACAACAGTGGCAAAAAAGCCTGTAAAATCTGTCACAACTCTGTTAATTGCTTACTTAGCCATGAAAGTTTCTGCTTTGGTTGTCCAGGGCTGCCTTGAGGGCATTTTGAGGAGCGGGAAGGGCTGGGGAAACAGAATCAGGACTCTGTTCCTCCTGGGGGGAGATGGGGCCACCTCCACCTAGTCCGGGAGGGAGTCGCAGCCTCCGTTTGCCTCCCAACGGCTGCCCCCTTTCCAACTTCCCCTTTCTCTCCACCGGAGCACAACCGCCCTTGTGTCAAATCGTGCAGAGGGAGGGGGGAGGGGGGAGGGAGGGATGAATCAGATAACAAACGGGGGAGGCGTGTGTGTGTGTGTGTGTGTGTGTGTGATGTCATCTTTATATCAAGAACACATTTTCGGCAACGACCGAGCCATTGTTCGACATGTAAGACACGCGTGGTCAGGCAGGAGACAACACGGCTTCTACCTTTTCTTGCTCGGAGAGGAAACCCCCCAGGGAACCTCCCCCCCCCCCACACCGGCTTCCAGATCAAGCCATAAACAAACCCAGATGGAGAAGGAAGCACCAGGGGCTGTGAGAAGCCAAAGCAGAACTGAATCGCCTCCTTCCACATCACCCCCCCTCTCCTGAGACCCAGGCTCTGGTTGTTAAGTGAGTCTGAATTGGAAGGTCACCCCCAAAGAGGAATCACGTCTCCCCGGGACGCTGTGAGGGTCATAAGCAGGACTCTGTTGTCCGAGTGGGAAAAATTTGGACCCCGTGACCCTGGGAATGCCGCAATGGACGTCTGGGGGAAAAGGGGTCAACAGTCACTTTTTCTCCCCAGTAGTTCGTAACGGTCACTCAACGAACGGCTGTGTCAAGGACTACTAACTGTAATTAAAATCGGTAAAGGCTGTAAATAACAATGAGCTCTTTACTTTCCGGTGTTCATCATTGTGAGGACTTCTTCCGCTTCAACCACAATAACACAGGCAAACAATCGACACAAACTCAAGGTCCATTGCAGAGAATACGGCTCCAGCCCCCGAGGGGCCAACGCCTGGAAGGCTCCTCCTGACTCCGTGGCTCCACCCTCTGACTCCCCCCCCCCCACAGCTTCCACCTCCACCTCTCCCCCGTGGAGCATTAAGGGGGCGGGCATAAGCGCCCCAGCCTGCCCTCCGTCCCTCTCCTACTCTGCCCATTGGCCTCTCTTCATTTCTCCCCTTCACGTCCATCTTCATCTTGTCCAGGCTTGACAAACTAATAAGAACCACGCAAAGAAGTTGTTGGGAAGGTAAACTGAGAGGAGAGGAAGGAGCAGAAGAGGCTGGGGGGGGGGGATCTGGGGGGGGGGGATCTGGGGGGGGGGAAACTCAGGCTCCCTTCGCTTATTACGACTCTCCTCTGTTTGAGAAGACGGCGCGTCCTCTCGCTTATGCGAAATGACGCTTCCTCTCTGCCCAGGGCTTTCTCATTCGGTCTTGTAAACAGGAAGGAAGACGACGCACTTCTCCTTAAGCGCCGATTTCTCTCTGCTCTATTAATTCTGGAGTTCAGCAGAGCTCCTCTGGCCTGCCCAAGGTCCCCACACCTCCCTCTCTCTCTCTCTCTCTCTCTCTCTCTCTCTCTCTCTCTCTCTCTCTCTCTCTCTTGGGGAGACCCCCCCGGAAGAGGTCCTCTCCTCCTCCTCCTCCTCCTTCCAAAGCTTTTATCCTTGGAACGTACTGGAGCACCGTCTGCAAACCTTTGTAGCCACAGAGGGGCTGGGGGTGAAAGTCAGGTTTTCATGGCTTCCCCGGCTCCATCCCACCCAAAAGAAAAAGAAAGGAAACAACCCACCTAAACCAAGGCAGGAACCCATCTGACTTCAGGATGCCTCTGGTCCCGAGAAGATGGAGAAGGAGGGGATGAATGGAGAAGTAGAGGAGGAGTGGAGGAGGAGGAGGAGATGATCTTACTGAGAAAGGACCCCTAGCAGGAAGGGGAGAATGGAGAAGAATGATGGAGGAGGGAAAAGGAAGAGCTCCCCATTGCCCTGCCTACCTAGCCAGATAAAACAGCCAGGGGCCAGACGGGGGTTCACGGATGACGATCCCCCCCCTCAAGAAATTCCGCTCCCCAAATAGCCTCCTTCGCCTTCAAAGCTCGACACCTGCCCCCCCACCCCCACCCCCCGTCCACCTGCCTGCCTGTAGCAGGCAAGAAAGGAAATCTGGGGTGGTGCGTCCTCTGCGGGGATCCCCCTGCCGGCTCTGGGGCTGCAATGACACCCCACCCGCCCTGGCAGGGTCCCGGGTTCCACTCCCAGGGTAAACTTGCACAGCCACGAAACGAGAAGTGGCACCCAATTCCCACCACCCTCCCAGCCGATTCGCAGTCCAGGCAGAGCAATTTATCAGCCAGCCCAATTAGCTTCCAGTTCAAGAAGCTAATTAAGTTGATATTTAACTGGAAAGAGTGCCAAAGGAAGAGAAGGGAGAGCTTAAAGCACTTCGGAAGCTTTTTTTTTCACCCTTGCTGGACCCAAACCCAGCTTTTTTTCTCTTGGGGGGGGGGGGGGAATGGAGGACTGAGAGTTCTCCCTTTCTCTCTCTCTCTCTCTCTCACACCCAGCATTAAATAATGACAGTTCCCAGCTGGCAAGGTTAAAGATCAAGTATTGGTCTTAACTACGAATCCTGCTGCCTCTTCCTTCCTGGCGTGTTCCTTGAAGGAATATTAAGGAAAGAAAAGGGGGGGGGGAAGGAAAATGCTGACCAACTGAAGCAATCCGATGGGTGTCCGAAGCTTAATAATTCATAATAAATTGCTAGATCTGTCTGGGCTTAAAAGGCACCTCTTGCCAGGAGCAAAATAGGAGAGGAGGAGAGAAAGAATTGCAGCTGGAGGCCAGTGAGGTACCGAAGGTCTGAAAAAAACAGAGCTTGTTAAAGCAACAAAATAATAATAATAAAAAAGAATAAATTAAAAAATGGAGAAGAGGGAAATGAATTTGAATCCTGAGATTTCTAATCTCTTTTTTTTTTCATTTGCAGGAAATAAGACACCCCAAAGGTTTCTCCTGGGGGGGATGGTGGAGTTTTTCTGCCAAATGACCTCCAGAAAGGCTCTCCATGCCCCCCCCCCAGCCCTGATCAGCGGAGGCACAAAGCCTTTGACCTTTCCCCTATGACCTGTGCAGTCAGTAAACATCCCATAATAACCCCATGGAAGAGAAAGGTTTGAAGCGGCAGCCAAGCTGGCCTTTTATTTTGAACACGTTTCCTTTGAGCTGGCTGAGCTTAAGAGATCCGGACAGAACCAAAATAATCCTTTGAGTCATGCTTTATATAAATGCGGGCGGTGGTAGTACAGCCAGTCCTTGACTTACGACCACAACCGAGCCCCCCCAATTCCTGTGGCTCAGTGAGAGAATTGTTCAGGGAGTTTTGCCCCATTCTGACGGTTCTCCTATTTACTTTTGTCTTTGGCATCTTATTTTATCTTACAAGGCAATAAAAGATGTTGAAGTAAAAGAGGCAAAAAGCAGACTTTTCTCCTTCCCTTTTCCCAACACAGGCCTGGGGGAGACCAGGGATCCGGGGAAGGAAGGGACGCTGCAGCCGGGAAGCCTGCAAGATCAGCCAGTCTGGTTGTTTGACTCCCCTTCGCCCGAGTCGCCCAGGACAAAAGCATCGTTTCTTTCTCTCTCTCTTTTTTTCCACGGCATTTGAGAAGGCTTCGACCCTCCGGTCTCAAGTAACCACCGAGGCTACACAAAGGAATCTCTCAACACAAAACAAGCTCAGCTGGCTTTTCCCAAAAAAGAAGAGAGGCAGAGGGGGAGGGAGGGAGGGAGGAGAGAGAGAGAGAAAGAAAGAAAGAGCGAAAGAAAGAAAGAGGGAGAAAGAGAGAGAGAGAGAGAAAGTGTGTGTGAGAGAGAGAGAGAGAGAGAAAAGGAAGAGAAAAAGACAGCAAGAACTTTGAAAATTGTAAACGGTAGGCTCCCCAAAGTAACTTTAGCTGAATAAATAACAAAATAAAATCCATGGCAATATTTCCTAATATAGGTGGTGACACCCCCCCCCCCCCCGGCCTAAAGGAGAAGGAAGAGAGCCTCCAGTGCCTGGTCCATCTCTCTGGCAACATCTGCCCTCCTGCAAACCTCTCGGGGGCGGGGGGGGGGGAGATGGGGGGGGGGATGGGAAACCAACAAACGATTCGAAGGGAACTAAAAATAGTGGCCGGAAGGGGAGGCGGAGAGGAAGCGCCAGCCAGAGGCCGGCTTCGGGTTCTAGAATCTGCGGGATCAGAGGGGTTGGATTTTATCCTCCGGGTGCAGATGTTTTGGGACTCTCTAGGACAGTGTTTCCTCAACCTTCAAGAGATGTGGACTTCAAGTCCCAGAATTCCCCAGGGCCGGCTGTGAGTTCAAAAGTCTCCAGACGGCAGAAAGAAGAAAAAGAAGAGGAGGAGGAGGAGGAGAAGAAAAGAAGAAGAAAAGGAGGAAAAGATGAAGAAGGGGAAGAAGGAAGGAAGGAAAAAGAAGAGGAGGAGGAGGAGAAAAAGGAGGGGAAGAAGGAAGAAGGAGAGCTCTAACCTTCCTTTAAAAAACCCACTCGCTCTCCGCATCCCAGTGCAGGAACTCCTCCAAGGGGCCTCCAACCGCTTGTAGAGAAATGATAAGTGGGTCATATCTCCACAATAGGTTGTACGTCTTCCGCTCCCAGACATGCAAGCAACCCAAGCTAACAACAGCCTGCTAATTAGATTCCCTCCCTTTGGATATTAAGGGCCCATTTGCACGATTAATACGGATTACCGTTCCTTGCTCCATGAATCAAATTAACCCATTTACCAAATCGCAAACTCTCCTTTGGGCTCTTAGGAGAAGCAGATGGGGAGGGGGGAGGGAGACGGGCCTGCCCCCCACCCTCTCTGATTCGGCAAGCGGCAGGACCCCTAGAGAGAAGATCTCGGGGTGGGGGGGGTTACTTTTTTTGGGGGGGGGAGTCCTCAATTTACGCTGAAAGTTAAGCCCAACGTCTCTGTTGCTAAGTGAGACGGTTAAGTGAGTTTTGTCCCATTTTACGACCTTTCTTGCTGGCTTTATGAAGCGGATCGCTGCAACTGTGAACTTAGCCACATGGTCGTTAAGTGAATTGAGCTTCCCTGTTAACTGGGCTCGGCAGAAGGTCGCAAAATGGGACTCATGTGTCCCCCAGGATCCTGCAAGTACTTCGTAAGTACACTTCAACTCCCAGAATTCCTGGGAGCTGGCTGGGGAATCCTGGGAGTTGCAGTCCACAGATCTTAAAGACGTCAAGGTTGAGAAGCATTGCTGTCCACACAGTGGTCACTAACTCCCCCCCCCCACCTCTACGATTACAAGCCACGATTCCCCCCTAACCACCATCATTTTCGAAACATCCGTTCCGGATAGCCAATATTCTCTTGCCACAGATTAGCATTCCATTCGAGGGCATCTGAAGCTTCGTTAAAGCAAAGCGATTAGGAAGATGCAAACTACAGTTGCATGTGTGTGTGTGTGTGGGGGGGGGAAAGCTGTTTATAAATCTTTATTTAGCCCTCCTGCCTCAGATGCTCTGAAGCAGATCCCCGATGCCTTGTCTCAAATCTAGAAAGCACAGAAAAGCAGAAAAAAGAGGCATAGATTCTGAATCAGCAGAGAACCGTTGCTTGCAAATAAAGTCACTGGTTCAGGTTCATTTCATTTATTTTAGGGAGAATTGGTTGGGTGGGTCTTCCCTTTCCTTGGACAGAATCAGAATTCAGAATTCAGAATTCATTCCTGATTCATTTCCAATCAGGACGCAGCCACCAAATGGCCCCGAAGGACAAGCCCTAGGAAACAAAGAAATACAGCATCATCTTTGAATGACGACCACGGTTGAGCCCAGCGTTTCCGTCTCTAAGTGAGACAATTCGTTCGGTGAGCTTTGTCCCCTTCTATGACCTTCCCTGCCACCTTTGCTATGGGAATCACTGCGGTCGTTAAGTAAGTCACACGGCTTGTGAAGCAACTCTGGCTTTCTCCGTGGACTCTGCTTGTCAGTCGTTTGCAAAGGGGGGCATCGCGTGGCCTTCTGGGGACGCTGCAACCGTCGTAAATGTGAGCCCCTTGCTGAGTGTCTGGATCGTGTGACTGTGGCTGATGCCACCATGGTCATTAAGTGTGGCCACTTCACTTAATGCCGTCGTCGCTTTGAGCGGCTGCTGAAGGAGCGGTTGCAAGTGGGAGAGAAAGCGAGAATTCTGCCGCCTGCCTGCTTTCCCCGTCACGGAGGGCTGATTTCCAGTTCCCAGCCCCAATGGCTGCCGACAGCTGCGGGACCCACGGAGAAAGTAGGTCAGAGCGAGCACGGGAGCTTCCCCCCCATTAGACAAGCTGGCAGGCTAACATGGCCAACCAGGAAATGTGTAATGCAACGATTGGGATGGGTTTCTCTGCAGCAAACCGTCATCTGCTTCCTCCCCCCCCCCCCCTCCGGGTTTGCAATTTTTTTCTTTTTTCCAGATTTTGCATTCTTTCTGGATTGGCCAGACTCCACCAGGGATGCAATGCACGGCATCTGAGGCATTTACACAAAGGCTCACACAGGCCCAGAGTTTGGAGTCCTCCTAACTGTTTGCTTCGGCAAAGCCTTAAGATGCATTCATCTGTGGCTGCAGGAGACGTTTGTGCTAGCCGCTACCGACGGTGATGATTTATTTATTTTTTATAATATTTGTTTTGTGTTGTTCTTAGCACCGGGGGTTGCCGGAGTGGAAACCCAACCTGTAAATCCAGGAGGCGAGAAAACAATCAGAGATTGTCCTATTTAGGACGCAGAACAAACAGCCTGGAGGGATCTTCTGCTACAACCAGTGTCTATTGATCTCCATGGGATTATAGCGCTTCTCTCCGCCCAGTGCCCCAGTTCTGTGTGTGTTTGAAGTTCTGCGTATGAGAGGTAACAACGCACGTCCGTCAAGAAAAGGCATCCGAGAGGATAAATTATGTCAAAGCAGCTGAGGAACCCATCTCCTCTTCCTACCTTCTGGTAGGCCTTGCCCGCCCCTCTTTCACAACGCTCCCAAACCGAGTCCCTTCGGGGAGAGGGGGCGGTCTAGAAGTCCAATAAATAATAATAATAAAAACCATCTACCCCAAGGACTAACGTTCCTCTCTGACCTCATCTCCGCCACATCCCCATGGGGCTCAGAAGTCAACCCTGACCCCTCTCGTCCCAAGTGGGCCCGCACCTCTCAGGCACATAAGATGGTTCCTTCCAACACGACCATCGGCGGGACTCCAAGTCCTCAACGTTCACACCAAGAGCCTGAAGGGGACAAAACCAACAGTTCCTTTCTCAACTTCTCCAAAGGGGGCAGCTTCTTCTGGGATGAGGCCCCTACATCTGGAAGGGAGATCTCCAGAAGACAGAGTTGCCTGGTGAGGGGGAGAGAAGAGAGAGCCAAAGCAACAATGGCTTTGGGTGTCCCCAAGGTGCTTTTTCAAGAGGCAACTGGACTTTCTGGTTTTTCTTTGAAGATGTTTGGCTCCTCATCCAAGAGCCGAAGAACCTTCAGAAAGCCAGAAAGTCCAGTCTCTTCTGTGTAATCTCTTCAAGCGAGGAGGGCTGGGAATTTGTCCCCAGGAACAATGTCCGCTTCGTTAAGTGAATTTCGTTCAAAGTTATCAGGGCGCTGAAAAATGCAAGTGACAACCAGTCCTCGCACTTACAGCCAACTCAGTAATATAGCCCTCGACGTATGTCCCATTAAGTGACAGTTCGAAGTTACAACAGCACGGAGAAAGCGATTTATGATCGTTTTTCACGACCATTGCAGGATCTCATGGTCACACGATCAAAATCTGGGGGCTTGGCAACTGGCATGTACTTATGACGGTTGCAATGTTCCAATCACGTGACCATCTTTCGCGGCAAGCAAACTCAACGGAGGAAGCCGGATTCACTCAACAACTGACTTAACAACGGCAATGATTCGCTGAACAACCGTGGCAAATAGGATTGTAAAAAATGGGTGCACCTGTCTTAACAGCTGCCTTGTTTAACAACAGAAATTCTGGACTCCATTGCGGTCATAAGCAGAGGACTGAAATGAGAATACATGTTGACAATGACAGGTTTGTCGCAAATACAAACAGGGAACTTAATGAATTGTTTTCACATGATATCACTAATACACCAGAGCGAGGAGGAGGAGGAGGAGGAGGAGGAGGAGGAGGAGGAGGAGGAGGAGGAGGAAAAGAAGACCAATTTAGAAACTTTTCCAAAACTCAATGGAAATTTTCCCACATAAAACAGCCTTTTGGTGCCAATTAGTCCCTGCAAACAAATCAGAAAACACAACATTTGCCCTAAAAATCAAAAATACTTAAAAGGAAAACAGTGAAAGTGATTAGTGTGACCAGATCACCACCCTACAAAAGGGAAGGAGAAGATGCTTTCGGATGTACTAAAATATGTAACTGATTTGTCCACATTTTTCATAAAAATCAATGCAATTAGCAAGCAGCTGAACATGAGAAAGAAAAATTGATTGCTGGCGAAGACCACCAGAAAATAATCAGTTCAGTCTTCTAGATCGTCTCTTCATAATAAAAGTTATTTAATCACTTCCAAATTGTTTGCCCTATTAATAACAATGTTAACAGCAATTCTTTTCTTTCCAAAGCCCCCGTTTTTTCTCAAAAAGTCCTTAAAATCTCTTTCAGAGTTTCAGCCTCCAGCATAATTTTTAAGGTCCCCATCCATCCGCAATTCCAAATATAGAAATGCAGAACAAAAAGATTTAAGGCAGGGATGTCCGAACTTGGCAACTTGAAGACTCGAGGACTTCAATTCCCAGAATTCTCTATCCAGTGGGCCAGAGGTCTTTAACTGTCAAGATTGAACCCCCCCCCACCCCCACCCCGGCCTCAGATCACCAAGACCTCAGATCACCAAGAATAATCCCTAACTGCAAGATGGCACAGACCCCAGATGGAGGTTAGGAGGAGAGGGAGAGGGAGAGGGAGGAGGAGAAGATTATTCACTGAATACTCTTCATGGAGAGAATACAAGGTCTGGACATGCTTAGAGAGAGTTGAAACCTTTAAGGGGTCTTTGATTCAAGGAGAATTGTCTCATTCCTTCTGCCTTCAAAAGAAGGGTGCACAGTAGGGTAGACCCAAAGGCCACGGAGACAAGGTGTGAGATGCAACATTTGCAAGGCTAGTGGTCAATTAGGGTAAGCGCCAGCCGGCCACAGCTGGCCTTCGAAACTTAAGTGGGACCCCCTCCATTCGGCAGAAGACAACCCCAAACCACCTGCTACCCTGCTGTGAAGGAAACTCTGCAGGGAGTCACCAGATCCTGGTTTCAAACCACAGCAAGCCGTGATTTAGAATTCCTGGGACTCCTGCACGGCTGAAATCCAGAGAGATGAGGTGGACTTTCCACCAACTCCTGAAGGGAAACCAAACTCACATCAGGTGGCCTTAAAAATCCCCAAAAGAAGCACGGACAGCCTGAAGCCCCATCCACATCACTTCTGCCCTTGGCCGGTAATAATAAAAGTCGTGATCCCATCAACCGCAGCTCCACCACCCCTGAAGGTCTTTCCGCCAAAAGAAAAGTGTGTCTCCTTGGGTTTGATCAGAATTCCAGGATTCCCAGCAATGATGACCAACTATCACGTGGGCTCTACATTTTAAATTGTAGCCCTTGTACTCTCAGGCTACCATGTAGTCACACACGGGCAACAATAGAGGAAGAAATTTAGAGTTGTTGAAGGTCCAAGGAAAGGGGAGATGCTTATAGAGTAACACAGTTGGAAGGGACCTTGGAGGTCTTCTAGTCCAACCCCCTGCTCAGGCAGGAAAGAAATTGTCCAATCTCCTCTTAAAAACTTCTATTCTTAAAAAAATAGGAACAGGAACAGGAACAGAATAGAACAGAATAGAAGCGAAGGAAGGGACCTTGGAGGTCTTCTAGTCCAACCCTAACCCTAACCTCTACCATTTCAGACAGAGGGTTGTCCAATCTCTTCTTAAAAACCTCCCGTGTTGGAGCATTCACAACTTCTGGAGGCAAGTTGGGTTGGGCAGCCCCCATCCTGTTTGGGGGTCAAGATGAACCCTTGGGTGAAATGATTCCCTGGTAACCTCAGACCAGGCTGAGCTTCTGCATCAGCGAAAGAGAGAAGAGGCTCGCATACGTGACACGGGTGCACTTAATTAACCTCATGTGCTTCACACATCCATCCCATGCAGATGACAAGCCAGCCGGTGCTCGGAATGGGTGACAGGCCTGTGCAAGGATGGGAAATATGTCACACGTGTTTTTGGAGGCTGCTCTGCGGCACTCGGCGCTTTCAAGCAACGGCCCCCGGCCAGCGGAACAGCCCCGACGGGTCCCGCCTGTCCGGCTGGTTTTCTAGAGTGCTGGGTTTAAAAAAAAAACAACCAACTAAGTGGAAAACCCAGGCAGAGCTCCTGGGCCTCCAGCAGAGGCTCCGTCCTTTTTCTGAAAAACATTTTTTAATTAGTTTATAATACAGCACAGGAAAAAAATACAAAAGTAAACAGTGGGGGAAATGAATAAAAAAGGCATTGGCTTCCAACTCCCTTTGGGGCAGTAAAATAATCTCTCTTCCTCTTCTATCCATCCATCCCTCCATCCCTCCATCCCTCCATCCCTCCATCCATCCATATCTCTAAAACATGAGGACGATGTGCTCTTTGGATTCAGCTGCAGCAAAGGGAGCGAGTGCAGCTGCTGAACTTCGGGGGGGCCAGTGGAAGCCCCACCCTTTGGAAGCCCAGGGGGATGACGACCTTGGGAAGGGGGAGGGGGGGTCGCTTAGGGTCAGATAAGGGACTGCCGAACTCCGGGCGAAAGAGGCTCAGAAAAGACCCCGTCCAATTCTCCTCCAAGAGAGGCAGCCATGCAGCTAGTCCTCAACAACACTTTGCTTAGGGACTCCTTGAAGTTACAAAGGCCCTGAAAAAAGCCGAGTTGTGGCCATTTTTCAGACTCCCAAAATGCCATTAAGGCAAACTTAGACTGAAGCAGATCACCTTCTCCGGTTTCGTGTCTGATCTACCTGGACAGGTTGATCCCTCTGGCTGGACCCGGCCGAGTCCACATCTCTAACTTTTCTTTTGGGGGGCTATTTTTTTTATCACCAGGCCGCCCCCAACATCGTCTCACAAGGCCCATATTAGCTTCCCCGCCCCCAGCTCCTAAATGAGGCTCCTTTGGCAGAGGAAGCAACCCGGGGTCTGAGTAGCCAAGTGACCTCAGCTTTGACCCAAGTCCTGGGCAGCCTCTGCTTTTCTCCCCTCTGGAGGAAAATCTCCACCCCTGGCAGGCTCCAGAGGCCATTCAAGATCCCAACCATGCAGCTGTCCAAAGAAGAAGAAGAAAGGAAGAAAAGGAGAGGAGAGGAGGGAGAAGGAAGTTAAGAGAGAAGGACAGACGGAAAAGAAGGAAGGGAAGAAGGAAGGAAGGAAGGAGGAGAGAAGGGAGGGAGGGAGAGGAGGAAGATACAAAAAGAAGGAGAGAGGGAAAGGAAGGAAGGAAGGGGAAGAGGGAGGAAGGGGAGGAGGGAGGGGAGAGGAAGTAAATGGATTGGGAAGGAGAGGAGAGGAAAGGAGAGAGGAGAAGAGAAGAGAAAAGGAAAAAAGAACACCGGCTGTTCTTGCAGTTAAATTACACGTTTGACAAAGGAGAAGCAGAATTCCCTTCGGATGAGTCAGATCCAGCATGCATTTCTGACTGCAGAAGGGTACTGAATTGTGTGTGTGTGTGTGTGTGTGTGTGTGTGTGTGTTTTGCAAAGGGTCCAGTGCTTCTCCAAGAAAATAACACTGTTTGAAACCGACGCTGGAGAGAGATGCAGCAGCTGGAAAGGACAAAATTGAATTAAGTCTGCGATCTGTTCGGTATCTCCAAAGCAGGCTGCACCACGCCAGTACCTGACCCACTGTTTGGAAACAATTATCCAACTGGATTGGAAGATTGCTCTTGGGGGGGGTCAGTAGAGGGAGAGAGGGAGGGGTGTGTGTGTGTGTGTGTGTTTGGGGGGGGGGGGAGAAACCCGCTTAGCCCAGCCACCTGGGGCAAATTTCCCCCTTAAAGCCAATCCCTGAATTGCAAAGTGGAAAATACATTTGTCACTTGGGCCTTTTCGCCCTACAAGAGAGACAGTTGCGCAAGGCAATTTCGGGAAACATTCCCAAGTTTGGGTTTTTTTAAAGGAAGAATAAGCAACTGGCCACTCCCTTCCATCGGTTCCCCAAATATTAAGATAATGCAGTCTTTCCTCTTGCCGGCACGGTCTTCAAAAGCCCCGGTTTGTTTGAAGCTAGTTTGTTAAATAAACCACAATCAGCGAGGCTCATCTGAAGCGGCCAGCTGTGAAGGGGGCCCTGTCAATCACCTGGACGGAGTTTATGCAGGGTGCCGATCCAACCGTGGTTCACCAGCCGGAATACAGGCAGGCCTCGACTTCCGACTTATGACTTACGTTGGAGCCCAGAATTTCCTGTTGCCAAGCAAGATTAAGTGAGTTTTGCCCCCTTTTTGGAACCTGTCCTGCCACAGTTGTTAACCGAATCCATGCAGTTGTTAAGCGAGTGACACAGTCGCTAAGGCAAGCAAAGCAGACTCCGGGAAGCGGTGCGGCTTCAAAATCCGCCACAAGCCCAATTTGGATGCTCCCACTTTGCAGCCCTCAAAATCTTTGGCTCAGAAAGAAGCAGGAGAACCCAACGAAGGCAGCAATGGCGATAAACTTTAAATAGCCGTCCCCGTCCTCCCCCCTTCAAGGAGGCCAAAGGGAAGGGGGCAGCCATCCTGTGGCCAGAGATAAGAAGACGCTGCTGAACCAACTCCAGAGAACAAAAATCGCAGACGTGGGTTTTGACATTCGACTTGCAGCACACATATTTTAGCGCGCAGCTTTAAATCCCCTAAATTAATTTCGAGAGCCAGCACTAAATAAGAGCCCATGTATCTCCTTGGGCTTTTGTTAGAACATGCTCATGTGTAGCAAACTGTGAAGAAAATGTAGTAATTAGAGGTTAAATTAATCCCTGCCAGACAAGAGGCTTAGTAAACCCAGAACCTTGTCACAAAGCAGCCTGGGAAACTTGCTACTCGGGCAGAATGAAAGACAAAGCCACCAAGGCCTTTTGGCCAAGCCTGACAGACGTCTCGAGACGTAGCTACCAAGGGGAGCCTCAAAGACCCATTTAAGCGGCCTCTTCTCTACCCTTTCCACCCTCTAAATGGGCAGCAAAGTCATACCCAAGCCTTCAAACGGATGGCAACCTTCTCAAGACGGATTATTACAGATTAACAGAGTTGGAAGGGACCTTGTGGGTCATCTAGTCCAACCCAGCTTTTCCTTGGGCCCCATAAAAATTAGTAGGTACTCAACTATCCCGAGATTCATTGGCCTACCTTGGAGTCATCAAGCATTCCAGTTTTATTTATCTTAAATCAGTTTGCTTGTTTTGTTTATTTAATTCTAACTAATTCTAATTATTTCATTCCAAACCCGATGGCTGCAAATGCCCACAGGAGACCGGAGAAGATGGTCTTCAGACATTCTGGACATGGGAGAAGACGACACTTAAATCTAAACGTCTGTGTTTTTCTTCCATGGTTCCAGATTTAAACCCCAGATGGTGAGATTAGGGTACCCTAGAGCAGAGGATCTCCAACCTTGGCAACTTTAAGACTTTGTGGACTTCAACTTTTTGCTGGCTGAGGAACTCTGGGAGTTGAAGTCCACAAGTCTTACAGTTGCCAAGGTTGGAGACTCTCTGCCCTAGAGATCAGGAATGACCTTCAAATTGAGCAACCAATAAGAACTGTTCAAAAAAACTGCTCTCAAGTGGATTCAGTTGACTTGACCAGAGACCATGGTAGCCTCAACTTCAAAAAATAATGGCCAACTTCAATTCAACGCAACAAAATATTGTATTTCTCTTTCTTCTTTTGAAATGTCTGTTTTTCTTTTTTTAAATGCCAGGCTCTTTTCTAATAAACATGTTAAGCCTTTAACAAATACTTCCAAACTTCCCTTCAAAATATCTTCACTATATTCTCCGATAAGAGCAGGAGCTTAACTATACATTATAATCTGAAAAAGTCAAACCAGAACCTCAACATGAATTATGAAGCCAGATCAAGGCTATTTCCTGATCTTCAGGGCTCCATATAAATTCATAGAATTCTTGAGCCATCATGAGCGGTGAATAATGCTCTGTCCATCTTTGTCCTCTACTCCCCCCAAACACATAAGCAAACCTTCCTATGAATGATGGGAGTTGAGGCCCATCACATCAGGAAAAGTTAGTCTGCAAGGATCATTGGGAACTTTGTAGGTTTGTTTCTGGAGATGCTGATAGGCAAGGAACATCACCTGTGAGCTCGCTTCATCAAAACATCATCTCTGTCATCAACCAGATGGAATTCATTGCACACTTCTGAGGAACCTCAGGAGATCAAAGGTCATAGCAACCAAGCTCACTTATTAGGCTAATCCATGTAGAGTAGAGTAGAGTGGAGTAGAATGGAATGGATGGGATATGGAATATTATGAATAGAATAGAATTAGAATAGAATAGAATACTTTATTGGCCAAGTGTGATTGGACACAGAAGGAATTTGTCTTTGGTGCATTAATTGGGGTTTGTTGGCAAATCACAACTGGCCTGGTGCACACAACACAGCATGGCTAATCCAAATAAAGGCAATAGTGGTGCAACAAGCTATTTGGGCCCCTGTTTGAGTTCCAACTTCTATGCTAAGCCACCATGCACTCGGTTTATTTATGGCTAAGCTCAATACATGTACCTGCCCATTAGCTCCTTATCGCTGAACAAACAAGCCATAGCCTCCCCCAGATCGTGGTTTAAGATCAGCATATAGCCCATTCATCCTGTCAACTGTAACTGCATGTATTCAAACTAGCTCTGGGGTCCCCCCCCCCAAACAAGAAATGCAAGGAATTTCAATGGCCAGCCTTCTGCCTCATTTGCAACCAGAGCAAACGGCCTGGTGAGAGACTGTTTACACAGCTCTAAGAGGCCAGGACAGATTCAAAGCTTGTGGAGGTGCCGATCTTGGCCGAAGAGATTGGCTCTTCCTATCCGCCGTCACCTTCGATTCACCCCATAAACATGCCCACCGATCAGGAGGCCGAAGCCAGTTCAAGCATCGTTAACCTGAGATAACGGATTGTGTAAACACGTCCCTGGGTAGTTAAAAGTGTTGATTTGACTTCCTTGGCTAAGTGAGCGGCAATAGGAAGGAGTTGGAGTGAGAGAAGGCGGCTGCTCATTTCACTTGCTAAATTACTCCTGCTACTGTTTATATTCTACCGGCAAAATGGTGCATTGTAGATGGACACTAGACACTTTCGGATATTTTCATGTGGGTTTTTGTTTTTTTTAAACCCGGAGAACTTCTGCAGATCTTCAAAGCAACAATGAACCTCCTGAAAATTCTTGGAAAGCTCCAAGGCAAAAGAGCAAAGAAACGAATGTTAGGGTTCATAAAATCTTTGGTGTTTGGCTGGTTTCCACTCTGCACTCAAGCCACGATCTGCTCTCTTTCATTTGGAAGGACTCCGTTGTGTGGACTTAAGCCATCCTGCCTTGCAAACCATGGATAAGCTCAGTCAACGGTAGTTTTCTTGTTGAATCGCTGCTGAAAACAAATAATGGCTTAATGAGTAAACCAGGGTCTTGGCAGCAGCTCTCTGGAGCAGAATCCACAGGCAATTAACAAAAGGGGTTTTCATCTGGACCAGGAGTTTGCCTCGTGCTCTTGGGAAGCCTCGGTCAGAACAGCTTCTTGGGGGGTTTTGGAGGACCACCTTTGGGTTCTTCATGCATCCTTGACAGGTGAGATGAGACCATGGGCATTGGGTAACAGCCGTATCGTGAAGAAATACAAGATGGCTTTCCACAAACTAGTTTGAGATAAGTTCCAGGGAATGCACTGATCCAGACGAGGAAGTCTAGTTGTCCCATCTACGGTTGAAGGCCAACATCTAGAGATCCAGCATTGGAATACTAGAAGATTCCTCTTCTCATTTCTAGGGCCTCACCTGGCCTGGCAATGCAAGATAACCAACCCACCTTCAACCAGGGGAATCCATGTCAGGAAACCCCCATATTGTGGCAGGACGAAAACCCCACAGAATCTCGTGGAATCGACTCAGCATTGGCTGAGGCGGTCATAAAATGCAAGCGATGGACTCTGACCTTCTCGGCAAAGAGCTCTGGTGTGTTTGTCGCCTGCTTCCTGTTTTGCTGGCAAGCAAAAATCCCGCTGTTCCCAGCAGATGCAACCAACCCACCACATGAATTACAGAAAGTCGGAAGCTCTGCTCTACGCTATGCGACGATGTGTAGGTTGTACAACAAAACCCCTACCGGTACATGTGTTGGTTCCGTAGGTTGACCACATAATAACAGCTTTTTTTTTTAAAAAAAAGAAGGGAGTAAGACATACGGGGTGAGTAGAAACAGGTCGTCTTCAAACTGAACTCAACTACTATGGACTTGACGTAAATACTCAGTAAATACCCACTATTGTTTTAGTGAGGGGTTTTTTTGGGCCATCACAACCCTGCTTAGTGTAGGAGGCTGCCTCCAACTCGGTGTTTTCCAAAGGGAAAACACCACAAGAAACTCTTGCTGAACTTTAAGGGCTGGGTTGTAGGTTCCCCTGCTTCCATGGGGCTGTTGGACAAACGGTCACAACTCAAGGACAACCTGGGTTATTAAAAACAATACCTCAGTCGGATGCTTCTATGCTGCCCAGAATCATCTTGCAGGGAGAGATGGGTGGCACACAAACACACACACACACACATAGATTGTATGTATGTATATATATATATAATCAGGGAAACTGGTTAGCTCAAGGCATAGAGAAGCCTGCTTCGAATGCTGGAGAGCACCAGTTCAAATCCCTGTAGGGAAGTATGGCCAGCTGACGAGGGCTAAGGAGCCCGAAATGGATCCATCCTGGTCTCTTAATTAATTATTATTAATCATCCCTTAAAGAAATTTAACATATATATATATATATAGCGAATGAGACCTCGCCGAAATGTTGCCAAGACAATCTCAACCTCACACAAGAAAAGACCTGAATACAACAAGACCAGCATACCTACACCCGTGAAAATCTACGAACACACACACACGGAATCTGTGTGTGTGTATGTGTGTTTTCCAGCATAACTCTAGAAAGAGTAATTTCAACCAAACGAGGTACACAGATGACTGACTTACTCACTGGAGAAGGCGGCTGTGGGAGTTAAGACACCCCTAACACTTCTCGGTGTGTATGTGTGTGTGTGTTTGTGTTCCAGCATTACTTTAACTGGACACTATAGATATAGTTCATTCCTTCTCCTGTCTATTACAGGGTTAGCATAAATAAATACTTGGACAACTGCAGCTTATCAGCTAGTGTAAATAATAACATTAAAATGATCTCGATGTCATTTCAACCAATCATTATTGGTAATGTCATAGATTTTTCAACTTAATGGCAGATTTTTGAATATATTTGAATGCGCATAGCAATCTTTAAGTCAATCCAGGTGCCCCTGTTCTGGTTGGGCCATGGGCTCATGTGTGTCATTATCCAAAAATCCCAGTTTTGGATGAGTTGAGACTAACACTAACATCCCCTTTGCAGTGACGAGGGTGGGTTCACCATGCTTTAACCCTCAATGGGAGTTGCTTGGCTTAGTCTTGGCCTGTTGCGTTAATTGAGCCAACTGCGGCTTTATCAGCAGGCAATGGTTAATTAAACAGGCCATAGTTTAGCATCTTGACCATCTTAGCAATGATCGCAGGCAACTCCAATTCCCTTCTAATTCTCGCCAGATGAATTAGAACCACGTTTTGGGTTAACCACACATCTTTGACATTTGAGACGAGCACTGGCTAGACGGTGGTTTAAAGGGGGGGGGGGGATGAATACTCTGTCCCTTCTCTTCAAAAGGAAACACGCAGGCTTTGCTTTGAGCAAGTATGGGGAATCAGAAGTCTTCCCCAGATTCCCTGGCTACACTCCAAGTATCCCATCTAGGATGCCACCGTAGGAGTCAGAAATGGCAATGTTCAATCAGCCACCATATGTATATATATATAGGGCTCCCAAGTTGGGTCATGCGATACCTGCAAGAAAACAGCCCAGCTCAGGACTAAGAACCCCATAGTAGTAGTAGTAGTAGTAGTAGTAGTAGTAGTAGTAGTAGTTGTGGTTGTTGTCCACCACCACCACTGATGATGCTCCCTAGTTGGGTCATGAAACGTCTGCAAGAAAACAGCCCAGCTCAGCACAAAGCCCCCCCAATCCAGGGCAGGACAATGCAAACACCAAACCAAGAGTCTTTCAAACGTCACCAATCGACCTCAAGCCCCCCCCCCCCAATGGTTCACCCCCCCATTGTCCCATTTCAAAGGGGAGCTCAAGGGATTCTACCTCATTCGGCTTCGCTTCTCCACCGCCACAGATGGGCAACCTCTTGGTGTTTGGGTGCCAGCTGCAGAATTTTCATCAGCTGTCTCTGCCAGCTTTCTCTAAATTTAAGATGCGCCCAGGAGGAAGAACTTCCCACCAACGGGGGCTCCCCGGGCTTCTTGTTTTTTTTTTAAGAAGAAGAGCCATGTAAAATCCCTGGGAAGGAAAGAGCCCCCCCCCCGCCCCCCCCTATATACTTTTACAGCCGACTGGGGCTGCCTGGGTTCTCTGTCAACAGGACTGGCGTGTATGAGGACTGAAGAGAGCTGGGCGGGATTGTGCTGAACTACGGCAACCGACTTGGCGTCGCTCGTAGACATCTGGGACCCTCCATGCAGACTCTGCAACCCCTCTGCTCCCACCGACCCCCGGCCTTTCTCTGCTGGGATAAGATGTTTGGGTTGGGGGGTTTTCCGTTTTGTTTTTAGTAAGAGCCATTATGTCCAGATCAACATTTAAGGCCCCAAAGTAACTGCTCCAGAGCCCCCTCTGTGTGTGTGTGTGTGTGTGTGTGTGTGTGTGTGTGTGTGTGTGTGAAGCATGCTCCTTATAAATGAAAGCTCTCCCCCTTTTTTAAATAAAATAAAATAAAATCAATGTTGATATAAAATAGTTGGAAGCAGGGGTGAAATGTTCCGAGGTCTGCTACCGGTTCGCTTCAAGCGCACGGGGGCCAAGCGTGCGATTCACATGCGTGTGTAGTGCAGGGGCTAGAAAAGAAGGACGAAGGAGCCTTTGCTGAGCCTGCAAAGGGAAGTGGAAGAGCCGGGGGGGAGGGCGGGGGGGGAATTTAGATTCCCTAGGAAGGAGGATTTCCTGCTTTCTAGAGAATATAAATCGCCCAGCACAACTGATACTTGCACAGCTGATCGTCGGAGCTACGGGTTCACCTGAACAGGTAGTAAAAAAATTGCTTTAAAAGGTTTTTTAAAAGTCCTGACAATTAGCTGTGCCGCACGATTTCTAGCCTCCTTCTACTACCGATTCGCCTGAACCGGTAGGATTTCACCGCTGGTTGGAAGCCTGGCCAAGCCAATCTTTTAATCTGCAATGTATTTGTTGTTATTTCTCCATCAGGTTATTCCGGAAAACCAGGCAGCGATGATGGCTAATGAGTAATTGGGGAATAATGGCCTTTACGGAAAGGTGGAGGAGAGGAAAACTTAGCAATAGGATGTTATTCGTTCCTTCAATGAAGCCACTGGCCAACTTGGGTAGAACTAGAAATCTTTGGGATAGTATTTGATCAGTTTTGGAATGAATGAATGAGCTGGAAAGGACCTTGGAGGTCTTCTAGTCCACCCCCCCCTATTTTGCCAATCTTGGCCACTTTAGGACCTGTGGACTGCAACTCCCAGAATTCCCCAGACAGCCTAGTTGGTGCACACGTCTTTAACGTTACCAAGACTGAGAAATACTTAAATACTGTTCTACAAGAATACCACTGAGCTTGGCTTGAATAGATCTCACCACAGAACACGTTCTCCTCGACTTTACGACCACAACTGAGCTCCACATTTCCATTGCTAAGTGAGACATTTAAGTGATTTTTGCACCACTTTCTTGACACAGTTATTAAGTAAGCAACACCACAGTTGTTAATTGAATAACACGGTTGTTAAGTGGATCTGGCTTCCCCATGGACTTTGCTTGTCCGAAGGTCGCCAAACGGGATCATGTGACCCCAGGACTCTTCAACCGTCATAAATACAAGCCAGTTGCCAAGCCTCTGAAATTTGATCACAGTGTGGATACTTCAATGGCCATAAGTATGAAAAAATGGTCATAAGTTATTTTTTTTCATCTGGCGGTGTTCCTTCGTTTTTCCAATATTGTGCAAATATAATTATCCTGCTGTTAACACATGTAATCTCTATATATCAAAGGTAAATACCACTCACTCATCACAAAATCTCCAGAACCGTAAAACTTGAAATTCGGCACGTATATTCCTCTTGGCTTCTAGGTGCTCACTAAGAAAGGATTTTTCAAAATGACCATCAGATCATTACTATTTCTTATATAGTAATTAACACACTCTGATGCTAAGGAGTTCTACTCCCCCTCCCCACCTAAAAAGGACTCCGTTCCAACTGCCAGTTGCCTCACATTCTGTTACTCAGTTCAAACTGGCAAAAGTTCCACTCCTTCACTCAGGAGCAGCCTGGGACTCCTTACAGTTCTAAACATCGGTACCTCACCAAAATGTTTATCCCTTCCACCTATGGAACGGCTTCCGGACTCAAGGCAGTGGGAGCGATATTCCCTTATTGGTTTCAATCACTGACCACCACTGAGCCAACGGATTAAACGGGAGTTGCCTGATCACATAGTTTCGTTGCGAAGCACAGGTATCCAGCTAGTGGTAAATATATACTTCTCTTCACAAGTTTTGCGGATGTTATACCTAATAAACAACAGTTCATGTTTAAAGTCTCCATGTTTTCCTATCCTCTTTTCAGTGCTGCCATGACTTCAAGCGGTCACTGTATGAACTGTGGCAAGTCGAGGACTACCTGTGTAGATCTGAGCGACCTTTTCCCGTCCCTGGCCTTGCAGGCTTTCCAAAGGCTCAGCGTCTTCTGACAGTAGAATCGGGAGAACCTGTTAAAGGGCAGGCGATTTCCTCGGCTGCTCTTTGGCAATCCTAAACCAGAAGGGCCTGTTTCTACACGGTGCGCTCCTTCCCTCGGAGCCGCCAGAGGAAAGTCAGCATGTCTCCACTCCAGAGGAGAAACGGCAAACGAATTCCGAATCTGCCAAGGTTTATAAACAGAACACCACAAGTGTTTTCCAACACGCAGTAGGCGCAGCCCTTAGACTTCTACAATGCTTCACAGCCCTCTCTAAGCGGTTGACAGGATCAGCCTTTTGCCCCCAACAATCGGGGTCCTTCATTTGACCCACCTCGGAAGGCTGAATCAAGCATGAGCCGGTCAGGATCAAACTCCTGGCAGTGGGTAGAATTAACCTGCAATACTGTTTTCTAACCACTGGGAAGGAAGGAAGGAAGGAAGGAAGGAAGGAAGGAAGGAAGGAAGGAAGGAAGGAAGGAAGGAAGGAAGGAAGGAAAGGTAGCCCAAGCACTTAGACCTATACTAATTCACAGGGCTTTTACAGCCCTCTCTAAGGGGCTTCCAGAGTCAGCCTGTTGCCCCTAACAATTGGGTTCCTTCATTTGACCCACCTCGGAAGGACGGAAGGCTGAGTCAACCTTGAGCCTGGTGAGAGGCAGCTGGCAGGCAGCAGAAGGAGCCTGCAGTACCGCACTCTCACCACTGCGCCACTGGGGCTCATGAACACAAACACTTGGGCAGCCCCCAAAGTTTGATCTGTTTTCAAATAAATGGCTTCTAGAACTTGCTCTGACGTGACAGATGAGCCTCAAATGTCTGTTGCTGAACAAGACAGTTGTTAAGTGAGTTCTGTCCCCCTTAAAGACCTTTTTTGCCACTGTTGTTAAATTAGTAAATTAGTAGCACGGTTGTGAAGTGAATCTGGCTCCCCTGTGGATTTTCCTTCTAAGGTCACCGAAGGACGTTGCAACCGTCACAAATATGAACCGGTTACCAAGCGTCCAAATTCTGACCCTGTGGCCAGGCGGATGCTCCAATGACCTGTTAAGCGTGGAAAAGAGTCGTAAGTCACTTTTTCAGTTGCAACTTCAAATGGCCACTGAACAAACAGTTGTAAGTGAGGGACAATTTGTATGTCATTTATGCCAGGCTGAAATGACAAGATCCTCCCTCATCCAAAAGCTCCTGGTTGTCCCAAAGGGGCTTTTTCCCCCAAGAGGCAACTGGACTTTGGGGTTTTCCTTCGAAGACGGTTCGCTTCTCACCCAAGAAGCCTTTTCAGCTCTGAGGAAGCTTCCTGGACGAGAAGCAAAGCCTCTTCAAAGAAAAACCCCAAAGTCCAGTTGCCTCTTGGGGGAAAAAGCCCCCTTGGGACGGACAATCTCGACTCAGGAAAAAAAGGGCAGGCAGGGGTTCGATTTCAGCAGCTCTCCCTTAAAGCAATGCCTAGTGGGCATCCGCTGGGCTTGGAACTAAAAAGAAACCCCAACTAATGACCCCAATGACTGAAGGATTGTGTTTCTCTCTCTCTTTTCTGTTTCCCTCTCTTCTTTCTCTGTTTCTCTCTCTCTCTCTCTCTGTGTCTCTTTCTACTTCTCCCTCTGTCTCCCTCAGTCTCTCTGTCTCTGACTGTGTTTCTCTCTCTCTCTCTCTCCTAGCACGTCAAAAGTGATTTACAGGTCTCAAGTTACAACAACTGAGCCCTATTTATTTATTTATTTGACTTATTAACTGCCCCCTCTCCCCGAAGGGGAGCAATTTAGGTTGCTAAGTGAGACATTTGTTCCGTGAGTTTCCCCCCCCATTTTATGACTTTTCTCGCTGCTTCGGTTAAGTGAATCACCTGTTATTAAATGAGTAACCCTGTGGTGAAGGGAACCTGGCTCCCCTCTTGACTGTGCTGGTCAGAAGGTCTCAAAAGGGGCTTGCATGAACCCCCCACCCCCCAGGACTCTGCGACCGTCCTAAATATGAGTAGGTTTGAAGCTACTGAAGACCAATCACGTGGCCACAGGGATGCCCCAAGGGTCGTAAGTGTGAAAAATGGCCGTAAGCCACGTTTTCCCCAGGGCGATTGCAACTTGGAACGGTCACTACGGGAACTGTCATAAGAGTTCCTCTTTTAAACAATTTGAAACACACACACACACACACACACACACACACACGGGAGGGGGCGGGGGAATCTCAGCGCTGCGGAGAGATTTGTCGTTCTCTTCTACCGAGGGCAGCAGCCGAGGGGAGCTGGAAGGCTTGTTTTTCCAACCCCGAGCAATCCCGACAACTAACTTCCTGGTTGAGTTGCCAAGCGTTGTGACTGCAGCCTACACAGCTGTGTCACCACCGACGTCAGCAGGGCGGAAAACATCACAATCGCCCTTTGCTCATCTTTTCCTAACATGGAAGATCCTGCGGGCTTATTCTCCTTCTTCTGCGCCCCCCCCGCCTCGAAACCCAGAAGCGGCTTTCTCTACTCTGATTTACACACACACACAACCACACACACAACATATGGAGATGGGTGGGAGGGGGGGTGGCGGTGGGATTGTCCCTGCCGAAATGGGGAGAAAGTTGGCTTCCTTCTCGGCTCCAGCCAGCCCCGTGTTTTCCTGAGACTTTGGGAAGAGGGCATTGCTCAAGGCATACGCAGCTGGGGTGTGTGTGGGTGTGTGTGTGTGTGTGTGTGTGAGTGTGTGTGTGTGTGTGTGTCTTGGCAGGGAGACAAGGTGGCTGGATAAAAGCCGATCTCTGCTATCGGCAAGGGGCTAATTGCCAGGTTTGGCTGTGGGGGAGGCAGAGGAGGAGGCCAGCCGTGAGATTTGTCGTTTTAGAAGGACGGTTTGCACCTTGGAGAAGTAAAGGCTGTTGAGTAGCAACTCTCCCCCCCCCCCCAACACACACACAGAGTCTGGGACACCAGGGAGGACTAACTACAAGAGAAACAGCTGCCTTCACTTATTAGGGCTGAAACAATCCTTGCACAATGACAAGTGTGTGTGTGTGTGTGTGCATAGAGGCAGGCAGAGAGTACAAAGAGCCAAAATTACAGGTGTGTCTTTCAGTTGTTTCCCAAAAGTTTCCTTGGTACAAACTATATACTATTATATATGATATATTATGCACAGGTAGTTCTTCACCTAACACCACAATCGAGCCCAATGTGTCGGTTGTGAAGGTCTTTTGTCCCCTTTTCACGACCTTCCCTGCCACTGTGGTTACGTGAATCCCGGCAGGCGTTAAGCGAGTAAAAGGGTCCCGGCTTCCGTTGCCTTCGCTGGTCAGAAGGTCGCCCAAGGAGACCCACGTGGCCCCAGAGACACGACCACCATTGTAAGTACATGCCAGTTGCCACCTGTTCTGGATTTTGATCACCTGACCGTGGGGAGGCCACAACGGTCGTAAGTCTGAGAGACGCATCATAAGTGACGTAATGTCGAAGGCTCCGTTGTGAGTCGAGGGCTACCCGTAGATTAAACCCATATTAGTGCAGCCACGGTATCTTCTCTCTGTTGCTTTGGTGTCCAGAATTAATTTAGAATTTAAAATTTAGAATAGGATAGAGCTGGAAGGGACCTCGGAGGTCTTCTAGTCCAACCCCTTGCTCAAGCAGGAGAAGAACCTCGACCATCTCAGACAAGTGACTGTCCAGCCTCTTCTTAAAGACCCCCCGTGATGGAGCCCCCTACAACCTCTGGGGGCAACTTCTGTCCTGTTGAGGTTAATGGTCCTCCCTGTTAGGAAGTTTCTCCTCAATTCCAGGTTGATTCTTTCCTGGGTCAGTTTCCATCCGTTGTTTCTTCTCCTGCCTTCGGGGGCTCTGGAGAATAGCTGGAGCCCCCTCTTCTTTGGGGCAGCCCCTCAAGTGCCCGGGATATCATGTCCCCCCTGATTCTTCTTTTCTTTAGCCTTTTACCGATTAGATAGTTGGTTGCTATAGAAGTGGCTGTACCAGAGACAAATTCCTGGTTTGCCTAATCAAACTTGGCCAAATAAAAGGGATTTAATTCAATACAATATTCAAAAGACCAGAGCACCCTTTTCCTTGATGGGAACTCCAGTTGCCTTGCCCACGTGGGAGAAACTGGCTGGTCTGACTTCTAAGCACCAGGAGAGAGGACCCCTCCCCAGCCTTCACTCCTCCTCCTCCTCCCATTCTGCACCCACATATATTTCGGGGGGGGGGGAGAGGGGGGTGCAAAGCAGAAGAAAAGGCCAGCGAAGCAGATGAGATGAGATCACGGTTTTCCTCTTCCTGGCGAGGCCTTTTTAGTATGCAAACACAAGAAACCATCTAGATGGGGAGGGGAGAAGATGGGGAGAGAGAGAGAGAGAAAGGGAGCGCTGTCTCTTTAAGGGGTGAGCTGATTAGCTGGCCACCAACAGCTGGTCACTCCACCAGGTTCAATACCATTTTAGTTGCCTCTCTTATGGAGGCACCATATGTTCCTTGGCTCTGTTTGGCAGCTTCAGTCTCCAATAATCTTGCTCCAGAAGAGAAGCACAAAGGAGGGGGAGGAAGAGGAGGGGGAGGGGTGAAGGATGGATTGATGCCCAAGCCAGGGATGGCAACCTTGCACAGAAACGCCATGCGCACGCTCGTCAGGGCCACACTCCCGCAAAGCCAAACTTCCAGGTTCTAGCACGTATGCACACCGGATGATCAGCTGGCCAGTTTTCAGCACTGCCACACACGCGAAGGCATCGCGTTCTGGAAAAGTCAAACTTCCGGGTTCTGGCATGCATGCCCACGCGCAAAGGACAGATGACCATGACGTGTGCATGCGCACCAGAAAACCTGGAAGACGAACAGGCAAGGCCAAGTGACACCCATACCATAGGTTCCCCATCTAAGGCCTAAGCCAACCAGCTCTCTCTCTCTCTCTCTCTCTCTCTCTCTCTCTCTCTCTCTCCCCCCCCAAGAATGAGTGGCCCTTCCACCCCAGATGTGGATCCAAATAGATCTGCCTTAATGCCTGAGATCTTTCCACACATCCTCCAACAAAGCTTTTTAGCCCTTCTGTTTTCAGAGTTTAAAGAGCATTGGGTCCTCCTAGGGCAGGGGTCTGCAAAGTCGGCTCTTTTAAGACTGGTGGACTTCAACTCCCAGAATTCCCCAGCCAGCTTGCTGCCTGGGGAATTCTGGGAGTTGAAGTCCACCAGTCTTAAAAGAGCCGACTTTGCAGACCCCTGTCCTAGGGGGTTCTTTTAGGTGGTGGATGATGGGCTCTCTTTGACGTGGTCAGGGACAACCACTGGCAGTGTCTCTGTCTACCCCATACATTTCTCAAGGAGACGCTTCAACAGGCTTGAGTAAGAAGCAGATCCAACCAAGTAACTGTCACACTGATGTCCAGAAAGCAGTAATATCAATATACAAAGTTTAGTGAAGACGAGAGATCAAAGAGATACTGAAGCTTTCTTAGAATTCCTCCCCACTTTTAACCTTCGTCGCGTCCTTCTCAGGTGAAGCCACCCTAACACCTGGACAGGTTTCATGGATTATTTGATAAATAAGATTTTTTTTTCACCTCTTGACTGATCTCAAGAAAGGTTGTCACTAGAAATCTCCCACTCCTTTGGAAACAAACTACAGGTTCATCCTCGACCTACAAAACCATTCATTTAGTGACTGCTTCAAATTGCAACGACCCCTGGGGAAAAAGGGACCGATGACTCTCGAGATTGTTGTAGCCTCCCCAACAGTCACTCCATTAAATTCAAAGGCTCGGCGACTGGTTCATGCTTATGACCGTCCCGGTGTCCCTGGGGTTATGTGATTCTCCTTTTGCGACCTTCTGATAAGCAAAGGCAATGGGGAAGCCTGATTCGCTTAACGACCATATTAGTAACTTAACTGCAGCGGTTCACTTAACAACTGTGGCAAGAAAGGTCGAACAATGGAGCAAAACTCACTTAACTGCCCTGCTTGACAACAGAAATGTTGGGCTCAACTGCGGTCATAAGTACAGGGCTACCTGTGGACTCCCCTTCTTGATCAATGGATCTACCTATTCCGTACAGCCATGGTAGACCCCCAATCACAGTCCATAGTTAGTTTCACCCAGCATATTAAGCCAACATTTGGCCAATCCTATAATGGCTTAAGCTGCCACATGAAACCAATCATACACTCTCAACTCAGTTCTGGGGGCTAAATTCAACAACTTTATGAGGTGCCCTTCTTTACTGCTTATCAAATGTGGAGTTTACACCCTACATTTCTTTCTCACCCCTTCTTTTGTATCAAGATTTGAGACAGCGAATTCCATAAAGACCGAGAAACTATATCCATAGGGACCGTACAGCTTAACAGAGTCGGAAGGGACCTTGTAGGTCATCTAGTCCAACCCCCCTGTTCAAGCAGGAGACCCTAACACCCTTTCTGACAGAGGGCAGTCCACTCTCTTCTTGAAAGCCTCCAGTGATGGAGCTCCCACAACTTCCAAAGGCAACTTCTGTTCCATTGGTTTATGGTTCTCACAGTCAGAAAATTCCTCCTTCCTTCCAGCTTGATCCTCTATTTGATCAGCTTCCATCCATGATTCCTTGTCTGGCCTTCAGGTGCTTTGGAAAATAGGTTGACCCCCCCTCCTCTCTATTGCAGCCCCTCAAATATTGGAATGCTGCTCTCCTGTCTCCCCTGGTCCTTCTCTTCCCTAGACCAGCCAGGCCCAGTTCCTGCAACCGTTCATCATATGTTTCAGCCTCCAGTCCTCTCATCATCCTGGTTGCTCTTCTCTGCATTTTTTCTAGAGTCTCCACATCTTTTTTATAGTGTGGGGACCAAAACTGGATGCCGTATTCTAGGTGTGGCCTTACTAGGGCTTTAGAGTGGTGTTAGTACCTCCCTTGATCCTGATTGTATCTGTCTGTTAAACAACCTGCAAAGATGCCCTTCAGTAATCTGCCTACTCTTTTTCCTGGTTTGTTCCTCGCACATCTAAAGGAGTTCCAAAACTAACATGCATTAGGAGTTAATCAGAGATTAAAGAGCTAAACATAGAAAAATGAAAAGAATTATATAATAGGAAAACAACATATTTCCTTACTGGGTGGAAAAGCCAAGTTTCCGAGTGTAGCTGTTCAGATCAGCTTCAGCTCCACTCACAGGAATTAACTCATAGGTGGAGGACAGGCTAAAAAACAGCCAACATTAGAAGAGGCACCACCGACTCTCATTTTAATGATCCCCTTGACAGAAAACCCACATTTTGGAACCAAGAAAGAGAAATCAGGCTGGACTGGAATCTCACTTGAGCTTCGTGGATTGCCCTGATGTGTTTGGGCTTCCACTCCCAGAATACAAGTTGGCTGGGGAATTCTGGGAGTTGAAGTCCTCCCATCTTCAAGCGGCCACGGTTGAGATACCTTGCTCCATTCCATAGCAAAAGAAGGCCCTTCGTCTCTTACGAAGCTTCTGATTTTTTGGGAATAGATCTCTGCTTGGTTCACCCACTTCCATCCTTATTATATCCGGGTGGGCCAGAGGTGGATCAGCCCGGATCCGCCAAACCAGTGGTCGTAGCGGTGGGAGGCGCGCACGCCCGGACCAGTAGTAAAAAAATGGGCAACCCACCACTGGGGTGGGCCTCTGTGTATGAGGCTGTAACTCGGGTGAGTAAGTGGGGGAGAAGGTTATTTAAAGGGAAGTCCTCACCTTATGACCATTGAGTCCAACCCTCCAGTGGCCCGTTGCCCATTTGTTTTACTACCCGTTTGGGTGGGTGTGACGTTCTGCACATGTGCAGAGATGTCCGGGGTGGGGGTGGGGAGCGGACCTCCCACCGCCGCTACTACAGCTTCGGCTGAACCGGCAGGGGAGTAATCCACCTCTGCCACCCCCCCACCCCCATTGCTAAACAAGGCAACGGTTTGGCTCTCCTTTTACGACCATGCTTGCCACGGCTGCTAAGTGAATCATTGCAGCGGTTAAGAATAGAATAATTTAATTTATAGACCGGTTAAGTTAGCCACATGCTGGGGTAGCTGACTCGGCTTTCCGGAAGGTCTCCCAAGGGGAATCCACGACATGGGCAACCGTCATAAATGTGAGCCGGGAGTTTGGATCAGGTCCCGAGTCCCTTTTTCCCCGTTCTTCCTGAAGGAATGGTTGCAAGTTGAGAACTAACCTGCCGTTATTGACTCTCCAAGAAAGCCTTTGGTGTCCCGTCCCCCCCACTGTTTTTTTTGCCATGGTTTAAGAAAAGAGAGAATTGGGAAGGAGGCCAAGCCCCCCTCCCCCCCCTCTGCAAAACCCACAGCGGAGGGGGCTGGCAAAAGGGAGGGAGCGCCCTCCCCACAACCCATTAATCCCCCCACACCATTGCCAGCAGCGTGAAGACACACACGGCGCCATTCCTCTCCCCCTCCCCTCCTTCCTCATTCCCCCCTCCCCTCCCCTCCTAACTCCAGCCTGCCGAAAGGAGAATGAGAGAGAGAGAGAGAGAGAGAGAGAGAGAGAGAGAGAGAGAGAGAGAGAGAGAGAGAGAAAGCGGCTTTTAAAATGTATTATTCCAGGCAGGAGGAACACTGAAAAGAAAAAGAGGGAAAAGGGGGGGTGGGAACTGTCATCCTCTTTCACCCCGTGTATGTGTGTGTGTGTGTGTGTGTGTGTGTGTGTGTGTGCGCGCCCCCCTTCAAGGATTACTCTCCTCCTGATCACCCTGGTTACACAGCCACCTCTAAACACACACACACACACACTTTAGCACAGGAATAACAAAACCCAGGGCTGTGTGTGTGTGTGTGTGTGTGTGTGTGTGTGTCAAGGCACCCAAAGAAGAGGGCATCCTTCTCCCCTCCCCAAAAGCCTCAATTGGGGAGGGGTTGTCTGCAGGCAGGGTGGCAAATGCAACCCTGGGGGCAGGAGGGGGCCGGAGAAGCAGCAAGGTGGCCACCACTGGCCTGCTGCCTCTTCTTCCAGAGAGCGAGGAGAGAGGGAGGGAGAGAAAAGAGAAAAGAGGAGAGAGAGAGAAAGAGAAGGAGAAGGAGAGAAAAAAGAAAGAGAAGAGCGAAAGAGAGAGAAAAGAGAGAGACAGCTGAAGCCTCCAGTCAACAGGGCAGCCCTTGTTTATTCTGCAAAGTGGCTCCTTCAACCTCACCTCTTAATCACTGGGTGAGAAATCAAAATACTTTTTTTTTGGGGTTAAAGAAATGAGTCAGCACGGGTGGAAAGAGACGGAGGAGGAGAGGAGGAGGAAAAAGTCACCACAAGGCAAAGCAAAAGCCGGAACTAAGGAACTTCGGAGAAGCTGGTCCAATGGCTAAGGAAGTTTGGTTCCCCCCCCCCCCCTTTTCTCCCGTGGTTGGAAAGTGGAAGAGCAGAAGAAACGGGGCGACGACAGGCGAACGAACCCCCCCCCCCAAGGATAGAGCTCCTCTCCGGCCGCTGGACAGGAGGGGGGCACCGGGGGACTTTCGGAGCCCTTCCGAAGGGGAGGCGGAGGGTCGATCCAAGACCACGCGGGGGGGGGGGCATTTCAAGCCAGAGGACGAGCGAGACTTCGGACGGAGGGGGGGGGGAGCGCCCTCACTCCCCCCCAAGGAAGCCTTTCAGGCTCCGTTCACCCAACAGGGGACTCAGCCAAGGGAGCCTTCCAAGGCGCATCCCACATCCCACCGCCTGGGGCCGGGGCTCGGTACGGGCGGCTGCAGCCTCCCAGGGACCCACCAAGCGCCTCCTTCCATTCTCCTCCTCGGGATTCTTCTTCTTCTTCTTCTTCTTCTTTTCTGGACGGGGCTGCTCTCCCCCCCCCCTTTCTCTCTTAAAGCCCCCCCCCCCATTGAACCCAAGCCTGCGCCGTCAGCGAGTCCCTCCGGGGCCCAGGGAAAGCGGGGCTCCCTTCCCCGGGAACGGGGCTGAGAAGGCAGCCGGAGCCCCGGCTCGGTCCGACGGGAAGGCCCAGCCGCCACGCGCCTCCGCGGGTTTCAAATCCTCGCGCACAATAAGAGTCGCCTTCGCGTGTTTCCCAGCCCCCCCCCGCCACACACAGCGCCCCCCCCCGCCGCCCTCCACGCCGCTTCGTGACAAGCCAGGATGGAGGAGGGGGGAGGGGAGGGGGGGCTCCGGGGCTGGGGGGCGAGAGGGGCGGGAGGTCGAGCTCACCGACTCTGCCTCGGGTGCCCAGCGGGGGGAGGGGGGCGGAGGGGGGCCCACGGTTCCTGCGTGGGGTGTGTGTGTGTGTGGGTGTGTAGGTGGGGGGGGGATGAAACAAGGAGCGAGTCAGGAGCGCGTCTCCCCCGCTTGGTCGCCTCCGCCGCCGGCAGCTGCTTCTGCGGCTCCCCAACCGGCCCCGCCGCCAAGACAGCGGCACTTTGTCTGCCTTCGCCCAGCGCAGCCGGCCCTGCCCTTCCCCCGCCCGCCGCTCCGGAACGAGCCTGCCTTCCGAGAAGCCGCCCGCCGCCTTCCCTCCACCGCCCGGCCCCGCCACGGCCCGCAGAGGAGAAGGAGCCCCGCCACCGGCCCCCCCGCCCCCCCCCCACCCGGGAAAGGCTCGGCTGCCGGGCAAGAAGGGGAGGGAGGGAGGGAGGGAAGGCAGGAAGAGGGCGGGGAGGGAAGAAGGGAAGGAAGGAAGGAAGGAAGGAAGCAAAAGGAGGGAGGGAAGGAGGGAAATGAAGGAGAGAAGGAGGGAGGAAGGAGGGAAAGAAAAGGAAGGAAAGAAAGAAAAGGGCCAAGGAGGGAAAGCCGGAGGGAGGGAGGGAGGGAAGGCGGCGAGAGCGCTGACCGAGCCTCCCCCTTCCTCCTCCCGAGCGGCGGCTGCCTTGCGAAGAAGCCCCCATGGAAGTCCGGGGCGCCGGAAGGCCAAGCGACCCCTCCCTGCCCTCCCCCGCCGCCCGCCTGCCCGGGCTCACCGTGATGTGGGGCTCCATGCGTGGTGCTTCTACCCGCGGGGAAACTAGGAGCATCTTGGAGCGGCGCCGGCCCAGCGCTTTACATCCACTCGGGGGCGCGGGGCCCGCCTGCCTGCCTTCCTCCCCGGCCGTCCCTGGCGGGGCTGCGCTGCGCTCCGGCCTCAGGTGCCCGGCAAGTTCATCGCGGCGCCGCCGCCGTTGGCTAATGAGCCGCTGTCTGGCTGGGCGCGCGGCGCTCCCCGCCGGCCCCCGTTTCCTGGCTGGGGGGGCGGAGTGGGCGAGCGCCGGCGCAGCTAATAGGGCCACGTCACGGGGCGGGGCCCCACGACGCCCCCCCCCCCGCGCCCTGCCCGCGCCCCCCCCCCCCGCCCGCCCGCCTTAAAGGGGAAGCGGCGCCCGCCGAGCGCCCGGGGAGGAGCGGCCGGTTGCTGGGGGAGGCCGGCTGGTGCTCTCCTCGCCTTCGGCCTCCTCCAGCGATCCTGAGCGGGGGCTCCAAGGGGATCTCCGCGGGGCCGGAAGAGAGCCCCGACCCACCCCCCAGCTTCCCCTCCCCCCCCCCCCGGCAACTCCTGGCCTGCGCCTCGATCCTGATCGGAGGATCTTGGCGCAAAGCCCGCGCAGCCGGGGGAGTGCGAGCCAACCCCCGCGCCGCCGCCTCCTCCTCCTCCTCCTCCTCTTGCGGCGGCTGGACGCGATCGGCCTGGGCGGAGAAGCGACCGGCGAGCGCCCGACTTCCTCGCTTCCTCACGCCCAACCCCGGGCGGGCCTGGGCAAACTCCCCGGACCGGCTGCGCCAGCCTGGCCTCTCGCCTCCCTCTGGATCCGGCCGCCGCCGCCTCCGTTGGAAAGCCGGAGCTTTTCCTGGACGTAGCCCGGGGAAGGGGGCGCCGAGAGTGCTCCCCTGCGGGCTACAAAGTGCCTTCTACTCCGAAGAGGATCCCATCCTGGCCGGTTGGACAGCTCCCCTCATCCTTGCCCAAGGATCCGGGTGGGATGGCTGCCCTAGCTCCTTCCCTGGTCGATGCCTGCCTGTCAGCCTCTTGAAAGAAAGAGAGGAAACTGCCTGTGGAAGGTTGTGGCACATGGGCCATGTTGGCCCTCCTGGACCTGGGGCTCTCTTGGAGTCACAACTCTCAAGGCCAAAAGGAGCGGCAAAGGGTTCAGGGCCCCCAAACACCAACGACGCTGGCCGGGATGTGCCACCCAGTCCCACTGACTCCCCCCAATTTCCCAGCTATCAGTTGCAGGTTAGGGTTGAATGCTGGGTGTCACCACTCAGTCGCTAAATGGTGTGGGGTCTCCTACTTGGGCGGTGGGGGTTGGTTGGACTAGATGACCTACAAGGTCCCTCCCAACTCTGTTAATCTTGATCTGATCTGGGAAATCCCAAAGTGGGGTTTGTAAGCCACAGACTTAGGGTTCAGGGGTAACTGCAAACCCAGGCTTGTTCAGTGCGTGATGGCAAATCATGGTTTGGCAGGATGCGTTCATCCAGCCAAGGATTCAAGGCTTCCTTGAACTCGGAGGGAAAAGGGCAGTTTTGGGTTCCCTACAATTCACTTGGGAAACACAGTTTCACTTCCCAGGTAAAATGAGAACTCAGACTGCTGGAGGAGGGGGGGGGGGAGAGTAGAAGATGCTGACTCTGTAAACCACTTAGAGAGGGCTGGAAAGCACCCTGACAGTGGTATATAAGTCTTAGTCCTATTGCTCCCTCCCTCCCTCCCTCCCTTCCTTCCTTCCTTCCCAGCGGTTAAGAATGCAGTATCGCAGGCTGACTCTGCCCACTGCCAGGAGTTTGATCCAGTGGCTCAGTGGCTAAGACACTGAGCTTGTTAATTTAATTAATTTAATTTATTAGATTTATAAACCGCCCCCTCTCCCCGAAGGGACTCGGGGCGGTGTACAGGAAAAATTAAAAAACCATATAAAAACATACAATATATCCAAAGTTAAAAACAAATTAAATTAGCCTGTACTAAAATTTAAGAACATTTAAAATTACAACCCACCCTATGCTAAAATTCCCCTAAAATCTAACATCCATATACGTATTTGGCAGATGTTATATTATGAGAGTCTAAACTATTACGCAAGACCAGCTTGCTGAAAAAAATATGTTTTAAGTGAGCGGCGAAAGAGGGGAAGGTCCGTGATAGTGCGAAGTTCGGGGGGTAGGTCGTTCCAGAGGGCCGGCCCTGCCACAGAGAAGGCCCTACCCCTGGGCACCGCTAGCCGGCATTGACCGGCGGTTGGTACCCTCAGTAGGCCCTCTCTGTGGGAGCGTTATCAGACGTAGGGAGGTATGTGGCAGGAGACGGTCCATGGAGCGATTTGAAGATGGTAACAAGCACCTTGAAGCGCACCCGGAAGGCCACCGGTAGCCAGTGCAGCTCGCGCAGGAGAGGTGTTACGTGGGAGTAACGAGAAGCCCCCAGAATCCCCCGCGCGGCCACATTCTGAACCAACTGGAGCCTCCAGGTGCACCTCAAGGGGAGCCCCATGTAGCGTTGCAATAGTCTAAGCGAGACGTCACGAGTGCCTGAGTGACAGTGCGGAGGGCATCTCGGTCCAGAAAGGGACGCAACTGGCGTACCAGGCGAACCTGGTCGAATGCCCCCCTGGTCACGGCCGTCACATGGTCGTGACGGCCGTGTTGATCAGAAAGGCCGGCAGTTTGGCAGCTCGAATCCCCAGCGCCACGCAACAGAGTGAGCTCCCATTCCTTGTCCCAGCTTCTGCCAACCTAGCAGTTCGAAAGCATGTAAAAAGGCAAGTAGAAAAATAGGAACCACCTTTGGTGGGAAGGGAACAGCGTTTTGTGTGCCTTTGGCGTTGAGTCATGCCAGCCACATGACCACGGAGACGTCTTTGGACGGTGCTGGCTCTCCGGCTTTGGAACGGAGATGAGCATCACCCCCTAGAGACAGGAACGACTAGCCCATATATGTGAGGGGAACCTTTACCTTTACCTTATTGTCACCTTCCTCTTTTGCCGCTAAGATCTGAGCACTGCTCTCACCCTTTAAGTACTCCAGAGTGAAGAGCCATAGACGAAAAGGGAGGGAAAAGGACTCCAATCAGCCGATTTCCACTTATTTTAATCTCTTCCCATTAAAAGTAAACTCTCCCTTGAGTCAGGTGGAGCTTTGGAGATTTCATGGGTATCTCCAATGTGGTTTTCTTGATGAAATAGAAAAGGATTTTGCGCATCCCGGCTTCTGGGCTCTCGTTGCAAGTTTCCCAGTTTTTCAAATGTTCTCAAAGTTTTCCCATTCCAGTTCAGGTATTAACCAGGATCAACCCTGCTTAACCTTTTGAATCAAGGATTGCTGAGCTTCATTTTAGACCCTGCCAAAACTTTTACCATTCTGACTTCCTGTTGCATTTTTCACATAAGGTGCATTGTTGAGGGGTTTCTATGCAAAATAAAGGTAAAATTCCCCTTCCACATATGTGCTAGTCAGCCCTGACTCTAGGGGGCGGTGCTCATCTCCGTTTCAAAGCCAAAGAGCCAGCGCTGTCTGAAGACGTCTCCGTGGTCATGTGGCCGGCATGAATAAACACTGAATGTGCACGGAATGCTGTTCCCTTCCCACCAAAGGTGGTTCCTGTTTTTCTACTTGCATTTTTTGCCTGCTTTCGAACTGCTAGGTTGGCAGAAGCTGGGACAAGTCACGGGAGCTCACTCCATTATGCAGTACTAGGGATTCGAACTGCAATGCAACTAGTAAATTCTCACATCGAAAACAACGTTAGAAACATTGGCTTTGCTCAGGTTGAATATCTCTGCTTAGTTCTAGGATTGCTAGAATCACCAACGAATCAGACAGAAGTGAATGAATATCATCCTCATCCTCATCAGGCAGTGGAAGAAGAGAGAGGGAGAGGGAGGGAAGGGGAGAGGAGAAGGGGAGTTCTAGTCATGCCTTAGCCATGAAAGCCAACAGGGTGACTTTGGGCCAATTGCCAGGAGGAAGTGAGTTCGAGTCCTGCTTTAAACACGAAAGCTGGCTGGGGGCGGGGACTTTGGGCCTATCCCTCTCCCAACCCAATCCACCTGGGAGGGTCATTGTGGGGAAAATAGGAGGAGGAGGGAGGATTAGATAAATTCACTACCCTGAGTCATTTATAAAAAAGTAATACAATAAATTTTTAACACCAAATGAAAACGGAAACAGTCTAGGACGGGCGTCATTCTGCTCTGTGCACCCACCCAATTTATGCTCACCCAAAGTTGAGCACATGACCTAAAAATGCAAATTTGGCCGAGCTCCGGATCAGTCCCCATATGGGAAGCAAACAGCAACACAGTGTGCGAGCATCTTGGTATGCTGCTTGCATAATCCTAATGGAATGTTATCTTAGCTGGAAGGAAGCCATTTTGGAAACAATGCACAGCAATTCCTTCAAAGCGAGTGGGGGGGAGCTTGGTTACCTGGGACTTAATTGCCGAGGACACAAACGGAAGCCCATCCAACAGATTAGCTTGCTGGGACCTTGGATGTGCTCATTTGCAGCTGCTGGACTACGGGGTCAGGGTGGCTGGTGGCTGAGCAGCTGTGGCCACAGCTGGAGAGCCCTGTTCCAGCCATCCTTCAGTCCACACTCATTCTCAAAACATAACATAAGGAAACGTGGCCTTTGAATCATGACTGACAGCTGCAGGTAGTTCTTCTGAGAGCGGGTTATAAATAAAATTCGATTCGATTCGAGCATTCATTTAGTGACCAGTTGAAGTTATGACGGCCCTGCCAAAAAAAGCGACTAATGTCCTTTCCCCCCACCCTTATAACCATTGCAGCCTCTCCATAACCACGTGATCAAAATTCACCTGGTACCTACTACCACATGTGGTGGATCTGCATAAAGGCAAGGAACTTTTGGATACAAATTCATCAGTGGTTAGAAAAACGTATAGAGTTTAAGCCAGAATTATTTGTATTAGGCGTTATATCAAAAGGCTGTGATAAAGGGACAATATACCTAATATTACACATCTTGACCGCAGCAAGAATGGTTTG
This sequence comes from Rhabdophis nuchalis, assembly GCA_039707465.1. Lineage (NCBI taxonomy): Eukaryota > Metazoa > Chordata > Lepidosauria > Squamata > Natricidae > Rhabdophis > Rhabdophis nuchalis. The sequence goes on along the minus strand of CM077657.1, from coordinate 25,620,977 downwards.
TGCGCAGCAGTGGAAGAGTGAAGACTTCAGAGGAGGAGATGATAAGGAAGATGCTAGTCTGTGCGGAAATGGACAGGCTAACGCTAAAAATACAAGGTAAAGGAGAGACGGGACACTTTGCCACATGGAATAGATTCTATCAATGGTTAGAAACGCCAGGTGGAAGTGGGAATGAGAAAGCATCAGGTCAGGTGGACGTGGAAAGGAACAGTATGTAGGCATTAGATTGCTCATAAATAACTCTACAAATAGTACACATGTTATTTGTTTTCACTTTTGTATTTGTGGCAAGTGAAATGCCAGGACAATTACACTCTATTCAGCATATTTATATGTAAACAATAAACATATATTTTTTTTAAAAATTCACGTGCTTGGCAACTGGCATGGACACGTGACGGTCGCAGTGACTCTGGGGTCATGCAATTCCCTCTTTGGTCCCTCTTCTGACGAGCAAGGTCAACGGGGGGAGCCTTCCTAACTGAACACCTGAACTGATTCACTTAACAACGATGGCATGGGAGGTCGTGAAAAGGGGGCAGAGCTTAGCGAATGTACACTCTGGCTTAGCAACGGAACTTTTGGGCTCAGTTGTGGTTGTAAGGCAAGGACTACCTATACTGGCCTGGGGACCGCAGGTGGAGCAAAACCACAACGGAGGGTTGGCTTGTTACTGGTTAATCTACACAGCCAGTAAATCGGCTGCCTATTGTGGCTTCCAGGGCTTCGTCGGCACCTGGTTGACGCTCAATTTAAAGTGCTGGTTTTTATCCTTCAGTCCAGAAAGCAGATCAATACTGTATCAGAGATACAATCTGCCCACAAAGTCTTTAGAAGAATGTCTATTCTACATCCCACAACTATCTTGAGGTCAGTTTTGGAACTGTGCAAGGACAGACCTTCTCAAGGGCACACCTGGATGGGGAACTTCCTGCTCTGGGGGGCTTCACTGGGACCCCCTTCCTTTCCTCTTTTGGACAGTGAGGGGGAACAATTCAATTCTGTTTTTTTTACAGTCCTAGACCAGAGATCAGAACAAATAAGAAACACTCCGTAAATATACAATTAAAAATGCTAGCATAAAATTAAAACTAAGAAAACTAGGATCATGGCATCCAGCCCTCTCAATTCCTGGCAAGTAGATGGGGAAGAAATGGAGGTAGGGATAGATTTTATTTTCCTGGGATCCTAAGATCACCACAGATGGGGACTGTAGACAAGGAATCAAAAGAGGCTCCTGGGGAGGAAACCGATGGCAAATCTAGACAGCAGACTAAAAAGCAGAGACATCCCCCTGCCAACAGAAGGGCATCTAGTCAAGGGTGTGGTTTCCCCAGTTGCAATGGGTGGCTGTGGAAGTTGGACCATAAGGAAGGATGAGGGCCAAAGAATGGAGGCCTTTGAACTCTGGTGCTGGAGAAGAAGACTCCTGCATTGAGTCCCTTGGACTGCAAGGCCATCCAACCGGTCAGTCCTAGAGGAGATCCACTCTGGCTGCTCTTTAGAAGGCCGGATCCTGGAGAGGAAACTCAAGTATTTTGGCCACCTGATGAGAAGGAAGAAGGACTCCCTGGAGAAGAGCCTCCATGCTGGGAACGATGGAGGGCAAGAGAAGAAGGGGACGGCAGAGAAGGAAGGGGCTGGATGGAGTCACTGAAGCAGTCGGCGTGAGCTTCAATGGACTCCAGAGGATGGCAGAGGACAGGAAGGCCTGGAGGAACGTTGTCCATGGGGTCATGATGGGTCGGACACGACTTCGCAACTAACAACAGTATAAAATAATAAATAACAACTAAAATCTATGACCAAATCCAGTCTGTCAATTATTCATGGTCAAACTCTACTGAAATGACAATCCATAAACTGTGGGGCCCCTAGACAACCTAATACTGAGAGGGGAAGGAATAAGCAGTGCAACAGGTTGGCCACGTGTGTTATCTCACATAACTGTGGTGGATTAGACGAGAGGGAGAATAAAAGTTTTTGAAACCATTAGATCTGTTGTTATTATTATTTCAAAAGTTGTTTTGCTTTTTAAAATTATTCTTCCAATTGTTTTTCATTTCGGAGGTTTCTGGTTTGGTGCCTAAGTGAAAATCCTTCCTGTTGCTCTCTTCTTCTACGGGGAAAAAAGAACAAATATTGCTATTTTTTATGTGCTGTTTGGTCTCTTGCATGTGTTCAACCCAGAGTAATTATGACACCTGTTAAGGTCACTGGTTGTTTTTTTATTACTATTATTATTAGCACGGAACGAAGTGGGTCCCCTCTTTTTTTTTTTTAGAACATGCACAACATGTTTGTAATTATTATATTATGATATCTTTAACTATACCTGGACGAGGAGGGTAGTTATATAATAAGATTAGCAATTAAGAGTCACTGTGAATGGTTGTAAGTCAAGGACTATCCCTTCTAGGTCCTTGCAATTAATGCCCACAATTTATTTTATTATATCACCTTATAACTGTACCAGGCCGGGGAAAACAATTGCAGAACAAGATACAACAATTAAGAATCACTAAGCAAACAGTTAGTCTGTGTACAACTCCAGGTGTCATTTTCAGCAGGGAAACCTTTGCTCTGGCTTGGCTTTGTGTGGCCGTTGTGGCTGTGACACAACCACAAAGATGCAGGGTGAATTATTTTAGCTCATGCTTTAGGCATTCTCCCAGGATCATGTCAGACAGGAAGCATCCAGCAGAAAGCTTTGAAACACACACACACACACACACACACCATGTTCTCACAGTGAAAAAATGCAAGAATTCCCGGAAGGAGGGGGGAGGGGAATCTTGTCATTTGACCTTCCCCTCCCCTCCCCTCTTCCCAGGAGTGATGGGCTCATAAAGAAGGAGGCCTGGAACGATTTCTAGCTTTCCAAACCTTTCCAGAGAGAATTTATTTAAAAAAAGCCTCCTGGCCATTGTCAGCCTCTTTCCTCTCTGTGTAATCCCCACCCCTATCCCCAAATGGCCACATGCCCCCCCCCCCCAAGCCATAATCTAGTTTGAGTTTGAAAAAAAAGGTGCTTTTCTTTTTTCAAGGGGGGGCTGGAATTTCTGGGTTGGTTTTTTTGGAAGACATTTCGCTTCTCATTTGAGAAGCTTCTTCAGCTCTGACTGGATGGTGGGGAATGGAAGGATTTAGCTTAAGCAGGGGGTTGGACTAGAAGACCTCCAAGATCCTTTCCAACTCTGTTGTTCTATTCTATTCTATTCTTCAACAGATTAACAGAGTTGGAAGGGACCTTGCAGGTCATCTAGTCCAACCCTCTGCCCAAGCAGGAGACCCTACATCTGCCTCTACCTAGGACTGAATTCACAACCTCCTGATTGGGAGGCGAGAGCGCCACCTCTAGGCCACAGCAGCCAGCCCAAAGTCTACTCTACATTGTATTGTTCTCTATTCTATTCTGTTCTGTTCTGTTCAATTCTATTTATAATCCTTGCAGGCAGTTGATCATTTGCATCCTTTTTAGAGAGTCGTTGAGGCTGCTCGGGGGTTTCTCTGTGTCCTCAGGGTCACCCTGAGTGGTGCAAAGGGGTGTGGAACCTTCTAGAAATAAAGAGGAATTTTCTGACAGCGAGAACCATCCACCCATGGAACAGAAGTTGCCTTCAGAAGTTGTGGGAGCTCCATCCCTGGAGGCTTTCAAGAAGAGACTGGACCGCCATCGGTCAGAAATGGTGTAGGGTCTGCTGGGCAGGAGGGGTTGGACTAGATGACCTCCAAGGTCCCTTCCAACTCTGTTAATCTGTATTTTCTGTATTTGACAACACAGGTAGCCCTTGGCGTATGACCGGTTGCTGTTCAAAGTGACGAAGAGCCTTCTTGGGGAAGGGAAGGGCACTTACAACCAGGATCCAAAGTTAGGATGACTTCCTCCCTTGTGGTCACATGATCCCACTTCCAACACTCAGGAAGGAGGGGGAATCGGGGCTGTTTGCAGCCTCCTCCAGGCACACGGCTGCTTCCTCTGACAGGTCTGCAAAGAACAAACACCCCCCACCCCCACCCCCAGCATTGCAGTGGTCAACAACACTGGCCCATAGCAAACCATGGTTTTGCTTAACGACCACCACGAGAAAGGCCATGAAGTCAGGCCTCTGGTCACAGGGGTGATCCAATTTATGGCGGTCACGAGGGATGACCATGTTGGGCAGGCTCCATATCGGTTGTAACTCGAGGACTAAATGTAAAATTGGTGGGACGCCTTTTTAATTCCAGCTTTTTCTCTGCTCCCTTAGCCCACCTCCCAAGGCCGTTACGGGGATAAAAGCTCTCCGAGTTTCACGGAGAATTTAAATTGGGGGAGGGAGGGGCTTGTACTGGGCTCCCTAGTTCGAATCCTTCGATGGGAACATGCGCGGAAGGAAAAAGAAGATGCTCTCCCAGTCAATGTCTTAGCAGGCAGAGGTACAAGGCAGAGAATAAGACCACCCGCTCCCTTTCCCCACTCTTCCTCGGTGGAATTATCTTCGGACACACCCGTCTGCTTCACCAGCATCTGACCCTTCATCCGGTGTAAATCAAACCCAAGAAGGCTGGGCTGGTGAGCTGCCCCTTCTGACATTTGGCCACCGGGTGGGTGGAGAAGTTGTGCCGTCTGTTTTTACTTTGCGTGGTGTTTATTTGGCGGTTGCTAAATCCAGGGGAGGCAAAGGAAGAGCAGGCGGCCACAGGAATCACAACCCGAGGAACGTTGACGGGAATCGCTCGGACGGCCCAAGGATTCGGAGCAAGGAAAAGAGAAGGGAGAAGAGAGAAGAGGGGAGCCCACCCCTTTCCTCCCCATCCAACCCACCCACCTCCCCACTTCCGGACAAGGGCAGGGGAAGAGGAGAGTGGCAAGGATCCCCGAGAAATCAATGGCACTTAAATGCACTTTACTCTGCCCTGGACGATGTCCAGAGGGGAGTTAATTATTAATGCCATGTGTAAAATAACTTGCAAGGCAACCCAACCAAGCCCTCCATTAAGGCTGGCTGGCCAACAACAACAGGCGGCTTCATCGATCCTCTTGCGTAACCCTCTCGACATTGTGCAGGGCAGGCAAAGTTTCGTGTCTGAGCACAGGAGGAGAAGGCAGGAGGACCCTGGTTGGGGAAGCCCAGCACGGGCCTTGTATATGTAGCAATCATATATGGAAAACATATGCCTTCCTTCCCTCCCCTCCCCTCCCTCCTTTCCTCCCTTCCCCCCTCCCTCCTTTCCTCCCTCTTCTTCCTTCCCCTCTCCCTCCCTTCATTTCCTCCCCCTCCCTCTCTTCCCTCCCATTTTAATCATCCACCTCCCCCCCACTCTTTTTATCTCAGGGCTGGTTATGTCTTTTGCAAAGTCTCTGGACTTCTACATCTAGAGATGGGTTGTGAGGTCCTTTCCCCTTGGCCAAGACATGATTAGCACTCAGCTCCCTGTTTTAATCAGGGCAGCAAATCACAAGGTAAGACCACCTCCTGAATCTGGGGGAGAGCGAGAGAGAGAGAGGGAGGGAGGGAGGGAGGGAGACCTCTCTGACATCTCTTTGGAAATGACAGCATACTATTTCATCCCTAGAAACCCCTTTCTCCTACAATTTGCCCTTCAGGTTTTGTGCGCATCATTTTGTCTCTCTCTGTCTCCTCTTTCCAGCCACGATCCACTGAAATCCTATTGAACTGACCTATTTTCCCCCCTAAAGTACAAGTGAAGAATATCCAACCTCAGTTTCTGCAAATATTCGTAATTATTTGTTCGTGGTGCTGTGAATTTCTAAAATCTCTTTTGCCAGGGCTTTTTCTTCCTCTCCATGCAATTCTTGTATTGTTCATTTCACTATTTCGTATTTTCATTTATATTTGTGATTAGCATTCTGCTTTGTTAAATTTTGGGGCACCCAAAGTGATACGCAAATGTTTTAAACAAATAGTGACTTTGCTAACGCAAGGACCGATACACAATCCTTAGACACCCCTCCCCCCCATTAAATTGAATAATTCATGATCATTTAAGATGGCAAACGCAGGTGAACATTTTCTTTGCAAGAAAGCAAACCTTAATTGTGCTTTGAAAGGCTACTGGGTCCAGCACCGTAAGAAAAAGAAAGAATGCAGCTTTTATAGATCCGTGGGGTTAACTTTGCGCATCCAATTCCAGGCGCAAGGAGATCTGTAGAGGATTCCATGCACAGACCCACATTTTCCCCCCATAGGTACCACATTCCTGTCCCCAAATGAAAGAAAACCCCAGACTGACCTGCCTGTTGGAATCTTTAAATAAAGGCTCTCATCTGCTTTGTTTTAAGCATCCCCCCCCCCTTGAAACAGGGGGCTAAAGTATCTGGGGCAAAGAGATTTTAATATCTCCCAAGGAATCAGGTTTATTGAAGGGGACAGCCTATAAATTAGCGCTTAAGTTAAAATCAATTTCTAGATAATACGCATCCCTCAAAGACAGATTGTTTGCTTCGGCAGGGCCTTGTATCAAAACTTTAATTAGAGCCCCTTTTAAAAAATAAAACCTGTCGAACGTTATATCGCTAATTGACTTGACCTGCTTGGAAGGCGACTTGGCTGACCAAAGGAGATTATTCCGTCTGCTCTGGCTGTAGGGAAATGGGGGCCTTGATGAAAAGAAGGACCAGGGGAGACAGGATAGCATCTTCCAATCTCTCAGGGGTTGCCACAAAGAAGAGGGAGTCAAGCTATTCTCCAAAGCACCTGAGGGCAGGACAAGAAGCGATGGGTGGAAGCTAATGAAGGAGAGAAGCAACTTAGAACAGAGGAGGAATCTCCTGACAGTGAGAACAATTAATCAGTGGAACGGAAGTTGCCTCCAGAAGTTCTGAATGCTCCAACACTGCAAGTCTTCAAGAAGATGTTGGAGAGCCATTTGTCTGAAACGGTATAGGGCTTCCTGGCTAGGCAGGGAGTTGGACTTCTTTGATGCTCATGCACCTTGCACTCAAGGAGTTGGCCCTGTGCAGAAATCCACTGTGCCCGCCTTTGGCATCAGCTCAAGAAGAGACTGCGCCCGTTTCACAAAAACCACAATAGCAATAAAATAACCTGGGGATGAGAGGAAGGGAGGGCAGATCCTATCTTGGAGTGAGAATTCAAGTAGATGTCAAGAAGGAGAAGGAGGAGGAGGAGGAGGAGGAGGAGGAGGAGAAAGAGGAGGAGGATTCCTCAAGACTTTTGGGAGTGACTATACTTAGGCTAAAAGGGATGCGGTGGTTCAGTGGCTCAGACACTGAGCTTATCGATCAGAAAGGTTTGCAGTTCGGTGGTTTGAATCCCTAGTGGATTCAATTGACTCAATTCAGTTTGAAAGCACGTCAAAAATGCAAGTAGAAAAATAGGGACCACCTTTGGTGGGAAGGGAACAGCGCTCTGTGCGCCTTTGGTGTTGAGTCATGCCAGCCACATGACCTCTGAGATGTCTTTGGACAGCACTGGCTCTTCGGCTTTGAAACAGGGATGAGCAACGCCCCCTAGAGTCGGGAATGACTAGCACATATGTGTGAGGGAAACCTTTACCTTAACCTATACTTAGGCTGGATAATATTCATGCAGGATTACTTGAACTTTTATGGCTAGGCTGGGTAATCTGAAGCTCCAGAGACAGGTTCAGATCACAAATGAAGAAAAGGAAGAAGAGGAGGAGGAGGAGGAAGAGGAGGAGGAGGAACATTGTTTCCTTGTTGTAGCTTTATCATCTAAAATAGTCATCACACAAGAAAAAAAAAGAATGGAGGGGCAAAGGACATTGAAGTGCCTATTTATCTTAGAATAATCACGTGAGAATGAATTGGTTTGAGGCACAAACGACACTCGGACCTTCAGTGTCAATGTCACTTGGACCCCAACATCCCTGAGAAAATACGCCTAAGGAAACGACCTCAACATCTTGTGACTTCCTTGCGGTTCAGTGGTCTTGAAATGCCCCTCCAGCCTTTGGGGCTCCCCTCTTTCCCGGCACTGCTAACACCCCCACCGATGCCCTCTCCATCCTGCTCCAAGGTTCAACAGCTTCACCTGCTTAGTTGCTGAGGATTTCCAGTGTCCGCCTCCCACACCCTGAAGGGCCTCGGTGGGACCAGAGGAGGCCGAGGGGCACCACAACCACGTTCACAGACACTGAGGTAAGAGTGAAGGAACAGATCCCAGCTTTAGGCCCAAGGAAGCTGGCTTCACAACGTCTCTCCAAGAGGGGAGGAAGAGAGGGACATTTTCTTTGGCAGAAGAGGGCTCTGTGGAAGGGCTGCACAGAGTTGGATTCATCTGCAAGCTCAGCAGATGTTCGGGCCATGAATGGAGGGATTGATTTCCACGCATCTCGGGGGTGCAAACGCCAACCCCGTCCAGCGTCTTTGAAGGACCGCAAGATAACGTTGAGATTGGGCACCAGAAATATCTCCCCAGTGATCTCATCTTCCTAAATCTAAATATAGATGGGCTCCTTGCGTTTCCTCACTTTTCTTGGCAGCCTTTCTGGCGGGGAGAATTTCTAATCCTGTCCTTCTTTCACTGCTGCTTGCATTGCTCCAGAGGCGGGCCTTTCGACTCCGTTAAACGCCATCTCTGGTCAACCGCTTTGCTGGACCAAAGGTGGATCAGAGACATTTCAAACATAAACAAATGACCACCTCGTTTTTCTGAAGGGTCTCCTGCTTGAGCAGAGGGTTGGACTAGAAGACCTCCAAGGTCCCTTCCAGCTCTGCTATTCTGCGTGCATTCCCCCCCCCCCCAAAGTGACATTTTAGTTTACGTATACATTATTTCTTCAAATACACGTAGATGCCTGGTGAACAGCGTATTGTCTGAGTCACTTTAAATCCGCAAAGTATTAATAATCATTCTGAGATTAATAATAGTCATTAAAATAATAATAGTAATAATAATAATCAATGTACTTTATAGACAATAATAATAATACTATTCAAGTATATCTCATAATAATCTTTCGGCTTCTTCCATTTGCGTCTACATGGCAATTATACTATATTGTGTAAGGATATAGGTGGCAATATTCTGCATGTCTTCTGAATCCCTGCTGCTTGGGCACAGAACAGCTCCCCACCCCCAGTCCCGTTTATTCTAGATTTTCTTTCTGTTCTGTTCTTCGAGGGTTTATAGAGTGTTGCCATTGTGTGCATGTTGTTGTTTAAAGAGTGGAGAGCTGACAGAAGGGGAGTTGATGGGTCTGGTCGGATGCCAGCCATCCCCGGAGGGTGGAGCCCGGTAGAGGAATAAAGGAGGGCGGTCGGGCAGGAAGGGAAACAGTCAACGTCCTCCCTGCTAATCTTCCACAAAGTGTCCACTCCCACAGAGGAAATATCTGCGAAAGGCATTCAGAGGAAGCCGAGTGAGCGATGCAGATTAAATCTTCCAGAAGGACGGCTCTGGCTCAGAATAAAAGCATTTCCAATGGAAAAGTCAATCAGAAAGGACTCTCTCTTTGATCTCATGGATCAGGTCAGGAGAACCTCAAAGAATGAGGCGGAGTGGAATAGGGGAAACCAAGGGCAGCTCCTCTTTGGCCATCAAGGTGGGGGTGAGATGTGGACCCCTGCTCCATCCTTCCAAGTTTAATAAATTATTAGCATTGACGTGTTATTAAACAGCCGTGCATACTCTCCGGAAAGAGCCTATAAGGAATTTTGGAGGCTTGGCCATGTTTACTTGAGAATTTAGGTGTCACCAAGTTCAATTAGTTCCATTCCCAAAAAGGTTCCACGAAGGTGTTTGGGTCATTGCTGAGAAGCGAAGGCTGTAGGAGGCCTCAACTGAGAGGGACCCAGACTGGGGCATTCAGGGCTGTGGTCATTTACCGGCTGCCAAACAAGCAGCAGTTCAACCTTGACAAACGTGGGCATGCAAAACATGTTGTTCTTGCCCCTTAAAGCACCAGAACATTTGAGAAGAAGAGACCTTCAGTCGGCAGATGGACTTCCTAGTTCAGCATTTTCTGCACGAAATCCAGCAGGCTTTCTCGGGCTTTCCTGCAGGTTGATTTTTGAACCCTACTCTTCCGACTTAAGCTTCACCAGATCACAAAGCAAAACCCCTTTTTATTCCGCTCATGTGAATTCCCTCCCACTCACATCCAGCCAAAGTCCCGGCAAACAGTCTTTCAAGGGCGAATTTACAAGCACAGAGCGGATGAGGCTTGGAGAGCTGCAAGCCAATATCTTCCAAAAAGGAACTGCTGCACAAGAAAGAACTTGGCAAGGAGCCTCTGAGCGACACGAACACATCTTCACACCAATGAAGTGAACTAATTGTCTCCTGCAAACTCCCCTCCCCTTTCGCTCCTCTTTTTTCCTTATGGGAGGGGCCATTCACCGTCCACCTGTGGCCTTACTCCCGAGTCGGCCCTTGTTCCTTAGCTGCTCCCTTCGTCTGGCCGCTCTGCGCATGCGCACGCTGGGAACAGGCTCCAGTTGTTCTTCTGCCCCACTGATGTCTGACTCTGAAGGCAGCTGATAACTGCCCTGGCCCCCTCTCTGCCTCCGACCCAGAGCCCTCCTCAGAGCCTCCCCCAGACTCCAGGACTGGCCCAGGGTCCTCCCCAACCTCCTCACTGTCCGACTCTGCTGCCAGATCCATTGGCCACTGGTGGTCCACAACACCTACATGCTTCTTCTTCTTCTTCAGCTTTTCCCAAGTTGCCCTCTTTATTTATTTTAAATTTATTTTATTTATTTTATTTATTTTATTTATTTTATTTATTTTACTTATTTTATTTATTTTATTTATTTTATTTATTTATTTTATTTTATTTTATTTTATTTATTATTTTATTTTATTTTATTTTATTTTATTTTTTTATTTTATTTTATTTTATTTTATTTTATTTTATTTTATTTTATTTTATTTTATTTTATTATTTTATTATTTATTTGTTTGTTTGTTTGTTTGTTTGTTTGTTTATTTATTTTTAAATTTATATAACCGCACCCTCTCCCCGAAGGGACCCGGGGTGGTGCACAGGAAGTTAAAACAAACAGTACAAAATATAAATAATTAAAATCGAATTAAATAGGTTATCCCTGTGCTAAAATTTAGAAAGTTAAAACATAATCCATTTAAAAACCCAATTAAAACAATTTATAATACAGACTGAAGGCTAGGTAAATAACTTAGGCCAAACCGGCCTGATGGAACAAAAGTGTCTTTAATTTCTGGCAGAAGGTGCGGAGGTCCGTGGTTGTTCTGAGGTCGGGGGGTAGGTCGTTCCAGAGGGTTGGGCCCACCACAGAGAAGGCCCTTCCCCTGGGCATCGCCCGCTGGCATTGCCTGGTGGACGGCACCCGGAGAAGTCCCTCTCTGTGGGAGCGAATCGGCCGCAGGGATGTATGAGATAGGATGCGGTCTCTTCCAGGTGTTTTGGACTCTGAAAGTTCCCCCAAATTCTCACACTGGCTGTTCTAGCTCAGATATTGGAAAATGGAAGGGGAATGCATTTCAGGCTACTATGATGGAGCAAACTTCTGTGGTTCTGCGAATATTATAATCCTAGAAGAAACAAGCTGTAAGTCCACACTCATTTCTCTGGAAGAAGACTTCTTGTCCTCAGTTGGTGCTACTTCTAAGTAGACGTCGTCCTGAGAACTTCTAGATGGATGATCCCAGAACTCTTCATCTCAGCCTGATAATGAAGCCAACACTCTCCTTTCCTCTCTCTCCTTTTCCTCTCCTACCTTTGTTTATACCTTCATGAACCAGCTGGGGACAACAGCTGGTCCCTTCCCAAGCAGTTCTTTCCCCTGTAGGTCTTGGGAACTCATTTGTTCTGCTTGTTCCTAAGCCCAGGAGATTTTAGAGAGAGAAGAACTCGGTTGGCTGAGTAAAATTAATAGGCCAGGAAGAGTTGAGTAATTATTTCATGGTATGGAGGAAGGCCTTTTGAACCCATGAGGTGAAGGCAAAGGTTCCCCTCACACATATGTGCTAGTTGTTCCCAGCTCTAGGGGGTGCTGCTCATCTCCGTTTCAAAGCCAAAGAGCCAGCGTGACTCAATGCTGAAGGTGCATGGAGCAGTTCCCTTCCCACCAAAGGTGGTTCTTATGTTTCTACTTGTATTTTTATGTGCTTTCGAACTGCTAGAATAGGAATAAGAATAAGAAAGAATAAGAATAAGAATAGAATAGCATAGCTATAGATTAAGGAATGGGATTGGGATTGGGAATAGAATAGAATAGAATGACAGAGTTGGAAGGGACCTTGGAGGTCTTCTAGTCCAACCCCCTGCTTAGGCAGGAAACCCCACACCACTTCAGATAAAGGGTTGTCCAATCTATTCCAGACTGGGTTGGTAAACAAACTGGAAACAACCTGGTTAATAACAGTTTTGTTTCTTCCCTCTAATGTGATTTCTGGCCTGTCTGGATGTTGGCTTTAAAGAGAATGAACTCAGGATTCTTGGTATCCCTCCTTGTCTTTGGGTGTATTTGTAAAACTGTAAGTATACGGCAGTTATTTCTATGCATTTATTGATGGTTGATCTAAATTATCATAGGCATACACACACACACCATTTTTCATTTGCTTAACTGTATTTCAGGTGTCCTTGTTTACTATTTTCAGCTTTCCCTTCAGCTTCCCAGCCCTGGAGTATTGTGGAAAGTATCGTTTTTCACCCTGCCCCCAAAGGAACTGGGATGTCCTTGGGGGAGGAAGGGAGGAAACAGATCCAGGGGAAAAAAGAAAAGGAAGGGAGGGAGGGAGGGAGGGAGGGAGGGAGGGAGGGAGGGAAGAGAAATAATAAAGGAAGGAAGGAAGGAAAAGAAAGAAAAAAGAAAGAGAAGGAAACAAGCAAAGGAAGGAAGGAAAGAAAGAAAGAAAAAAGAAAGATCTTGATATGCTTTCTTTTGCAAATGGATCTAAAGTGCTAAAAGTTTGGAAACAAAAAGTGAAACTAATGTTTTCAGAATTGTTGTGTGGATAAAATGAGGGCAGAGGATGCCCTACCTTGGCCACCTTACACCAAACTTGGTTATGTAACCAACCAACCAACCAACTGATGGGGAAGACTAGAGAACCGTTGCTGTATTTTAATCATGCAACAAGACAAACATATGCATGGTTGACATATAATTTGCAACCCAGGACAAGGCAGTCCTCTAAACAATCCATTTTGCAGAAAACTAAAGCAAACAAAGGGAGCATATGTTCAGCCACAACTGATTGACAGCTGCCATAACAGATTGTCAGGTTTAAAGGAGCTGGCCAGTGAACCCACTGATACAATGAGTTGGATTCCTAGCTATAACTGGGCATTCCTTCTCATCCAGGATTCCCAGCCTCTGAAAGGCAGCAAAACCGCCTCTCTCCAATTCTTTACTCAGGTGTGCACAAATGTGTGTGTGTGTGAATGATACAAGGGTGCAAGTATTCCAGAGGGGGGCGTGAATGTGACCATGGATTGGACACCATTGCAGTCTGGGTTCAAATTCCTAAATTTCGCTTCCAAAACAGCTGGGCAACAGCACAGAATTTTCCGCAACATAAACGTCATGAAGGATTTGCTCCTTTATATGTTATTATGTATATATATATATATGTATACATAACCGGAGAAGGGAGAAAACAAAGGCCTGATCTTCCGTCGGATATTTCCCCCCCCAATCCAATTCTGTTTTTTTGATGGGATGCCTTTTGCGCATTTAAGGTCACTTCAGTCAGTGCCGTGTTAAGGTTTTCCAATCCAACCTTTCAAAGGCCAGTCCTGTAGCGGCTTCTGAAACATTTCCACCGCTCCGCTGGAGACCGGCCGTAGGACAAAGGAGATTTTCTCCACACGTTGATGGACGATCGTCGGAATAGCCACACGGGGACATTAGAGAATGGCCTCGGGTCAGGCCATAATGCACAGCCTACGATTTGTACTTTGCACCAAAACAAGGGTGGATAATGAATCTGGAGGCGGCTGAGGTTCAGCCCCAGTGCAAAATAGAGAGATGTCAGATTTTGGTGAGTGCAAGGGCACATCCAAGCTACGAGCAAAGGCACAAGCCACAAACGAAGCAGACAATGACTCACAACAGAAGGGGGAGTTTGAACCGACGCCAAAGATTCCCAGAGGTCTCCGTCACAACATCGGAGTGGAAGTCATGACTTACTCAGGGGCTTCACCCAGTTCCGAGAGCAAAGCTTACAGCCATTCATTTAGTGACCGTATGAAATTACAGCGGCTCCGAAGAAAGGGACTTATGACCATTTTTCACGCTTATGACCATCGTATCATCCCCAGGGTCAATTGTTTGAAAATCGGACACTTGGGAGGAGGCCAATGACGCTCTCTGAGATGGATTGTTTTCTTACAGATGTTTCATGACCCAACTAGGCAACATCATCAGTGCTAGAAGGGAGTGGAGGGAAGGAGGAAGAAGAGGAGGAGTTGGAGGACAACTGTGGGGTCCTTGGAACTCTCTGAGCTTGGTTATTTTCTTGTACATGCTTCAGGGTCCAATTAGCTAACTTCATCAGAGATAACTTGTGACATATCCTGAGCATGAAGTCTTAAGCAAAAAAACCCCAAAGCTGATTAAAATTAATGACAACAACATCAACAAAATAACCATAGGTTTGTTCTTCATGCTGGTTTCAGGAATGGTGAGGATTTTAGATTGATAGATTGATAGATAGATAGATTGATAGATAGATAGATAGATAGATAGATAGATAGATAGATAGATAGATAGATAGATAGATAGATAGATAGATAGATAGATAGATAGATAGATAGATAGTATTTCTTCCACAGCTACTTTTATTGTAGGCTGGTGAAATAAATGTTTCCAAAGGGAACAGCTGGCATCTCTTTTCATAAAAGATTCTCTTTTGGGAGGACTATTTCCAAACAATTTCACACTAGCTCCATTCACAGGACTATAGTTAAGTCTGTGTCAATTCTTCTCTAACTTCTTCTTTTTTTGTTTTACAACTTTTGAGTGGAGCCATAATTAGCTGTGAATTGAAATAGCTTCACTCGATGGACTTAATAGGATTTCTCCACTTTCTAAAATATTAATCGAGTCAGCCTTTTCTCATCCATCATATTATAGGGCAATGGGACAAATGAGTTAAACAACACCAGCAAAAAAAACCAAACCAAAAACCCACAAAAAAGTCTTGAACATAATTTGGACATTTTGTGCAAAAATAGCACAATAGCATCAAGGTTAAATTCTTCTTTGACTTTAGAACCGGATCAATTTCTCTTAAGAGATATCAGATAATCTTCTCTTTAAGAAGCAGGGAAGCAAGCCACTTCTCACTAAATAAGAGGCAGTCCTTGAGTTACGACCACAATCGAGCCCTAATTTTTGTTGCTAAATGAGACATTGGTTAAGTGAGCTTTGCCCCATTTCCCAACCATTCTCACCTGGTTGTTAAGTCAATTGCCACAGTGGTTCAGTTAGTCACACAGTCGTTAAGTGAGTCTTCAGAAGATCGCAAAAGGGGATCAGGGGACCTTGGGACACTGCAACTGTCCTAAGTACATGCCAGTTGCCAAGCTTTAGGGATTTTGATCACGTGACCATGGGGAGGCTGCAAGAGTCGTAAGTGGGGGGAAAACCCATCATCATAAATCACTTTTTTCAATGCCGTTGTAACTGTGAACGGTTGCTAAATCAAAATGTGTAAAATCAAGGATTACCTGTGGCAGGGGAACATCCAAACCAAATCGGCAAAATGTATGATTGAATGGAGAAATATTTGGATTTCTGTACACCTGTTCAAAGGTGGCATTCAGCAGGTTCTGACCTGTTCTGGAGAACCAGGAGTGGACATTTTGAGTAGTTCAGGGAACCCGTAAATACCACCTCTGGCTGGCCCCGCCCCCATCCATTCTCTGCCTCCCGAGTCCCAGCCGATCAGGAGGAAATAGGGATCTTGCAGGATCCTTCCCCTGCCCTGCCCACCAGGCCACGCCCACCAAGCCATGCCACGCCCATAGAACTGGTAGTAAAATTATTTGAACCCCACCACTACACCTGTTGCAAACTTAAAAGCCACCTCATGATTGGGGGGATGTACTATCTCTATATCGGTGTAAGATTCTTTTTTCAAAAAAAATTTCTTAAATCTTCTTTTTATCATTTTTATTCTTCTTTTACTTTGATGCACTAGGTCAGCCATATCTGCAGGGGCGGAAAAAGGATTTAATTGCTTTCCTACTTTCATCTCAGGGTGGCCAGACCATTAATAATGCACTAGAAGCCGCGAAGAAATTCGTGTTAGATTAGCGATTAATTGAGATTTGGAAAGATTTCAATCCACATTGGAGGAAGGCGGCACATGACGGCCTTAATTCTTTTAGCTTCTACTTAATTATTTTTTTAAATGGTAAACAGTCATACTTTTTTGGAGGGGGAAGGGAGTTTGAGAAAAGCCCCCCTTTTGTCCCATTCAGCCCCCTAAAAACAAGGCGACCGCTCTGAAGCTGATGCATTTACCCCAAAGAAGCACAAGGAAACTTGAAAACTGGAAGGACAGAAGAATATCTGTTCCTTTCCCCCCCCTCCCCACCCACCCAGGGGCTCCAAGTAGCCGGAATGGAAGTCTCCCGTCCCTTTATCCCCCTTTGAAAAGCAGCCTCTAATCCAGCATCTTCATCTTTGTCTAGGATCCCAGGGGCTTTTACGGCCATCCCAAAAAAGAAGTCTAAACAGAAACCTGAAATAAATCTAAATCAAAAACTAAAAGGGAAGGCCGCCTGGAGGTCTGCAAAGTTGCTCTTACTTTTCATCAGCAAACCTAGTTTTATTCAGTATTGAGGGTAAAAAGAAGTTACGCACGTCATTAATTGACTACTAGTAAGGTGTTATAAGTTCATCTTTCCAATTCCTCAATTTCTGGGATAGTTTTTTAAAAATATAATTGCCTTCCCTCCCTCCCTCCCCTCCCTCCTCCCCTCCCCTCTTTAAAGACTACATAGAATCAAGGGATAGAACCAAGATCACTTGAAGGGTTAATACCACTTTTGTAATGCCTTGGGAAGGCCACACTTGGAATATTTGCATTCAGTTTTGGTCGCCACAATGTAGAAAAGATGTGGAGACTCTGGAAAGAGTGAAGAGAAGAGCAACAAAGAGGATTAGGGGGACTGGAGGCTAAAACACATGAAGAACGGTTGCAGGAACTGGGTAGGTCTAGTTTGATGAAGAGAAGGACTAAGGGAGACGTGATAACAGAGTTCCAATGTCTCAGGGGTTGCCCCAAAGAAGAGGGAGTCAAGCTATTCTCCAAAGCACCTGTGGCCAGGAAAAGAAGCAAAGGATGGAAACTAATCAAGGAGAGAAGCAACTTAGAACTGAGGAGAAATTTCCTGACAGTTAAAACAACCAGTGGAACAGCTTGCCTTCAGAAGTTGTGAATGCTCCAACATTGGAAGATTTTAAGAAGATATTGGATAACCCTTTATCGGAAGTGGTGTAGGGTTTCCTACCTAAGCAGGGGGGTTGGACTAGAAGACCTCCAAGGTCCCTTCCAACTCTGCTATTCTATTCTATTCTATTCTATTCTATTCTATTCTATTCTATTCTATTCTATTCCATTCCAGTCCAGTCTCGTCTAGTCTATTCATAACCCCTCTTTCTCCAAAATGGAGGCAGAGCTGGCAAAGAAAAGGAGTGCACTGTGGCTCCTAAGTGCATACAATGCGCCACCCTTCTGCCCAGGGCCTGGCTGAGCCTTAAGAAAAGGCACCTTCTGGGTGAGGAGCACATCTCTACCCTCTTAGCTTTGGGGCCCTGCCGAACCCCTAACCCTGGACTCTTCAAAGTGTGAATGAAGTCCGCTTTGCAGGTGAAGCTGGTGTGAGCTCCTAAGTGGCTGCAATCGTGTGTGTTTTAATGATAAGTGTTTGAAGTCCAGAGGAATGGGACGATGGAGGGAGCTTCTAAGGGGAAACAATTTGGATCTCTTTCAAGTCTGCAGCACGTGAGAGGGAGGGGGGGGAGGAGGAAGAGAGATTAGTGGGGTATCATTAAAAATGCAAGTGGCCTCCCCCATTTAGTTATTAAAACGTCAAAGGAAACTTAGGCTCCCGTTTTACATGAACAGGAGGACAAAGAGCTGTGGGGAATGCTGACAGTCCGTTTCATGAGCCTCCGCAGGTCCCTCAAACTCATTCAAGGCAAGAAAAACGGTTTGGGCTTCTGAGGGATGAAGGCGGGCTGAACTCTGAGCCCAACTAGAGGTGATCCGCATAACTTCAGGCTCCTTCCTTCAACAGCCGCCTTTCCCAAACTCAGAGCCAAGTTGCGTTTCTTTCCATTCCCAGCTTCCTTGTCGGTCAGATCCAATTGGAACTGAGCTGTTTTGCCAACTCTTTCTCCTGGGGGCTGCTTAGCTCCAGCAACTGCTTCCTGTTGGGGCCCTAAGGAGCCCAGGCGGGCAGGGGAGGAGGGGCTGGGAGGGGAGGGACGAGTAGAGGTTGGCAAGGCGCCCCTTGACATGAGTGACATCGAGTTAACCACACCTACCCAGTCACATGCCCACATAGCCACGCCCACCCAGCCAGTCATTAGGCAGATCATCTTAGTGATCTGCGGGATTTAAAATTATGAATTCAGTGGTCCCTGAGGTCCAAAAGTGGTTTAAATGACCACTTTCAAAAATGTCTGAGTTTTTTAAAAATATTTTTTGGGGGGGAGGGATGACTTAATTGCTATCACTCTCCAGGACTGGAGGGCAGAGGAGATACTAAAAGAGTGGTGTAAATGCACCACCGTTTTAACGAGGGTTACGGCCATTCCGGTCTCAGCAGCAGAAAGCTTTCAAAAGCTCCCAGTGAAGGAAGCAGGAGGAACTTCTCCTAAATCATGAGACCATAATGGGTGCATCAAGCGACTTAGCCTTTTAAATGAAAATATTCATGTCCGCAGCGGCTCCCTCTGCAAATTGTCAGGAGCAAAGGAGCTGAGATGATTGAAGAGGGAGGGGGGCCGGGGGAGGCTAATTTATTATTATTATTATTTTGGTTAGCCACGATATTAGCCATTTGCCGGTAATTGGCCCCCAGTATCAAAGGATCCGGCAGCCCCGTTTAGAGGGAGGGAAGGTTCCTTGCTTTTCTTGAGGTGAGATGCAAAAATGTGATTACATAGCAATCCCTAATTTGCTGCTCTTTGAGACAACGTAGCGAGTGGTTTTGTGCTGCGGTTCGACATTTGCATTCCTTTAATTTGCATTTTTTAATTTCCCAGCGCACAGCTCCACACCTCACGCCAGCCTCCCTCCTGGGAAGGGAGAGAATATTTTTCACTAGGAATGATACTATTTCTTTTCTACTTATTCGTTCCCTCCCCTCCCCCCATCCATCCACACACCCACCCCAAAAAATCCCTTGCAAGTTTGTGTAGCCAATATGGAACCGGTCTGTGACTTTGGTGGGTGAGGCTCTGGGCTCTATGAGACAGGCAAGGGAAGCGTGGGATGTCACCAGCAGACTCTGGAGGTCCAAATGATGTAGGTGAACTTCTGGAATGACTCAAAGTGGGACCTTCCTTAAAAGATAGGGCAAACTAATAGAATAACAGAGTTGGAAGGGACCTTGGAGGCCTGTTCAAGCAGGAGACCTTATACCAATTCAGATAAATGGTTGTCCAATCTTTTCTTCGAAACCTCCAGGGTTGGAGCACCCAGAAGTTAACCGTCCCACTGGTTAATTGTCCTCAGGACATCTATCCTTAGCTCTAAGTAGCTTATCTCCTTGATTGGCTTCCATCCATTGGTGCTTCTCAATTGCGAAGTCTAAAATGTCTGGCATTGCCCCGAGATTGTAAGAATGGCGAGAGCAACGGAGGGGGAGTGAGAAATGGTTTAGACAAGCAGCATTTTAAAGAAAACCCACCTCTGCAGTTTTGTGGGTGGATAAGAAATCGTGGCATGTTTTGAATGGATGCCCAGTCAACAATGTTTGTGAGTCGTCGGAGGGAAGTGTGAGGCCGAGGGCTCTCTTTGGGAGGAAGGTGCCCATCGTCTCAAGAGGAGGGAAGCAGCCAGGTCCAGATCACTCCGGATTTCTCAGAACCTCACAGTTGCTCTCCCGAATTCGCACAAGGCAAACGGGGGTCAGAAGGACGTCTCTCTTCCTCCTGAGAACGGCCCGCTTCCTAATAGGAGAGTAAATGCGAAGTCATAAAACATAATCAGATTGGCAGCTCACGCAGGGTTTGCAAGGGAGACGGCGGCTATTTTATACTGAAGCACCAAAGATAACAAGATTTCATGGGAAAACACTGGGGGGTTTTAGCCCTAGATTTGCTTCCGTGATTCAGAATTCCTGACAGCTGCTAGTAGGAAGAGAGAGGGAGAGGGAGAGAGGGAGAGGGAGAGGGAGCGAGGGAGAGGGAGAGAGGGAGAGGGAGAGAGAGAGAGGGAGAGGGAGAGAGAGAGAGGGAGAGGGAGAGGGAGGGAGCGAGGGAGAGGGAGAGGGAGAGGGAGAGAGTGAGAGGGAGAGAGAGAGAGGGAGAGAGAGAGAGGGTGAGGGAGAGGGAGAGAGGGAGAGAGGAAGAGGGAGAGAGGGAGAGAGAGAGAGGGAGAGGGAGAGAGGGAGAGAGAGAGAGAGAGAGAGAGACTGTTTCCAATTGGCTTGGCTCTGCAGAGATGTTCAGGGTACAGTCACTGAAATAGGGGGAAGGAGCGTTCATAAAATTAGACACGGTGAACACCGTATTTCCACAGTCCAAAGCATACTTGCAAGAATGATGTGGATCAACTAGGACAGTGATGACAAACATTTTCAGCACTGAATACGCAATCCAGAACACATGGGCATTTGTGCGCACCAGAGCACCGAAAAACCAGGGGTGAAACCCAGCAGGTCCTGACAAGTTCTGGAGAACTGGTAGGGGAAGTTTTGAGTAGTTCAGAGAACTGGCAAACGCCACCTCTGGCTGGCCCCAGAGTGTGGTGGGGATGGGGATTTTGCAGTATCCTTCCCCTGCCATGCCCACCAAGCCACGCCCACAGAACCGGTAGTAAACAAAATTTGAATTTCACCACAGCTGGAAACCTGAAAACCAGCTGTGCACATGCCTGGTTTTTGCTGTTTTTTGGGCCATTTTCTGGCGCTCTGAGGCCCACAGATGTGTACGCTAGAAACCAGAAGAAGAGCTGGCGATGGTGCGCATGCCCACAGAGACGGCTCTGTGCCACCTTTGGCGTGCTTGCCATAGGTTCACCATCATGGATCTAGGAGCATTGGTGACTGATCCTCAAAATGCCCAGGCCCTGGATGATCTTTACATTCTGCTGAAAAGCTGGAGAAGATACTGAAGACACGTTCTTAAGATGCTTCCAAAAATGTGGTGCTGAAAATCTGCCAGAAATTGTAGCCTGAAAGCCAGCTATACAACCTGCTTTCCAATATGTCAAAGGAAGGGAAAAGAAGCGCCATTTATTCCATAGGAACAGTGTTAGAATAGTTATAAACGTAATTATGGGACTAGATCAGAACCATCTAATTCTGACCTTTCTTCCTCTCCCTTCTTCTCTCAGCTGTTCTCAGCTTCTGTTATAACTGGTGACTGTCACCCTCCTTTCTCTTCCGTATTGTAACTTCCAAGACTCAGGCTGGTTGGAGAGGAGCCCATGTTTAAATGATGTAGAAGATCAGAGAAAGATGCACAAACTCCTTGTTTGTTTGTTTGTTTGTCATACATGTGCAAGATAGCAGGTATAAGTATAAACATAGGACATGAACATAGGAAATGGGTACAAATACATGGCGACAGTAGGACAGGGATGGTAGGCATGTTGGTGCACTTATGCACAGCCTCTTTACGGACCTCTCAGGAATGGGGTGAGGTCCACAGTAGACATTTTGAGGTTGAAGCTGTGGAGGTTTGAGGATGTTACAACAGAGTCAGGTAGAGCATTCCAGGTGTTGACAACTCTGTTGCTGAAGTTGTATTTTCTGCAATTGAGTTTGGAGCAGTTTACTTTGAGTTTGTATTGATTGTTTGCCCGTGCATCATTGAGGTTGAAGCTGAAGAAGTCATTGATAGGTAGGATGTTGTAGCAGACAATTTTGTGTACTGTGCTTAGGTCCGACCGCAGGTGGCACAGTTCCAGATTATCCAAGCCAAAAGTTTGAGCCTGGTGGCAGAAGGGATTGAGCAGAGGAGTGGAGGACTCTTCTCGTGAAATCACTCTGGACCCGCTCAATCGTATTAATGGCTGATATACAGTGGGGATTCCAGGCAGACGAACTGTATTGGAGAATTGGTATGCCCTGGTAGGCAATACAATGTTACCAGAGAAGAAGCAAAATTAGGTTATCAACTCTTAATGCCTTTTTGGCAATGCTGTTACAGTGAGCTCTGGGGCTTAGATCCTTTGAGATGAGGACTCCAAGGTCAGCACGAGGGTCGTCTACGGGACCAAGGATCATACTTGGGTCTTTGAGCAGCCTGTCACTTACATTTACTGCCAGTTGAAAAGTCCATGCAGTTAGCATGGCCACTCCCCATGCATTTCATGCCACTCTTCTGTCACATTCAACATCGCAATTCAGAGCAATTGTTGGCTCGGAAGACAGGATGAACTTTGAGATTTCTATAGCCCTGAAGTTGCATATTGACCAATGCTGGGCAGGAAGAGCTTGCTATTAAAAGATAATTTCTTCTTCAAACTAGGACTTGTTTAACACTTTCTTCAAACAAAAGCACACTCGTCCAAACAAAGGCAAAAAAGATACTTTGAAAGTCATGGGATTGTTTGGCTTTACTAGGAGAAGAGGGATAATAATAGTAATAATAAAGTCCACCGTTCTAATTGTCAGGAAATGTCTCCTTAGTTCTAGGTTGCTTCTCTCCTTGATGAGTTTCCACCCAATGCTTCTTGTCCTGCCCTCAGGTGTTTTGGAGAATAGCTTGACTCCCTCTTCTTTGGGGCAGCCCCTGAGATATTGGAAGGCTGCTATCATGTTACTCCTACCCCTTCTTTTCATCAAACTAGACATAGCCAGTTCCTGCAACCGTTCTGTATATGTTTGAGTCTCCAGTCCCCTCATCACCTTTGCATTTCACTTCCCCTTCCACTAAAACCAGAATAGGGTCTCTAGTGAACCCAACATTCACTACAGCACCCTTAACTGCATGCTTGTTGGAGGTTCACAGCCATTAAATCCAGAAGGCTGACTCATGATGGATTACCTTGGGCAACACTTTCCCCAAAGGTTATGCAGTACACAACTCTACAGAGGCCAAAGATCATTGTACGCCTCCTACTGCAACATTCCCATCAAAACATGTTTATTCTACCTAAAAAGGTCACATTGAGAAAACAAAGAAAGGAAATAAGTGCAGTGGGGGAAGGGGAAGGGTCTCTCCATGAAAATATTGCCATATTTGTCCGATCACTGATATATCACATCATAAGAATTAGCTATGGCAAATCTAGACAGCCTACTAAAAAGCAAAGACATCGCCCTGCCAACAAAAGTACATCTAGTCAAGGCGATGGTTTTCTCACTTGCAATGCATGGCTGTGAAGGTTGGACCACAGGAAAAGCTGAGAGCCAAAGAATGGAGGCCTTTGAACTCTGGGGCTGGAGAAGACTCCTGCATTGAGTCCCTTGCACTGCAAGGCCATCCAACCGGTCAGTCCTAGAGGAGATCTACCCTGGCTGCTCTTTAGAAGGCCGGATCCTGAAGAGGAAACTCAAGTACTTTGGCCACCTGATGAGAAGGAAGAAGGACTCCCTGGAGAAGAGCCTCATGCTGGGAACGATGGAGGGCAAAAGAAGAAGAAGGGGACAGCAGAGAAGGAGGGGGCTGGATGGAGTCACCAAAGCAGTAGATGTGAGTTTAAATGGACTCTAGGGGATGGTGGAGGACAGGAAGGCCTGGAGGAACATTGTCCATGGAGTTGCGATGGGTCGGACATGACCTCGCAACTAATAACAACAAGAATTAGCCCAAAATTGTGGCTCCCAAAGGCACGTGGCCAAATTTTGTGAGCCGAAAAGGCCCAATCCTGCAACCATTCCTGTATTTGGACAAAATCTGCATGGTTTACTCCATTAATGCAGCATGCCCCATCACGGTGAAGAAAGAAAACCATGAGGTTTGATCTTCAAGCTCCTGGGTCATCAGGTTTGGTACAGAATCTAAAATAATTGGGACCTCTAATCTGTGAGTTGAAGTTCCACAAATGGATATTTGGTGCCCAACTTAAGACCCATTAGCCGTATCCTGTCTATGGGATGCTCAGATCTGGCTTGCAGGCTCACCCTGGAAACAGTGAAGGACCTCCTTGTGGTGCCTCTGCCAGTGAAAATAGAACCTGCACGGGCTGCGGACTGTCCCCTAAGCTCTGTCTTCGCTGGCAGAGGGCTGCAGGAGATGGTGGTGGCTGAAAACAGAGCCTGGGATGGCTGCGCGGGGCTCCTCCGGGACCCATTGTTGCTGGCAGAGGGCTGCAAGAGGCTGTCACGGCCAAAAACAAAGCCTGGATGAGTGACATCGAGCAGGCCACGCCCCCACGCCCCGTCCCGAAGTCACACACGATCGTGATGCGGCCCTGGATGAAATGGAGTTTGACACCCCTGGTGTAGAAGGAGACCGCAGAGCTGACTACGAGGCCCTCTAGAAACGGCACTAGGAAAGGGTGCATCTTTCCAACGTCTCTGGTCGCTGACCTTTATTTGTTAGCCCAGCGATCGGAAAAAAATGAA
This sequence comes from Rhabdophis nuchalis, assembly GCA_039707465.1. Taxonomy (NCBI): domain Eukaryota; kingdom Metazoa; phylum Chordata; class Lepidosauria; order Squamata; family Natricidae; genus Rhabdophis; species Rhabdophis nuchalis. Next base: position 25,596,299 of record CM077657.1, on the reverse strand, counting down.
TCCCTTTTCCGTTCCAGCTGATCTGCCTGTGGAACTCAGAAGGACCATCCTGCGTGGCACCTATTTCTCTTTTGCTGCACTTCCTTCTCTCTCTCTCTCTCTTTCCGCTGTCCTCATCCTTTGTTCTCGGGAAGATTATTACCCTCCCCAAATGCCAATAAATCCTATTCTGAAGCACTAAAAAAAATTGACTTGTTTATCCTTGGGTCTGGCCATTATTGCGGAATATCAAAGTGCCAACTTTGCTCGGCTGTCGCTGCAAGGTGTTCAACCTTGACCCAGAAGGAGAGCTCTCCGCCAACCGAGAGGGAAGTGAGATAAATCACTCTCTAAGCAAACAAAATTGCCCAGATCTGCTGAGCAGAGTCTTTGGTCACCAAAGCAAATATCCTCGCTTTGGCACATGGTATTTAATGCCCGGTTCAGGAGCTGGAAGGAATTTCTGCAGCCCGGTCAACGTCACTGCCTCTGGAAAGGCAGGTAGCCAGCATAAATGCCTTCTTTAATGATGAACAGGCATTTGAACTCTGGCTGCTCTGAACTAGGGAAGGATGGTCTTCTTGGGATTCTGACAGCCTCAAAAGATCACGAGAGGACAAGATCTCTGCCGCCACAGAGCCCCCCTTTCCCCCATAAGTCTGGAAAAGTACTTCACTTCGGAAGGCCTGCCCACATCTGGTGACTAGTGATGAATTGGCAGCTTCTGCTGTAATTTGTGCCATTGGCCGATCTCCAGTTATCTCTCCCACGAAGGTCAGCAGCTCTGCTAGCTTTCAGGTGGAGAGAAACTCTCCCCACCTGCTCCTTCTCTTCCTATCATTGTCCTTCACTGGAAACCCAGGGGTTCCTTTGAGGGCTTGGGACTACACATCCCAGAATTCCTAGTTAGCATGGTGAATTGACTGCCAATTGTGGAAGCAGGTGTTCCACAACATCTGGATGGAGGAGAGGATTTCAGTGGAAGGATTGATACTCCTTGAAGACAGCTGGTCATTTGCATTCTCTTTAGAAGGTTGTTGAGGCCACTTGGAGGTTTATCAGTGCTTCAGGATCACCTGAGTAATATCAGTGCTTCAGGATCACCAGCTTTCTGCAAGGAGTATAAATCCTTCCTTTCCCCATCATCCAATCAGAGCTGAAGAAGCTTCTCGGATGAGAAGCGAAACGTCTTCCAAGAAGAACCAGAAAGTCCAGCTGCCTCTTGAAAAAAGCACCTTTGGGACCACCATGAACCTGGATGACTGAGAATCTCTACAGACTTCTGGTTGATCCTTCAGCCATTTTTAAGCTGACAAATGAAGTTTTCAGGATTTTGTAAGCATTGGAAGACGTATAGTATTTATTCTCCTCCTCCTCCTCCGAAATTGCAACCCTCCTTAAGAGTTTTGGCAGCATCTCTGCAGAAGACGGTGTTAATGATTAATAGGAAGCCAGTGGAATTCCGCCGTGAGAGTCTTGCGCCCAAAGACCGAACTGCGTTGCTAAATCAGCAAAGGCAGTTGTCAAGGTAACCTCTATGTAATCTATTTAACTGGCTCCCAAAACACCAATCAAGGTCAGATAACACACTCAAGCACCATATGAATACACTCACCCTGTATAAAGCTTTGTATCCAGACAGCAGGGAGGGAGAAACCTCATTAGAGAGGGAGGGAGGGGGGAGGCAGGGGGGAAGGGAGGAGCTCCCTAAATTTGGTTTGGAAAACGTGTTAATTGGGTGGGGTGGGGGGAGGGCCAGGTAGGAGGAAGGGGTTGCAATCCAAACAGGATGGAAATCTTGGTCTTTTTCTCCCTCTTTAAGAGGCAAGCCTGTGTAAATTATTCATTCCGCTTATTGTTTTATTAATGCCCAGACTTGTATTTACATTCTGATATACAGTAGTAAGATGGGCTCGTTCACGGCAGATTCCTGTAGTACTTAATTGCTGCCTCTCTGGATGATGGGCTTTGAGGAGCATTGCCGTCTCCTTTTCTGACTCCCCCCTCCCCCCCTCTGTCTGTGGCCACTGGGCGAGACTGTACCTTGTCATGGGAGTGGGGAGGACGGGTTAAGTACAAAGGCGATGCTTGCTGAAGCTGGTGGGATTAAATTAATCCAGCCGTGATTAATCTTGGTGCATGGCAGCATCTAGGGGAACGTGGTTGAGGCCGAGAGCTAAGCAGGCTTGGTGGGAGGTTGCCAGCAGGTGGATGGGGGACCCTAAGGAATAGCTTTGTAGGCTGGATTGGGAAGTGTGCTCCCCTTTGAGCTTGGTGGGGTTTTTTGTAGATGCTTCATGACCCAAGTAGGTTACATCATCAGTGCTAGAAGGAAGTGGGCTTCATGGGGAAGACGGACAAGGAGGAGGAAGAGGAGGGGGAGGAAGAGAGTGGTGACTCTGGGTGCTCTCCTTGGTGCTGACAAAGCGAAGGAAGCTTTGGGGGGAGGTTGTCAACAGGGGGACGGGGGACCCTAAGGAATAGCTTTGTAAGCTAGATTAGGAAAGATGGGGCCCTCGGGGCCCTCTGAGCTTGGTGGTTTTCTTGCAGCCGTTTCATTACCCAACTAGGGAACGTCATCACTGCTAGACAGGAGTGGGGTTTGCTTTTTGCTTCCATATGCAAGTGGTTTGTCCCGTCAATGTTGCTGAAAGCGTCCTTGATGAGGCTGTTGTTTATCGTTAGCTTGTTTGTCTGAGTTGGTAATTCCATGATTGCCATGTTGTTTATGTCTTGATTGTTGGCCTGATATTAACTGGAAAGTTCAAAAACCATCCCAGAAAAAAACAGACCACGAGACGCTGCTTCTATGCCAAAAAGTATAGAATACTGATACAATATCAGTTTTTGCTTATCCTTTGTATACAATACAATACAATAGCAGAGTTGGAAGGGACCTTGGAGGTCTTCTAGTCCAACCCCCTGCGTGGGCAGGAACCTTATACCATTTCAGACAAATGGCTGTCTAACATCTTTTTAAAGACTTCCAGGGTTGGGGCATTCACAACTGCTGGAGGCAAGCTGTTCCAGAGGTTAATTGTTCTAACTGTCAGGAAATTTCTCCTTAGTTCTAAGTTGCTTCTCTCCTTGGTTAGTTTCCACCCATTGCTCCTTGTCCTGCCCCCAGGTGCCTTGGAGAAAAGTTTGACTCCCTCTTCTTTGTGGCACCCTCTGAGATATCGGAACACTGCTATCGTGTCTCCCCTGGTCCTTCTCTTCATCAAACTAGACATACCCAGCTCCTGCAGCCGTTCTTCATATGTCTTAGTCTCCAGTCCTCTAATCATCTTGGTTGCTCTTCTTTGCACTCTTTCCAGAGTTTTAATTGATATAGTCCCGATTATAATAATTTTAATTGCTTTTAAGTATAATTTTTAGCACAGACCCGCTATATTTAATCTATTTTTAAATTTTATATTGTCATTGTGTGTACTGCCTTTTTTACTCTTTCTGTGCACCGCCCTGAGTCCCTCCAGGGAGATAGGACGGTATACAAACGCGAATAAACAAATAAATAAAAGATACGCAGATCTGTCCACCAGAACCTTGAAGTTGGCTTGGAGGAGGTGCTACTTTTGGCTGGTAAATTAAAATCCAGCCCCAGCCGAACCAATCCCAGCTCAAGGCCAACCATGATTGGTCAACGGTGCTCAGAGCGTCTTCAAGGAAAAACAGAAGAGCTGACTTTTGAGAAATCAAACGTCTTGGACAATCAGGACGATCCGTAGAGACGTTACTCAGGGTCCCTCTGCGCACTGCCTTCCGTGGCACAAGGGCGATTCATTGTTCACGGTGGCCCCAAATCCACAGCTGGATTTTTAACCCTAATTATCCCGTTTGTGTCCCCAGCCCTCCCCCCAAATAATGTCCTCTGGATTATTTATTGTCTTCACGCAGCAATTTTGATACACTTTAACAAGGCCTGACAAGAGTCACTGCAATCTGAATTGATTTTTTTACTCCACGGGTTGCAGTGCATATAAATTAGGATTCTTCCATGGAGTGAAATTTATGATGAGGCTGGCGCACCAACAGCAAACACACAAAGAACAGCACTGGGTTGAAAGGCACGGCTCTTGTTCTCAAGTGAAAGGAAAGGGGCACAAAGAGCAGGGGGCACTCCAGCCATTGGCCTCAATGCCCACAAAAACTGCCCCATGGACCTCTGGGCATTGCTGGACGGCACAGCTAAAAATTCAACATCCACACGCGAATGTTTCCTTGCTCTTTTTCTCTTATTCAACCCTCCAGTTCTGTCACCACCCAAGTCCAGGATTTCCATTTCATTGAATGACCAGTGAGCAAGCCCTTCCAAATAGAAGAATTGAACCTTTGTAAAATGATTGTAGGGCTGAGACGCTGAGCTTGTCGATCAGAAAGGTCGGCAGTTCGCTGGTTCGAATCCCTAGCGCTGCGTAACGGAGGGAGCTCCCGTGACTTGTCCCAGCATCTGCCAACCTAGCAGTTCAAAAGCACGTAAAAATGCAAATAGAAAAATAGGAACCACCATTGGTGGGAAGGGAACAGCGTTCTGTGTGCCTTTGGCGTTGAGTCATGCTGGACACAGGACCATGGAGGCGTCTCGGGGCAGCGCTGGCTCTTCAGCTTTGAAACGGAGATGAGCACCGCCCCCTAGTGTTGGGAACGACTAGCACATATGTACCAGGGGAACCCTTACATTTAAAATGATTGTCTGGCTTATTTCTGATAGAGTATCAGTTTCTTTTCTTTTTTAAATTCATTTTGATTGAAAGTATTTGACATAATGAAAAAATGAACAAGAACAAAGGTGTAAAAGAAAAATGCAAAAGACAGAAGAAAAATTGCCAGAAAGAAAGAAAGTTAAAAAAAGAAATGTTTCTGATCTTTTTTATAGCCATTACAAACAGAATTTATCTCTTTTTAAAATGACATTATCCCCTTTCCCCATATTCAGGATTTTAAATCAGCAAACCCACAAACCATCCGTTCATTTTTATCCATTTCCAGCAATCAGCCCACAAAAGGTTTCCCACCTTTTATAAAAGTACGTATGGTTTTTTCCCTAATCAAACAGATCAATTTTGCCATCTCTCTGGGTTCCTGATACAGAAAGGATATTAAAAGATTTTCGGTGGGAAATATACATATATAAAACTCTAAAATAATCATTTGCTTGGCATTACAAGAGCAGTCACAGATCTGCACTGATATTTGGCATGACCTCTAAGGATAGAAAACTGATTTATCTAGAAAAACAGCCTTACATTTATTTAGCACGCTATTTTTTATTATAAAGAAGCTTTTTTAAACATTATACGTCTGCATCCTATAGCAGCAAAAGGAGCTAGGCTAAATTATACCATCTCATAGTTGTGCAAAATAAAAATAAAAATAAAAAACCAGGCACTCATTTTTTATATATTTTAAGGACATTTTAATGTTTGGGGGATATGCAGTTCGGCCACTCTGTAATTTCACTTCATCGCCAAATGGCACAATTTTTGGGAAGCCTGTGTGTTAATCCCCTGCTGGATTCCACACACCCCTCTCTCGATTGTTTGGAGGTTGTGTGTGAGAGCAGGAATCTCAAGTGAGCAAGGACGCTTCCATACTTAGAAAGTAGATTCACTTACCGCTACCCCTAACCCTGGCTAACTCCATCCTACTCCGAGGACATTCAAGCCACAGGGGCTGCAGCCATGGGGAAAAGGAGGAAGTGGCCTCGGGATAGCAATCTCGTGACCAAAGAGGAGGCCGAAGGATGACAAGCAGGGGGACCCTTAACTTCCTAGCTACACCCCATTGGCCCCTTAGCGTCAGTCTGTCCTTACCCCCCCCTCCCATTTCCCCAACCTTTTCCTCCTCTTCCAATAACACGTGGTGAGCTGCTTGTTTATTGCAAAACATCCTGGCATTTGCTGCTGTTCTTGATTCTCATTCATTTTGCCATTTCCATTTCCTGGAAAAAGGTCAGCAGGGATAATCCCTTCCCAGAGTCTGAGGATTTCGGCCGTGTGGGAAGCCAAAGAGGTGGCAGAGTTGATCCCACGTGGACACGCCTCTCTTGGGATCTTCCTTACCATGTTTTCTTCCCATCAAAATGGGCTTTTCATTGAGACGTGGCTGGCAGATTCGCCTGCAGCTTCTCCTGGAGGAACGGGGGAAAGTGCGGAGGGAAGGGCTCAGCCAGGCAGGAGAAGAAAAACGGCAAAAGAAAACTTGGAGAGAGCAGCCGACTGACTTCATTAGCATCGCAATCCTATATAAATCATGCACCTCATCACTTTATCTCCCTCGTACTGCAGCCTCGCTCTGGGTAAGGTCAAGTCAGGTCAGGTAAGGCAGAATGAAAGGTAGCCGAGTTTACCTCGAATTTTGAGACTCCGTCCCATCATTCCTGCTGTTATTTACACGCAAACATAACTTTGGGGCCCTGTTCCTGGGATTTATGAGGAGGGGGCGGGGGCTGTCTTGTCAGACCTAATCAAAATAACCCCCCACTCCAGGTTAGCTCATCATTGATCCCAGCTGATAGAAATCATGGAGAAGAACCAAAAGGTGCTTTTTCAGGAGGCAACTGGAATAGGAGGCAACTCTAACAAAATGAAATTCAAAGGGTAAAAAAGCAAAGTTCTACATTTAGGCAAGAAAAACAAAATGCACGGGTACAGTATAGGTGGCACCCCGCTCAATAGTGGTACCCGTGAGAGGGATCATGGAGTCCTACTGGACAACCATTTAAACAGGAGCCAGCTGTGGGCAGCAGCTGCCAAAAAAGCCAACACACTTCTAGGCTGCCTCAACAGAGGGAGAGAATCAAGATCACATGAAGTCTTAATGCCACTTTATAAGCCTTGGGAAGGGCACACTTGGAATACTGCATTCAGTTTTGGTCGCCACAATGTAGAAAAGATGTGGAGACTCTAGAAAGAGTGCAGAGAAGAGCAACCAAGAGGATTAGGGGACTGGAGGCTGAAACAGATGAAGAATGGTCGCAGGAACTGGGTAGCTCTAGTTTAATGAAAAGAAGGACCAGGGGAGACATGATAGCAGTCTTCCAATATCTCAGGGACTGCCCCAAAGAAGAAGGAGTCAAGCTATTCTCCAAAGCATCTGAATACAACAGATTGGAAAACTGGAAGAGGGAAGCTGAGAAGGTTTGAACCTGGAGGAGATTCAACCCCAACTGACCCTTTGGTGCTGAAGGAAGAGGCATTTTTGAGGCTGAAAGCAAGAAATCGTGTGCTTTTTCATTTTTTTGCCCTAAATCTGGATTACCTAACAAAGGTTTAAAAGTCTTCTAATCTTTTCCCCAAGCCCTAAGCCAAATTGAATAGCTTTTCTGTTCTTTAAGGAGCATTGAAATGTATTGATCTGTTTCGTGACACCTGTAACCTCCGTTAAGTTCTCTTATTAGAATCTCATAGAATTGCTGTCATGTTTCCACTGTACTGCATGGAATTTTAATTATGCAACACCCGGCTGGCCGTAAGGAAAGAAGATGGTTTAAATAAACAAACTTATAGTATTATGTCTATAAATTATTCCCAAACAATTAGAGAGCACTGTATAAACCCAATGCAAATAAGTAACCAATGCAGGGCAATCTGCCAGCTGAACAAATATACAATCCAATAAACACATCAATAATATTTTATTTTTAGATTTTCATTCCTAAATCTTCCCAGTTCAGCTTTGCACCCCTAACGACAAGATGCACTTTTCTAACATGAAAACCACAATGTTGCGTTCTCACTCAATTTGGTTGTGCGAGGAGCTGCTCAAAAATTTGCCAACACAACGTAATCCAGGCAACTTCCGAACATGTTAAGAGTTTCACACCTTGACGACACTTTTCATGGATGAAAAAGGCTCTGATTCCCCCAAGCAGACAAGATTGGTATAAATATTCTCTTTTCCAATCTTTTCAGGGCTGTACGTAATATAAACTCTCTTATAATGAAATACACTCAACGGTTGAAATTCTCCTTACCTGTAAGACGATGTATGTGTTTGTAAGCAAGGCGGGATGTGAAATCCAGGACCTTTGAAAATTTCACCGCAGGCAGGTTAGTGGCTTATGTTAATTCCATAGGATATGTCAACTGTGGAATAAGCTAATTTGTCACTGTTTTGTTATGACTGGCAGGGGCCCGTTTAGAATAAATCTTAATTTAAATTCAATCGGCAGCGTCTCTGTGGGCGGGTCCATGGGATAAATTAATTCCACACCTGGCAGCGATGGGGAGGAAACCCTTGGCAGTGAGTGGCTGCCGACAATTCAGTCTGTTGGGCTCAATATTTATTGGTAACGGATGCTGGGTGGCTGGGAGAGTGCGAAAGAGTGGGACTTGGACTAAAATTATACTCACTCGCTTTGCATGGTGACCATGCTGTACAATTGACACAGAGAGAGAGAGAGAGAGAGAGAGAGAGAGAGAGAGAGAGCTGAAGTCAACTGTTGTTCTGAAATAGGACATCCGGTCATTGTGCTATCGATAAAAGGAAGATGTTTATTGAATCAGTTGCTTTGCTCACCGCTTCAGAAAACCGGGGTGAATGATGAGCACTGGCTGTTGTTGTTTGATATGGAACAGAAGAATCCAGTTGGAATAAAGTGTGAAATCTCTGCGAGGAGGTGGATTAGTCACACACTAGGAGCTGTTTCACACAGCAAAATCTGTTCACTGACTCAACACAAACTCACACAGGGAGGAGACGATGGCTTCAGCGTCTTCTTCCATTCTGCTGGAACTGGGCAACCCAGGTCTACCTACTTGCTCTCCCAGCCCTGAAGGTGACTTTCAAAGGGAACTGTTCTGCTTCTCATCCCAGAAGCTTCTTCAGTTTTTCGGAACCAAAGAAGCTTCTTGGATGAGAAGTGAAATGCTTTCAAGGAAAAAAACCCCAAGAAAATCCAGTATCTTTGGGACAACCATGACTTGGATGATGATGGAGAATTTCCATAGGCCTTTGTCTCCAAGCGGTTGAGAAATCTTCTTGGAACTGGGCCAATAGTTCTGAGAACCAGTTTCCACCCCATTTTCTGTGCTGCTCTCTCACCCGTCCCCAGGAAGATTAAGACTCCTTAAGGTCATTTCAAGGTCATTTACGCCTCACTGAGCATTCGTCCCAGGCTCACTTTGCAATTTGGCGTTTCTCTGTCCTAAGCCAACCTCCTCCATCTTCACCCAACAGATGGACCAGAGCTACAATTTTCAAAATTCCCCAGCAGTCGAATCAGGAGAGTTGATATATTTTTTATCATGGCCAAGAGTTCAGTTTTTCTAAGCAACAGCTGCACGCTTCTTTTGCGAATGAGTTACTTAGCTGAATTATTTCCTGGCATCGGTTGAGGCTGTTAAGACTTCCTGGGTGTTTATTTGGTACGTGTTAATAATAATGAGGCATTCAGACAGAAGAAAGCGGATTATTAACCCTAAAACAGTAATGGCCACCTTAGGACCTGTGTGAGTCCATCTTCGAAAACCTTTTGTAATGCACGGATGAGTCTGAGATTCAGCACCCGCACCGTTGAAGAGAAAACAACACGAAAGAAGACGCCGCCATCATCAGAACAAGGGACAGATGGAAACTGAATCTCAGAAGCCCTGCGTTTGTTATCTAGGATGAGGAAGGATTTGCAGAGTGGTTCTATAAATAGGGATTGCTCATAAAACGCAGCACTCAGTCTGGAATTATTTCTATCATGGTTCTTATAATCCCTATTATATCAATCAGGCCACTAGGATGGGAAGACAGAGTAGGTTATGGGCCCCATGAATTAGGGATATAAAAGGTAAAGCTTTAGGAAGTAAAAGGTGAGCTTTAGGAAGTGGGGATGGGGGAATTCTCCTTGGGTAAAATAAAGGTAAACATTCCCCATGCACATCTGTGATAGTCATTCCTGACTCTAGGAGGCGGTGCTCATCTCCGTTTCAAAGCCGAAGAGCCGGCGTTGTCCGAAGACGTATCCGTGGTCATGTGGCCGGCAGGACTAAATACCAAAGGCACATGGAAAGCTATTACCTTCCCACCAAAGGTGGCTCCTATTTTTCTACTTGATATTTTACGTTCTTTCGAACTGCTAGGTTGGCAGAAGCTGGGACAAGTCACGGGAGCTCACTCCGTTACGTGACGCTAGGGATTCAAACTGCTGAACTGCCAACTTTTCTGATTGACAAGCTCAGCGTCTTAGCCACTGAGCCACCGTGTCCCAAAAAAATTAGGGGTAAACCCCTCATAATATCACAAAAAGAGAAATATTCTCTGTAGTGGCCCCTTCTTTTTGCCCTATTGTTCCCTTGAGGACCCTACTTTGTTGATTTTCCATAAGGCTCTGTGGTTTTGCCAGTGGGCCTGGGGCTCCTGAATGGAGACAGATGGGATTGTGTTGTTGCTGTCATGGGAATGTGGCGTGTGGGTTTTTATTACCCTGTGGATTTTTTAAATGTTGGAAGCCCCCCTTATATCTACGTATGAGTTGGGCGGCCCTGTAAATTTCTTTAATAAATAAAACAATGACTTTCTAACTTTTCATCAATAGAGATTATGGTCTGAACTTTTTGCAATTTTCTGAATTGGCATGATTGGTTTCCCACCCTGCCTGTGATTGGAAAGTGACAATTTTGTAGATCAAAATTGCTCCTTTTTGAGGCATCTGATCCATTGCTTTTATTCAGCGCCTGCCCATCGCATCTGGATTATTCTTAAGATGTTTCTGTTTCATTCTTTCTAATGTTTGATTATACAAGAATGTATGCAAAAAAAATTGGGTCTCAGGGGTAAAAGGAAATATAGTGTGAATAGCAAGCTATCTCAACTCAGAATTTTACTGTAGGTTTAATGACCACAAATGCATTAAAGGGTTAGTCTTAACCAACCACAACAATAAAAATCTTTTGTTTGCATTGTGTCCCTGACTTCAAAATGATCCCTGTGACTAGGGAGGATGGGGGTCAGAGAAGATCCTCAGTGAAGTTGATAAAGTGGTGTTCTTCCAGAGGCCCAGCGTACCATCGATCAAATCCCTTTTTCGTTGGCTTGTCTGTTGACATTCCAATATTACAACAGCAAATCATAATCCTAGCAAAGTAAATAGGCTCCAGGGAGCAGGAGCCGTAAATTGGGCCTGCTTTGATCAAATGAACTCCATCATGAAGGTCTCTTAAGTGCTGAATGCCACTCACTTTCAGGAAGGAAGGAAGGAAAGGACGGAAGGAGGGAGGGAGGGAGGGAGGGAGGGAGGGTAAAAGCCAGGAAAGAAGGAAGGAAGGTGAAAGGAAGGAAGGAAGGAAGGAAGGAAGGAAAGGATGGAGGGAGGGAGGGAGGGAAGGAGGAAGGAAGGAAGGAAGGAGGAAAGCAAGGAAGGAGAAAGGATTAGGAGGGAAGAAAAAAGGGAAAGAAGGAAGGAAAGGATGGATGGTGGGAGGGAGGGAGGAAGAAAGGAAGATAGGAGGAAAGGATTAGGAAAGAAGAAAAAAGGAAGGAAGGGGGAGAGAGGAAGGAAAGAAGGAAGGAAGGAGGAAAGGAAGGAAGGAGAAAGGATTAGGAAGCAAAGAAGAAAGGAAAGAAAAAAAGGAAGGAAGGAAGGGGGGAGAGAGGAAGGAAGGTAAAAGATTAGGAAAGAAGGAAAAGGAAGGAAGGAAGGAAATATTAAATTTGAAAGAGGTAGGAGGCATGGATTGGAATGCAGCCAAGGAAAACCTGGGACGGGAAGAGAGCTGAAGCAAGAGGCTGGGTTTGTAGGCATCCTTAGCTTTATTTCTTCTTTGGAGTTTGTGCTTGAAAGTTGGGTTGGATCTGCTTAATCAGATCGCCCAATTCACGGAGCCTTGGCCAAATTGCGTTTCTGTACTGGCAAGCTATTTATATTCACACGGCAAAGTTCAGGTCGTCCTTGACTAACGATCCTAATTGAGACTACAACTTTTGTTCTTAAGCAAGGCTGTTGTTGTTCAGTGAGCCGTGCCCGATTTTACGACCTTTTTTCTCGCAAATCGCTGCGGTTGCTAAGTGAACCATGTTAAAGGAATCTGTGCATTTGATCCGAATTCATTCTTGAATCAGATTTCCTTGCAGTGCCCAACCACCTTTCCCAGCCCTCCTCTTCAAGGAACAAGACGGGCGAGAAGAGACGCCAGCAGCTCCTCATCCTGCGCGGATCATTTCGTGGGCGCCTGGGCTGCCGGCTGACCTCCAAAGTCAACCCCGGCAGAAAGAGTGTCTCTTTATTTAATGCCTCCATTCCGGAGAGGGTGGTGGAAAGGACAGGCGGTAACCTTGGATGAAGGCAAAGAGGCCTCAGCTCTTTGGCAGGGAGAATCCATCACCGCCTGGCTGCTATCGGCCACCTGAGACTCCGAGGCCTCTGCCTGCCTTAAGAGCCCCAATGTTGCTGAACTACAACTCCCAGCAGCCTGGCCACTTCTGAGACCTGCTTCCAAAAGGTCTTTTTCACTTTTCTGTCCTGCTGCAATCAAAGATTCTTGGTTTGTTTTGTTTATTGTTTTATTTGATTTATATCCCGCCCTTCTCCAAAAGGACCCAGGGCGGTGAATCCCCAATTCACACACACACACCACACGCACAAACACACGTATGTATGTATGTATGTATTGATGTAATTTGTGATAAAAAGAATAAAAACTGAATCAGGCAGACAAAATATTCACTTTGATGTAGTGGTCAACCAGGAGATGGTGAGTTCTGGCCTCACTGTAGGAATGAAAGCCAGCTGGGTGACTGTGGGCCAATCACCAGGAGACGGTGAGTTCTAGTCCTGCCTTTGGCATGAAAGCTGGCTGGGTGACTTTGGGCCGGCCCCTCCCTCCCTCCCTCCCTCCCTCCCAGCCCAGCCCACCTCACAGGATTGTTGTTGCTCCATCTTTAATAACTTCCAGAATGTAGGGATTTGTGATGCAGCTCCAGGGCCTTTGTGCTTCTCTCCTGACTCTAACGCCTGCTCCCCGTGGTTTGCCTTTTGAGCATGGGCAAAGATAAGGCGTCTCCAGTTCAGTGCAAAAAGATCACACTCTCCTTAGGATTCCCAAACTCTTTCAGCCGCTCCAAGGCCCAGGTGGACGGAAAACGCAGCATACGGTCTTGGGGCTGAAAAAGTAACTTTGGCAAGCATAATTTTCCGAGAGTGATTTATGTGACAGTATAAACAAATCATCCTTGTCAAATTCTGCATTGAAAAGGGAGTAAATTGATTACCGGGCCGAGGCCCCCAGCAATTTCTGGAAACATTGTGTTTTTCATTTGTAAATGTTTCTTGCCATCCGAGAAGGCACCTCCTGACTGCCTCTTTGCCTTTCTTTCGGTGAGATGTAAAGCCTTTTTTTATTGTTTTGTTTTGTTTTAAAAGGCTTCGTGAGTCCCTGGCTCCATCAGCAGGATTTTTCTGCTCAGCTCTAAAAATGCTTGTGCAGGGAAGTAAGACGAGAGTCCTCCAGGGATATGGGTTGGTTTTTTTTGGTATAAATACACAGCAGAGGTCAACACGAAGTCCTCCCAATGAACAAAATATGCTGTGTGTTTTCTAACTCTTCTCACAAGTAGAACATGAAAGAATAATCGGTGGCTTTCAGATGGGTATCGTTTCTGTGATGGGAGGCAAGGCAGACTTTAAAGCGTTAGAGAGAGAAAAGAGAGGACAGAGAGGACAGAGAAGAGAGAGAGAAAAGAGAGAGAAAAGGGAGAGAGAAAGGAGAGAGAGAAAAGGGAATTAGAAAAAGAAAGGAGAGAGAGAAGAGAGAGAGAAAGGGGAAAGAAAAGAGAGAGGAGAGAGAGAGGACAGAGAAGAGAGAGAAAAGGGAGAGAGAAAAAGAGAGAGGAGAGAGAAAAGAGAAAGGAGAGAAAAGAGAGAGAGGAGAGAGAGAAAAGAGGAGACAGAGAGAGAGAGAGAGAGAGAGAATGAATGAATGAATGAATGAATGATATGAAAAAGAAAATAAACTTCCCTAACCTTGTGCTCCAGAAGCATTTCATTAAAAATCCCTGAATTCACAGCCGAAAGAACCATCACTTCTGACTCAACACAGAATGCAGAATAAAGAAGAGGAGAATATTCCAAATTAGGAAATGGATTAGTTGGACTAGGTTATGCCGTACATTTAGTTCATAATTTAATTAAGAGGCAGTTAACCCCCCTTGTAGCCAAATATGTTCAGAAGGATGAACCTTGCCTATTTTTCCACCACTACTTGAGTATTTTAGCATCCTTCTCCTGGGAGCCAAAGCAAACCAGAGTTAAGAACCTTTGGAACTTCTAAAATTAGATAGCCAGGGTGATCTTTGTGATCAATAAATAACAACTCTATTATCTGTGTAATGGTTAACATTCAAGTTATTTGACGGTGTTCGATTAGGAAGCGCCAGGAGATATTGGATGATCACACCTTTCACTTCAACTTTGTTGACAAGGGAACGGGACAGTTGCTTTTCTTGTCTTTGGGGGTCTCTTTTTCAAACCAAGAGATCTTAGGGATAGCAAAAAAATTTTTGGACCAATTCAGGGATGGATGGATGGCACTTTAAACTTACTAGTGGATGAACTCTTGTGTTCTGACTTAGGCTTCCTCAACCACAAAGCAGACTCCTTGTCCTGACAAAAAAACCTTTCTTTATTAAGTTACCATGAATCCCTCTCATTCACACCCAGCAAAGTCTTTCAAGGGAGGATTTACGGTCACAGACCTTATCTGACTTGGATACCTGCCAGGCCGATATCTTAAAAACTTGGCAAGGAGCCTCTGAGAGTCACGAAATAATTAAGCAAACTAATGATCTTCTGCAAACTCCACTCCCCTTTCACTCGTCTTTTATTTCCAATGGGAGGAGCCATTCATCGTCCATCTGTGGCCTTCCTCCCAAGTTGGCCCTTGTTCCTTAGCTGTTCCCTTTGTCTGGCAACTCTGCACATGTGCACACTGGGAACAGGCTCCAACAAGGTTATTCTGCTCCTGCCCCACTGATCTCCGACTCTGAAGGCAGCTGATAACTGTCAAGATGGCCCTGTCCCCCTCTCTGCCTCCGACACAGAGCCCTCCTCCGAGCCTTCCCCAGAGTCCAGGACTGGCCCAGGTTCCTCCCCAACCTCCTCAACTTCCCACCAGCCAAGATTTGGTCTCTAACAATAGCTTTGTCCAACAGCCATGTTTTCGTTAAGATTGAATATGGATGACTTCTACTCCCATGGAAGGAAACAGGGATCATGTGACTTTGGGATGCTGCAACAACCATAAATACATGACAATTTCCAAGCGAGACGTCCTTGGTGCTCTCTGAGCTTGGTTGTCCTCTTGCAGATGTTTCCTGAATCAGACTAAACAACATCATCAGCTGCCAAGTGCTCGAATTCTGACCACGTGACTGAGATGCTGATGCCGCGGTCATAAGCACGAGGAGAAGTCGTAAATCACTATTTTCAGTGCTGTTGTCATTTTGAACAGGTTGTAAGTGAAGGGCTACATGTGTGAGATGGGAGACAGTGGGTAGAACGTGGCTTATTTCCTATCATCACCAAATAGACCAGTCCTTCTGCCATCAAAAGTGAGAAATTCAACCAAAGAGCAGCGTGTCAAACACCCATCAAAGAAGGCCAGTGTTCAATGACAAGGAGAGGCAGAAAGCTACGCTCTGAGATTTCCACCAAGCTGGATTTTGCACCCCAGCGATAATGCAGAAAAATGATGCTTGCGATTGGTTATTTATTGTTCCAATGTGCTACCCAGCGGCTCCTCACATTTTTCATCCTAATTAATCCTGACCCTACATTAATTTATGGAAGATAAACATTTGCAATGCAGACAAAATGAGCCAATTTAGAAATGCCAGCAAAGTAAAAGAAGAGAGAGAGAGGGGGAGAGACAGAGACAGAGACAGAGACAGAGAGAGACAGAGAGAGCCCTGGCAGATGAAATGTTTAAATTAGGACTCAAAAAGGAGATTTCATTTAAGTGCGCACAGAGAGAAGGAGCAAGACAATGGAACACAGAAACAGTCAACAAAATTCCTGAATGTCAAAAACTAAATCTGAGTCATTCAAATTATCCAGTGATTATTGGGGGGGAAACCCACGGTGGGAGGGGCATTTCTGGAGTGGGCAGAATTGTCAAAACTATGTGAAAAATCCCTCATTCAAATCCTTTTATTTCTTCAGCAAAAAAAAGGATGTCCTACCAATTTCTTTGCATTATGTTGGTGTAGCGGTTAAGGTGCTTGTTTCAAAAAACAAGAGCCTGGGAGTTCTGGTTCTACTTTAGGCACTAAAACAGCTGGTTGACTTTGGGTCAATTGCCAGGAGATGGTGAGTTCTAGTTCTACCTTAAGAATGAAAGTTGGCTGGGTGACTTTGGACCAACCACCAGGAGTTGGTGAGTTCTAGTCCCATCTTCGGCATGCAAGCCAGCTGGGTGATTTTGGACCTATTGCCAAGGGACTGGGCTGAAATGGATTCTTTAGAAAGCAATGGTTGCATCATTAGTGTCCTGATTGTTGGGCTTGTTATTCTTTACAGGGAATCCTTGAGGTACGACAAGCCATTTAGTGAACGGCCAAAACTACAACCAACATCCTAACCCCACCCCACCAAGCTACGCATGTTCTGAGCATCCAAGTCAGATAAGCAGAAACTGCAGTATATGGGAAGAGCAGCCTTACCTTATGAAGCTCTCTGGACCTCCCGTTATGGAAGGAGAATGAAGGACACGGAATGTCAGAGCTGGAAGGGACCTTGGAGGTCTTCTAGTCCAACCCGCTCCTCAAGCAGGAGACCCTATACCAATTCAGACAAATAGATGTCCAATCTCTTCTTAAAAGCCTCTAAGTGATGGAGCACCCACAACCTTGGGAAGCAAGCCATTCCTCTGGTTGATGGTTCTCACTGTTTTCTTCTAAGGGCCAGGTTGCTTCTCTCCTTGATGAGTTTCCACCCATTGCTTCTTGTCCTGCTTTCTGATGCCTTGGAGAAGAGCTTGACTCCCTCTTGGGGAGCCCCTGAGATATCGGAAGACTGCTATCATGCCTCCCCTGGTCCTTCCTTTCATTAAACTAGACATACTCAGTTCCTGCAACCGTTCTTCATACGTTTGAGCCTCCAGTCCCCTAATCCTCTTTGTTGCTCTTCTCTGAACTCTTTCTAGAGTCTCCACATCTTTTTAAATAATTTGGTGACCAAAACTGGATGCCGTATTCTAGGTGTGGTCTTACTCAGGCTTTGCAAAGTGGTTACTAGTACTTCACGTGAGCTTGAAGGAGGACAGACATTGTTTCCCCAGGCTACGCTGCAGCTATCCAAATGCAGCTGCCATTTTGTCTCCAATCACCAGCTGCAAAAGGAAGTCATTTATTTGTCTCTGGGCCTGCAGCACTGATCCAAATGCGGCCCCCATTTTGTCCCATCCATTTGTGCGTAGGGACAAAATGGCAGCTGCTGGACAAAGCTCTTTTTTGTTTGTTTTGGTTTTCCTCAGAGAGTTGTCCATGGTGCTGCAAAAGATTCTGAACACTGGAGAAAGCTAATGGGGCACTGTGCAGAGCTGGTTAAAAACAGAGAAATGGAGCACTTTCCCTTGAGCTGTGTGGGGGTGACACAAACATGGCCGCCATTTTGTGGACTGGATAACATGGTGGCCACTTCTGGAATTTCACCAGGTAGCCATGCAGGGAAGCAATCTATTCCAGCTCTCTATAAGGCCCTTGCTGTGTTAAGGCAGCAAAATGCAGCACTTGTCCCCTGGGCTGTGTGGGGGTGACAGAAACATGGCTGCCATTTTGTGGATTGGATAAAATGGCTGCCGCTTCTGGACTTGCTCTAAGTGGCCACACAAAGAAGGAACTCATCTGTGAGCTTTGGAAGGCTAGATGGTGGTTCTAGGTACTTGGCCTCCAATGGCCTCCTCCACTGAGGGGGCAAACCAAACTCCACCAAATAACCCACTTAACAAAACTCACTTAACAACAGATTCACTTAGCAACATAAATATTGGGCTCTTTTGTGGCTTGTAAGTCAAGGACTTTCCTTCCACAGACACCCACCAGATATATACAGGTAGCCCTTGACCTACAACCACAATTGAGTTTAAAATTTCCATCGCTAGGTGAGACAGTTGTTAAGTGAATTTAGCCCCATTTTATGCCCTTTCTTGACACAGTTGTTGAATCAGTGAATCAGCCCGACCGATTAACAGAGTTGGAAGGGACCTTGTAGGTCATCTAGTCCAACCCCCCTCCTCTGCCCAAGCAGGAGACCCTACATCGTCACTGAACTTGTTAAATGAGAATCACCGTTGTTAAGTGAATCTGGCTTCTCCATCGACTTTGCTTGTTGGAAAGTCACAAAAGGGGATCACGTGACCTTGGGACACTGCGACCGTCATAAACATGAAGCAGTTGTCAAGCATTAGAATGCAAATCACGTGACCATGGGGATGCTGCAATGGTCATAAATATGAGAAATGGTCGTTAGACACTTTTCCCCCAGTGCCATTGGGACCTGGAATGGTAACTAAATTAACTATTGTACGTCGAGAATTAGGGACATGGTGGCTCAGCGGCTATGACACTGAGCTTGTCAATCAGAAAGCTTCGGCAGCTCAGCGGTTCGAATCCCTAGTGTCACGTAATGGAGTGAGCTCCCGTGACTTGTCCCAGCTTCTGCCAACCTAACAGTTCGAAAGCACGTAAAAAATGCAAGTAGAAAAATAGGAGCCACCTTTGGTGGGATGGGAACAGCGTTCCATGTGCCTTCGGCGTTTAGCCATGCCGGCCACATGACCCCGGATACGTCTTCGGACAGTGCTGGCTCTTCGGCTTTGAAATAGAGGTGAGCACCACCCCCTAGAGCCAGAAACGACTAGCACATATGTGCGAGGGGACCCTTTACCTT
This sequence comes from Rhabdophis nuchalis, assembly GCA_039707465.1. Taxonomy (NCBI): domain Eukaryota; kingdom Metazoa; phylum Chordata; class Lepidosauria; order Squamata; family Natricidae; genus Rhabdophis; species Rhabdophis nuchalis. The sequence goes on along the minus strand of CM077657.1, from coordinate 25,577,446 downwards.
TAAGTCGAGGATTACCTGTCTGTGGGATAATGTGTGTAAGCATATGCAAAAAATTACAAATATACTCTAAGAACGGGAGCAACTCAAATCTTTTCCATCCTGGCGAATGACCTGGGTAATTTAAATTTATGTATTTGTGCCAAGCTATTGTACTGAGTTTGCCATTTGGAGGAGAGATGATTAAAGAGCAGGATGGCTTTTCTTTGCCAGATATGTTTTATATTTTCTAAATGAAACAAGAGATGGGAGGGAGAAAACCCATTCAAGCGTTTCCCGGACATTTTCACACACACGCAGTTTCTCAGTGGAGCGGAGTGGGTGAACGGTGCAGATAAAAAGCAAGGGGAGATTGGACCACTCTGAGTTCTTTCAAATCCCTGGGTAGGAAGTGAAATTCCTTCCTAATCAGGAATTGTCAAGTATAATGGCTACTTTTCATCCCCACCAAGTCAAAGCTTTCAGCCTGAGACAAGGAGAAATTTCAATTTCCGAGGAGCCGAACGGAGGAACTTTCTGCATCCGTGGAGGAGATGGGCATTTAATATAGAAGCATTTGGCAGCTTCATCTCCCCAGATACTCCGTCTCCGAGGCTATAAAATAAATCGCTTTAAGGGGAGTTGAACAGGAAGAGAAAAAAAAATAGAATAAAAGAGAAGGGAGAGCCATGGTGGAAAGAACGAAAGGATGGGAGCCTCAGCCCGAAGCCTCAGCAAACCTTCCTTTGTCCCGCATAACGTGAGGTCCTCTTTTCCATTAGGTCTCGTCCAGATCTTTGAACCCTTTTAATAGGAGTGCATTAAGATAAAAAGGGATTTAAAATAGGTTCTGTTTACAAACAAACACGTATTTCATGCATACAAGGAGCATAGGCAGTCCTCGTTTAGCGACAGCCTCATTTAGTGAATGCCACATTTTGCCACTCTTTAGAAGTACAACAATGACGTAAAAGTAATTTTAAAACCAATCCTCACCTTTATGACCCTTCGCTGGTCTGCAGAGCAAAGGGAAGTTGAAGTAAGATCATCACCACAGTAAAAGTTAGTGGCTGCTTCACTTAATGATCTAATGGCCAGTCGCAATGGTCGTCACTGAAGGATCTCCTATGTTATATTCTGATCTAAAGGACTGCTATCAATTTTCTAAAAGACCTGTGCCATTTGAGAGGTCCTCAGATCGGAAAAATAAGAGCGCACAAACACACAAACAAAAGTATGCACATATTTTGTGGTGTCCTGTTATGAGAACATAGTTTTTCAGTGACCCTAAGAAATCAAAAGGGCAGGAATGTTTACTATCTGATGGTTGCTGTTGTTTTAAAGCGAGGCTGGCTTGTTTTGTGGAATTCCTTGCAACTGCCAGTAGTTACAAGTTGGAGGAAAACACATCCTCACAATCCAAAAGATCAAGAATGCCACTATACAAACAACCCCTGAATGGGATAGTTTGTAAACTGTGTCTTCTAAGCAACCTTTTCTTTTTGTAAACTCAGTGGAAGAAAGTCGGCTGGTGAAGCTGACTTTGCAAAACTGACATTCAAGTGTATTTTCCTCTCTTGTTCCTTCTTCCTATTTTGAATTGAGGAAAATAAATCAATAAATCAATATATCCCCCCTGCTTATTAAGGGGAAAACTAGGGTTGAAAAATCTAATTCCCCAAAGACCTGAGATGGTCCACCATTAAATGTAAGGCAACTTCTGAGTTCCTAAAATGTTCTAGAAGACATCTGAAAGATCCAGCTGGATGAAACCATGATGTGGTTGGTTAGGTCCAGTTCTCCTTTTAGGTTATGATGTGTTTCTAGCCAATTGTGGCTGATCTAAGATGTGAATCCAGATCTCTTTTTTAGGACTAGAAATAACTACTTCAGGGAGTGGGAAAGGAAGAACGATAAGGATCAGAAGTGCAGCACATACTCAGAAAGAGGAGGAAATGGTCACAAAACACGGCATTCCAGCTGTGATGTATGACCCTTTGGGGGTTACTCTGCCATAGGACATAAAGGTTCTGAACTGTGTGTGCGTGTGTGCGATTGTGTAAATGAAAAAGGAAAGCTTAGGTCTGGATTATCTTCCCTTCTTTGTAATCTGCAATTCTTCCACTTTTCATATCCTCTTTCTTGGTAAGACCACATTTGGAATACGGCATCCAGTTGTGGTTGCCATGATATAAAAAAGATGTGGAGACTCTAGAAAGAGTGCAGAGAAGAGCAACCAAGAGGATGAGGGGACCGGAGGCTAAAACATACAAAGAACGGTTGCAGGAACTGGGCATGTCTAGCCTAAAGAGAAGAAGGACTGGAAGTGACATGATAGCAGTCTTCCAGTATCTCAGGAGCTGCCCCAAAGAAGAGGGAGTCAAGCTATTCTCTAGAGCACCTGAAGGCAGGGAGAAGAAGCAACCCAGAACTAAGGAGAATTTTCCTGACAATGACAACAATTAATCAGTGGAACGACTTGCCTTCAGAAGATGTGAATGCTCCAACACTGGAGGTTTTTAAGAAGAGATTGGACAACCATTTGCCCAAAATGTTAGGGTTTCCTTCTTGTGCAAGGGGTTGGACTAGAAGACCTCCAAGGTCCCTTCCAACTCTGTTATTCTCTCTCTGTCCCTCTCCCCCTTTCAAGGAATGGCTCAGCTTCACTTGGAAAAAGGAACGCTAAAGGTTGTGTTGTTCATTAACAATCACAGTGGACTTGTAAGCTGACTGTACAGTACAATCTGTCCTATGAAAATGCCAATGCCTTACCTCTCAAAAGGTTTCTGAAGGCAATTCTACCTGGCCCCTTGGAGAACATAAAACGACAATTAAATGACTGACATACACAAATGTTCCTCGGAGTGGATTGGGATAAGTAGTAAAGTCTTTGGACATCCAGTCGCGCAAGCTGAATATGAACAAAACCATAAAATGATGAAGTTCAAATGCAGCTTAGTCATGAGGGATCCCCGGTGTTCTCTGAGCTTGGCACTTTTCTTGCAGACGTTTCATTACCTAGCTAGGTAGCATCATCAATGCTAGTTTGGATAACGAAACATTATCCAAGAAAATAACCAAGCTTGGGGGAACACTAGGGACCTGTCATTTCAACCCTGAGCTACAAATATTCTGGTTTATTGCAGCTTAAGCATCTTGGTGTTCTTGAAAGATTCAGGTGGTTTGATGTCTCTGGCCACCTGCAAGCCCAGCTCCCTGATTGCTCTCTGGCTATAAGAAACCCAAACCAAAGATGATCATATTATGAAATAAGATTCAATAAAAGCTTTTCTTCTGAATCACAGAAATATTTGGGGACATCCACCCAAGGAGATGCGGTGGTCAGTGACTAAGACTCTGAGTTTGTCGATCAGAAAGGTCGGCAGTTCGAATCCCTAGCGTCGTGTAACAGAGTGAGTCCCCATGACTTGTCCCAGCTTCTGCCAACCTAGCAGTTCGAAAGCATGTAAAAGAAATGCAAGTAGAAAAATAGGAACCACCTTTGGTGGGAAGGGAACAGCGTTCCATGCGCCTTTGGCATGTAGTCATGCTGGCTACATGACCATGAGGATGTCTTCAGACAGTGCTGGCTCTTTGGCTTTGAAATGGAGATGAGCACCACCCCCTAGAGTCAGAAACGACTAGCACAGATGTGCGAGGGGAACCTGTACCTATATTTTACACAAGGAGAATTCTCCCATCCCACTCCTAAAGCTCAGAAGTTCTTCCTCATGAATCCAGATGCAAATCCTTCCTATCACTCTTGAAATCCAAAATTCTGCAAAACATTTCACCTTGGACTATTGTAAACTGTGCTAAACCATGATTTGTTGAATAAGGTATAATTGGCGGGGTTCACACATCACATTCAAGCTGGAAGTGACATATGGCAAACCGAAACCCATGAGGACAGGAGGTTATCTGAATGTTTTAAATTTTGACTACAGTGGGCTAGCCTGTTAGCCTTGGGGTGGTGGTGGAATGGTATTGTAAGCTGGAGAAGAATCACCTGTCATGTTTCCCATGTGGTCATTATGGGATGCACAGTGTCCTACCTCCAGCTTTGTTACTTTCATGATCCATAATTAATTTGACAATCTTGTTGGCTTTAATGGAGTTAATTTGGATAAAGTGGTTTATGGAGTCAGGAAACTAATTTGCTATCTGTGTCTCTAATTCTATCCCTCTGGGGAAGGGAAGGAGGGGAGAGAAGGAAGGAAGGAAGGAAGAAGGAAATGGAGGGAGGGAGGAAGGAATAAAGGAGGGAAGGAGGAAATGGAGGGAGGAAGGAAGGAATAAAGGAAGGAAGGAGAGAGAGGGAGGAAGGAAAGAAGGAAGAAGTGGGAAGAAAATGGAGGGAGGGAGGGAGTGAGGGAAGGAAGGAAGCGCTTATTTGCAAAATAAGATACCTTTGGGCACATTAACAGACACAAGATATTTTAAGAGCATTGGTATAAAAAAAAAGAAACTAGATTGTCAAATGGAAGAATAAACCCCCTCAAACAATCTGGGAAAGGAAGAGAAGAGGGATTTCTACAGAGCTTTAGGAAGGATGGCGTTTTACATTTCTGTCACGGGCACATTCAGTCTAATGAGGCAACACATCTGGGGTGCTGGAGATTTTAGAGCAACGAAGGAAGGTGTAAACCAAACTCCCCTCCTATAAGAACCGGGAAATGTATCAAGGGGAGAGGAAGCATCGCAAAGAACCTCATGAAATAGTAAGCAAGGCTTTCGTGCTTTCACAACACAGGCCGGCTTCTGCCGATAGCAAAGAACTCTCACCCAAACTTCTAATCTTCATTAGACTTAAAAACATCACTTTGCATTTTTTTAAAAAAAGTTCCTCCATTTGATTGACTCTGGAACGGCGTCACAACTAAGCACCAGCGCTAAGCACCGTTAAGATTTCAATTAGAAGTCCTTTGTGCATGCAAACACGATCTATTCCGCCCCCCCCCCAAGCTTCCAATCCAAGTAGGGACATTAGGGGAATCCTGTGAAGATTCTGCGAGTGTTATAATTAGCGGGATCAAAGCTGGTGATTTATGGGGCAAAGGAGGCAGAGATGGTGAGGCTCAATGGTCCTCCAGAGGTTGGGGGAACTAATGAGCCATCTCAGCTGGTGGACTGACAGAGAAGGAGTCAGGGAGTTGTAGGCCATCAATCTCTGGAAAGCCACAATTCCTCACCACGGATCTTGAGATTCCTTTGAAGAGACGATGACACAGTAGATATCAGTCCTTCCCACGAGCAAATGTCGCCACTTTCTTTTGGATGCGATTGTCTTCTTCTAGACCCAGGGTCTCCAAACTTGGCAGCTTTAAGACTTATGGACTTCCAACTCCCAGAATTGCTTGGAAGTTGAAGTCCATAAGTCTTAAAGTTCCCAAGTTTGGAGAACTCTTGCTCTAGATCAGCGGTTGGCAACCTTAAACACAACTCAAAGAGCCACAAAGGTCCTAACAGAAGCCCCCCATTCAATTCTGGAGCCAACTGGGCGTGGCTGATGGGGTGGGCGTGGCCAGCTTGACACCACTCCCCAAACTGCTGCCATATTTCCTCTTTGTATTGGGTAGACTGGGCCAAAGCCCCGTGGGCCGGCCCTTTGCATTTTCCAGGACCCCACTGCTGGGCCCGATCCAACCACATCATGGGCCGGATTCAGCCCACGGGCCTTGAGTTTGACACCCCTGCATTGGAACCCTTATAACTCGGTGTGTTGACACACTTAATACTGAATTCTCTGCTTAATGACTGCTACATAGTTACGGCTGTAATTCTGAGCTCAATTCTGGTTGCAAGCCAAGGATTGTCTGTCTAAATCTCCAGGTGCTGGGGAAAGATGCATTCCGTTCACTGTGACCTTCTGAGCAGGAAAACATGGGTATTCGTGTCATGACTGACTTATGATCAGTTTTGCATACAATAGCCACAAACAAACAAAAAAACCCCACATTAGTAATGATGTGTTACCAAGCAACAGATTTAAGAAACATTTACTCGTTTGATAGCATCTCAGTTCTAGGAAGCTCTGACTCCTGAAAGGAGGGTGAAATGGAAAATCTCCTTCTTTTAGGCATTTCTTGACTTAGGAAACACCCTACACTCAGGGCAGGGATTTCTCTTTTGAATAACTGAGTTGGCTCAGTTTGCTTGTTTGCACTGGAGTTTGCAAAAATACTTAGGAAAGGGTAGGACATCTGGTTCGGTTTATATCAGCTGTTTACATAGAAGGCAATGGAAGGCAGCACCTGAAAAAATATGACAAGTTTTATTCAAAGTGACCCCGTCTTCGAGTTTTATAGGACACATCAGAATTTGCAATTAGCCAACGTTTCACCTCTTGGTCATATGTGATTTGGCATAAACAAAAGCATGAACTTCCATTATATATTAACATTTCAGACATAAATGCTGGCTGGAGCACTTTCTGGAGAGCGTTAGATTTTCTGGGCTGGAAACAGAAAAATGCGGCCCACGCTTTCACAGACTAAGGGGGGGCAATATTAGAAATAAGGTGCTTCCCCCCCCCCCCATAAAGCAATGTAGATGAGATGGGCACCGTGCAAATTTAATAAATAAATACAAATAAAACATTCTGCAATCCTCTCTATGTCTGCAGATTGTACATAGTTTAAACCAGGGGTGTCTAATCTAGGAAACTCCTATAGTCTCCTATAGACTTCAACGCCTAGGATTCCCTATCCAAGAAAAGAGGAGTTAGCCAAACAAATCATGATTTCTTTGCTGTCACACAAAGTTGGCTCTGATTTGTTTTGGTCTTGAACCAATCATAGCTTATAACCGTGGCTAAAATAAATGGATACGGTGCTTACAAGCCAAAAATCACCCAATGCCTTAAATCCACATCAAACCAGTGGTGGGTTCCTACTGGTTCGGACTGGTTCAGCCAAACAGGTAGTGGTTTGGTGGCTGGAACCAGCAGTGATCCAGGCCTGCCACGCCCCCAAACCGGTTCTCCAGATGTCGTCGTACATGCTGCCATCTTGTTTTCTGTTTCTGCGCATGCGCAAAACCATTTTTATTGCACTGCACATGTGCGCGTCGCACGCCCACCAGCAAACCGGCAGTAGAGCCTTCTGGAAGCCACTCCTGGATCAAAGGTATAATATTATGGCACTGTAAAATCTGTCAGCCACAATATCTGGGAGTATTATAGACCATAAACCACTGAAGTTATTATCTTACAGTGTGTATGAGACTATAATGGCTATTAGATTTAATAAAAATTGGGTTGGGGTTTATGGTTGGAAGGAAGTTCTTTTTCCAGAGATCTGTCTGCACTAATACGTATTCTTGCTATTGTTGTTTGTCTTGAAACACGCTATAATTGTATGACATGGTGCAATAATTTAGGGATATTTACTGGATCCTGCCTCAATCAAAACTTTGTTGCACACAATGAACAAAATTTCCTTTACAGTTATCTCAGTATACAGAATTTTACACATTATCTCAATAATTAATTCCCCCCCTTTCCTCTTAATCATTTGGAGGCTTATTTAAGATTTATAGTATTTTTTGCTGCAAGAGATCCCTTGGCAAATAAGCAAGCCCCCCCATGAGTCTTCACATATGACTGTTCTGAGGGCATCATTCTTTCCAGTGGTAATATTTCCTAAATTGCTTCTGAACACAAGCAAGAAACCAAATACCAAAAGTTTTCAAAGAATTAAAGATCAGTTCGCCTTTTTTGTAAATCTCTTGGTAAAGTCCCATTAGGAAGACAAGAAATATCTACTGCTATAATTCATTAAACTGTGTATTTTGTTAATTGCTTTTCCTGCACAGCTGATTATCAACCTAGGCAGAAAAGAAGGTATTTGCTCTAGAACTTTCCATAGAGGTCCACCATAGATTCTTTCCACCTCCCACCTTCCAAATCCTCTTAAATGTCAAATATGGGAACGGAGAAACAAAACAGACGCCTTATGACAGGTTGCAGAATCCACATGGTCACGTGATCAGCAATGATTGCATATTTATGATGGTTGCAGAGTCTCAGGGTCACACGATCCCCATCCAACCATCTTCTCAGCTGGCTTTTGACAAGTAAAGTCACTGCGGGGAGCCAGATTCACTTACTGACCATGTGATTCACTTAACAGTTGCAGGGATCTGCTTAACACCCAGGAGGACCAAAAAAGATCATCAAATGGGGGGCAAAACGCATAATAATCACCTCGCTTAACAACGAGATTTACTCAAGGACGAACGATTCTAGCTAGAGACAGAACCTCTTCCCAACCCCTGATCAGCAGGCCCCTCTGCCAGAAGCCAGGTATCCAGATGAGACCTTTAGCCAACCCCATTCGCTTTGTAAAGGGACGCGGTGGCTCAGTGGTTAAGATGCTGAGCTTGTCGATCAGAAACGTTGGTAGTTCGGTGGTTCGAATCCCTAGCACCACGTAACGGAGTGAGCTCCTGTTACTTGTCCCAGTTTCTGCCAACCTAGCAGTTCGAAAGCACGTAAAAATGCAAGTAGAAAAATAGGAAGCAGCTTTGGTGGGAAGGGAAGAGCGTTCCGTGCGTCTTCGGTGTTGAGTCATTCTGGCCACATGACCATGGAGACGTCTTCGGACAGCGCTGGCTCTTCGGCTTTGAAATGGAGATGAGCCCCATTCCCCTTAGAGTCAGGAACGACTGGCCCATACCTGCGAGGGGAACCTTTACCGTTACCTTTTTACGCTTTGGACCAGTTGATCAGGAAAATCTCTGCCACCCTGGTTACCGAGCCCATACGGCTAGAAATGAAATGCCAGTGGGAGCTTGTCCGGTTCGTGGTGGCACCAAAAATGGCTGAAATGGACATCCTGGGGCTAGCCTGGCTGGACGAGTCCCACCATCTCGTGGGGAAGACGGCTACTGGAAAATAAAGCTGGGACTATGTCCTCTCCCCACTCCCAACCCTACGGAGGGAGGATCAGTCAGGCGGCCAGAAGGTGAAAGGGCAGCCACTACTTCAGAGCCACGGCTGGGAAGCCCCCAGATTCCCAGGGAATACCGGGACTTGGCGGGAGTGTTTTCGGGAAGAGGAATGCAACGCCCATCTGAACCCAAATAAGCCATCATTTCATTTGAGTGTTAAATCATTTGAGAGGTTCTATCCAGTGTCAGTTCACGGCTACACAGTCCGTAGATCGATGCCACTCTAGGACACGAGAGCTGTATTCCGCCTCCCTCTCACCGCCCTGAGTCCCTTCTGGGAGATAGGTGCGGTACAAAAATCAAATAAAATCTAAAATCTAAATCTTTGGTCTGGAAAGCAGCCCTCTTCCAAAATCTGCTCCAGATTTGGCAGATTGCGAACAGCTTGCCTCGTTGTTGTTGTTTTTCCTGCAGCGAGGCGATCTGAATGTTTAAAATACACCACGAAAGGGAAAAAGCACATTTGAAAGCTAACCTCCTCCTTCCTCCTTTTTCTCCCACCGATTGCAAATGTACAAAACGTCGTTTGACACAGAAAGTGGGGCAGTCTCCATGTTCCATGCTGACAGGAGTGCCGTGTCGACTTCTGTAATCCCACGTACCATGGCCATGGAAACCGCCAGTGACTTCTCAGTGAACTCGGCTTCCATGTCCCGGAGACATTTCTGAAAAGTGTCCGACTTATTTAGCGTCTGAAGAGTTCCGAAGCCACGGAGACTCTCAGGAGGAGCTGATCTGCAGAGCTGACCCCTTTATTTTCCTTTTCGCTGTCTTCTGTGCAAAGGGAGACATTAATTGGATGCTAATGAAGACTTTGTTTGTCGTTGACGGTTGCTAAAATGCCCAGGATTCCATATGACAAAAAAATAAATGTGGATCTTGTTTCTTTTAACATACGGCGGATGATAAGAGGTGGACGTTGCAGGGAGCTCTGATGGTCAGAATGATCAAACACAAAGAGATGAAATCATTATGCCGGAGAAAGATACATACTAATTATGAATCCAAATTACAGTCCTGGGGAAATCTTATTTACTGCCTCTTGCATGCCAAGGGACGGCTAGCATCAGGGCTGGGCTGCTGGGGGTTTGCAGGGATTCAAGAGAACCTCTAGCTAAGATTCCGTGCAGTTCGGAGAACCCCCAAATCCCACTCCTGGCTGGCCCCGCCCTCCCCTCCCCTCTCAGGAGTCCCCACCTGGCCCCCTTTGGATGCAGGCGAGTGCAGAGTGTGCACAGAGGCTCAGGGAGGGTGAAAAATGGGCCTACCGGAAGTTCAGGAAGGCCGGAAACGAGTCAGTTTCCAGCCTGCAGGGGGCCTCCGGAGCCTGGGGAGGCCATTTTCATCCTTCCAGAGGCTACAGCGGGTGTCAGCAACCTGTGGCTTTGCTGGGAGGGACTCTTTTGTCCCTCTACTGCAGCTCCCTGTCGGGGGATCCCATTTCCCGTTTGAAGTTTTATTTCTATAAGCCGCCCGGAGTCTCCGTGAATGAGTTGGGCAGACATACATAAATTTTCTTAATAAGTAAATAAATAAAATCTAACCTCAGACTCCCACTTTCTAGATATATCTTGGAGGGTTTTTCCCTCCAGGCCAGGGGGAGGGGGGAGCAAAGCAACATGGTACTTAGAGTGTCTTAGATAATGATGGACTAAGTTCCTGGCTGACCCTTTGGACTCTTGGTTGATGTAAACACTGGACACCAGACAAGGGTTAGTGGCTGCCTGGAATCTGTAACCAAATCCTTTCCCCTCTTATGCCTTTCTCACCGTTTGTTATTCCAACATTCTGACTTGGGCACTGGCTGATGAAGCACAGGAGAAGACAGACTGCTCCCTTTCATGAATCCCTTCAAGGAAGGAAAGTTATATTTATATCCCTCCGTATGTGTGTGTAGATAGGAGGAGTCATGAAGGGAATTCTGGGAAGGTTATTGTCCCAAAACCCTTCGCAGCTTTGGTTTTAGGGCCTTATGGAGGAGACTTCACCATCTTTGATGTTTTGAATGGGATCGTCCTGCCCCAAAGAGATCCGGATGCACAATCTGGAGGTCCTTCGGGATGCACAACCTCTGCTCAAACAACCAGTTGTGCCTCGGAGACCTTTTGCACCCTTTGTGTTGTGGGCCAGTTGCACCCACTCATGGATCCTGAGGCCCTGATCACCATTCATTCGTGCCCTGGTTGCTTCCTGAATGAACTGTCGTAACATCCTCTACACGGGGCTCCCCTTGAAGGATATCCAGAAGCTTCAACCGGTACAAAAGGGTGCAGCCTGAAGAGAAGGTAGGTTCCTAATATGACTTGATTGCTTATTTGAACCCTATGACTACCAATAAGTGTTGCACTTTAGGATTATGGGTGAATGTATCTTGTCCTTTTGTGTACACTGAGAGCATCTGCACTGAAGACAAATTCCTTGGGTGTCCAATCACACTTGGCCAATAAAGAGTTTAATTCGATTTGATTTGATTTGATTCAACTTGACTATTCAATCCAATTCTATTCCTCCTCAATATCCCATTTCCTTCCTTTAGATCCTTGAGGACTTTAGCCATCTCTCTGCAGACTTTTCTTCATCCATCCGCCAAGACCAGATTAATTCCTTATATTCCATCAGGCTCTTGAAGGGCTTCTTCTAATAAACACGCGATGGGCCTTAGGAGCATGCAAGGGAATTTGGAGGGAATAAGAAGATGGAGAAGTTTTCCCAGTTCTGTCTTGCAAGGAAAGGAAGGGGGGAAAATAAGGTTGTTATAATACAATCACCTCTCCCTGGTATTATGCACAGCCATGGAAGGAGATGCCGGCCGAATGAGTGATTAGAGCTCACGTTCAGCTAAATTAACATCTCAAGTCCATTTCTACGGCTCAATCTCAGTTCATCATAATCTTAGAGCAAATATTTGCCTTTAATGTCTCTGATTTATGCGCTGAATATCATGTGCTGTTCCTTTCTCTCTTAATTATTTTTTTTTTAGAAACTGCTTTCAGGCAGAAAGTCAAAGCCTGCTGTGTTTTATATTATATCCTCCAACTCATTTTCCTGTGTGTGCGTGTGTGTGTGTGTTTTTTAATAAAGGAACCATCTAATTAATCGACGTACTGCAAATTTCTTCTTCTTCTTCTTCTTCTTCTTCTTCTTCTTCTTCTTCTTCTTCTTCTTCTTCTTCTTCTTCTTCTTCTTCTTCTTCTTCTTCTTCTTCTTCTTCCTCTTCCTCTTCCTCTTCTTCTTCTTCTTCTGCTTAAACTCTTTACACTCATAAAAAGGACCGGACAGAAGTGTAAAATGTTGCTAATTTGTTGCAAGGGAGGGTGGTTGTGAAATTATCTTTTTTCCTATTCCCCAGGCCTTCCATAATTGAGACGTACCCACACTAATTGTACAGAAAGATATTGGAGCTGTGAGTACTAAGAACATAGTGTTTAAGATGTTAGATTGAGACAAGTTTGAAAACCCCACTGGGCGGGGGTGAAATCCAGCAGGTTCGGCTACCAGTTCTGGAGAACCGGTAGCGGAAATTTTGAGTAGTTCGAAGAACCGGCAAATGCCACATCTGGCTGGCCTCGCCCCCCTCTATTCTCTGCCTCCCAAGTCCCAAGGGAATCGGATTTTGCAGTATCCTTCCCCTGCCATGCCCACCAAGCCACGCCCACCAAGCCACGCCCACCAAGCCACACCCACAGAACCGATAGTAAAAAAAATTGAATGTCACCACTGCTACTGGGTGATTTTGGACACTTGCTACTCTCAACTGCATTAAACTCACAGATCGTTGCCACAATAAAATTAAGGCCAGACACTTCTCTACATATGCAACTTTAAGATAAATTGATTAATGATGTGCCATTAATAGTCTTTTTTCCCCCCAAAGGCAACTGGACTCAAGAACTGAAGAAGCTTCTTGGATGAGAAGCGACAGGTCTTCAAGGAAAAACAAGGACCATCATGCTATAGAAACAGATTGTTGTGGACAATCTGTTTCTATAGCATATCTATAGAATTTCTATAATATATGGCAGGCCGATACATTTGCAGGTCTCGGCCTGGCAGCTCTCCAAGCCAGATAAGGTCTGTGACCGTAAATCCTCCCTTGAAGGACTTCGCTGGAGGTGAAGGTGCAGAATTCACAGGAAATTAATATAAGGGGTTCTTGTCGGGACCAGGAGTTGCCTTCAGGCTCTCGGGAAGCCTCAGTCAGAACAGAGGTAGGAATTGAAGCATCAACATCAACCAGTGATGCATTCAGAAATCTAAACATCCCTCGCTCAGTTTTAATCAGTCATTTCCGCCCTCTTGGTGGCATTGTCCCTCCCGGCTGTTACTAGCTGATTGTGTGGCTGAACCTCTTCTATTGATTATCCAAAGTTTCTGTTTCTAACACTGGCGCCTTTCGCACCCAATGACCTTCTTCTTGCATTTCTTATACTTAGGGGTTTAAGGAAACAATTGCGTGATTCAAAGCTGAACAGGCACACACACACGCACACACACACACACACGCACACACTCATGCACCCCCAGAGCCAACGGGGGCTGTAATTGAGTTCGGCTTACCAGTTTCAGCCAGTGGAGACATCAGGCTGGGCAAATATGATTGCAGTTTCTTTATCAGCCCCAGCATTAGCCCTGCATGTGTCAGCATAGACTATAATGGGGCGTCTACATTTTAATTCGGTGCAAAGGAGAAGGATCAACATTATCAAAGGATCTGGACAGGCAGACAGCACTCGTACAAGGTTTATCTCCTCTTCTTCTTCTTCTTCTTCTTCTTCTTCTTCTTCTTCTTCTTCTTCTTCTTCTTCTTCTTCTTCTTCTTCTTCTTCTTCTTCTTCTTCTCCTCCTCCTCCTCCTCCTCCTCCTCCTCTGATGCTGACTCCCCCCCTCCCCCGAAATATCTGGGTTGGAGTTACTGAAAAAGTTTGTCTGTAGTTAGTCCTCGGTTTACGACTACATGTGAGCCGAAAATTGCTTCCTCTCTTGCCCTCAAGGGCTCTGGAGAATTTAGTATTGGAGCTTTGTGGATTTTCAAGGAAAGGAAAGTTGCACGCAGAGTATAAAATAATAACAACAACAACACTGGGCCAAATGCACCAGCAATGACCCAACCAGAACAAAGTCTCTCTGGCTTGGCTACAACGCTGAACAACTTGTTTTGATGGTCTGCTGAAAAGTTATGACTCAACTCTTGGTGAGCAGTCCTGAGTCTTGTGAGAAAGAAAAGCCTCTCCTTCGTTTACAACTACATGTTCATTTTATATTTGGCTGGGAGCGATGCACCCATGCACTGCTTCCTTCAGTTCTGCAGCTGACTTGTGTTTCTCTTCTCTCTCTCTCTCACTCCCTCACTCCCTTTTTCTTCCTCTCTTCCTCTCTCTCTCTCTCTCTCTCTCTCTCTCTCTCTCTCTCTCTCTCTCTCTCTCTCTCTCTCTCTCTTCTTTCTCCCCTGTCTCTTTCTCTCTCCTCCCCCTCCTCTCTCCAAAATCAGACTGAATGACCTGCCAAGCTCTGGAAAACAATTGCAGCCTGTCGCAACAGCCACACCACCACCTGGCATGTTGCAATACTTTACATAATTCCTTGGGCATGACTACATTTGCTAGCAAATGAGGGTTTCCCCCCCCCCTCCAATTTCATTTGACCAAAATCAACCTGATGCACTTCTAGAAGAAGGTTCTGGAGAAGAGTGAAATGAAGCTGAAGCCTCTCTGCTTTTTACATGCAGGGTAACGGCTTTACGTTTAAACCATGAGGAGGCCGACCCATTTGGATCCTTCTCAGGCTGAAGGGTGCAGAACACTTTGGGGTTTGGAGTAAGCCGTGGGGGTTCACAAGAACAGAGAGTTGGAAGAGACCTTGGAGGTCATCTAATCCAACCCCTGTGGGAACAGGAGAATCTACACCATTTCAGACAAATGGCTGTCCAGTCCCTTCTTGAAAACCTCCAGTGATGGAGCCCCCACAACACCTGAACTTCTGTTCCACTGGTTAATTGTTCTCACTGTTGGGAAATTCCTCCTTAGTTCTAAGTTGCTTCTCTCCTTGATTAGTTTCCACCCATTGCTTCTTGTGCTTTGGAGAATAGGTTGACCCTCTCTTCTTTGGGGCAGCCCCCCCCCAAATACTGGAAGACTGCTATCCTGTCTCCCCTGGTCCTTCTTTACTAGCAGTCTCTGTAACATGTAATCAGCAATGACCTTATTAAGTCACCCACCAGATAATAAGCACATGCTTGTGTGAATTATCCTGCACAGAAATGACGCCCCCCCACCAACCCCCCCCCCCACTTAGAAGATAGAACTTATGTTCTATTTTTCAGCTTGATAGCTACCTACTCCGTGCCCTGATTCTAAAGGATGCAGAGTGGAATCTATTAATTAGATTGCCATGATGATTGCATTCATGTCTCTCGGAGATTTACTTAGCTTCGTTTGCTTTCAATAAGACGGCAAAATCCCACAACCAACAGGGTGGGGGGGGGGGCAGGAGTTGGGGGGGGGTTCAAACAGAAGAGTAAGCCCCGTCCTTCCATCTTTCTCCCATTCAGAGGCTGATCCGGCTCAGCCTGCGTCATCTTGTGTGGTTTTGCTCAGATTCTCCTGCATCTCTTTCTTCTCATCCCAAGGAGGAGAACTTTCCAGTTGAAGGGATGATCTCATGAGGATCTCTTGGGGAGACCCCTGGGAGGAGTCTTGGTCGCTGCTGGTGGTGGTGGTGCAACCGAAGGGTGAATGAGATAAAACCTCTTTACAGGGCAGGGGTGTCAAACTGAAGGCTCTTTCGCTAGCGCTTCCTGAAATCCATAAAATCCATACTGTCACACCGAGCATCTAATACAAAACACCATTAACCAAACGTACAAATTAGAGGAAGATATATACACGCCTCCAAATATTAAGAGACAGGGTGAACACAATTATAACTCCACCTGCGATTTTAGAAAATTAATTTTAGAAATACACTAAACCAGAGTACTATCGTATTAATCAGGGGCAGGAGGTTGGACTAGAAGACCTCTAAGGTCCATCCGGTCCTATATTTCTAGGGTGCTAGGATTCTAATTTGAGTATAGGTCAAAGTCACAGATCTATTTCTGGAAGGTATCTGTTAGGAGAACATTAGATTCCAATTCCTTAGACCACGGAGTTAATTCAGGTGTGTGTCTTTATGGAACAATTGCGTAATCACAATCAAATCCAATTCATAGCTTTTCTATAAAACATTTTATAAACATTCATTAAGTGGCAACAGTTTCCCAACAGATCATGAGCAGTATTTTAAAAATGTACAGCAATGAAGAAACTTTCTAAAGGCTAAATACTATATTTTTTGGTGGATTGCCTGCTATCGAGATTTAGCAATCTCACAGATATATTTTCCTGATTGGTCTCCTAACTGGTAGGCAGGGGTGGGCTGCTACGGGTTCACCCAGGTTCAGCAGTAGCCGTAGTTAATGTTACGGCCAGTTTAGAGAACCTCCAAATCCCACACCTGGCTGCCCGCCCCCCATCCCCCCCTTCCTAGGGGTCTCCACCTGGCCCAGCTTGGATCCAAGGTAAGTGCAGGGCCACGCAGAGGCTCAGGGAGGGGGCAAAATGGGCCGGAGCCTAGGGAAGGCAAAAACGCCCCCCCCACCCCCACTGTGGGGCAGGAGGCTGACTAGGCCACGCCCACCATGGCCACGCCCAACCAGCAACCGTGTAGAGAACCCGTTGCTGAAATGTTTGAAGCCCACCCCTGCTGGCAGGCTAAATACTAGAGGTTCTCAAATACAGATTTAGACCAGAATAGCGACACTCTGCAATGGAAATGTTTGTTAGAGTAGTTCCTTAACTGCACATCCGTTTTAAAAATTAACATTTAGATTAAAATTTAATTCCCCACCCCCACCCCTCTCTCCCCAAACCAGTCTGGTGCTGTTCTGATTTTTCATGCTAGCTGACTTGGCTAAGGTCAAGTTAGCTAGCAGATGTAATTATTCTACAAATGCATCTGACTGTATGTATTATAAATAACAACACATTTGCATATATTTCTCCCCCCCCCCCCCATTTCTGATAAGGATGATGATCCAGAGATGGCTGACATGGGAGTCTTTTTAATGATAGCGAGGGGAAGTATTAATTAGAACTTTGCGACTTCAGAAGCTGCGTCAACAACTTCTCTGGCAGGGGTTGATTGCTCGCTTCGGTCGCGGCTCAAGCCAACAAAGAGACTCCAAAGACAGACAAGGGAAGACAAGAACGTTCTTACTGTTCCTCTGACGAGTCCAACTTCTCCTCTCATCTGCTAGCATCCAACCCTGGACAAGCAGGAGTCCTTCTGGATTTCAAGTAGCATGTAGACATGGGGGCTCTTGTCCGGGGGGGGGGGATTGAAAAAAATCCAGCAACCGTTTCTCTGCCCGGTTGCTGGGTGGGCGTGGGCATGGGGGGTACAGGGCTGATGGGGGTAGAGTTTGCTCCCTGGTTAAAACCAGAATACATTCTTTCCAAGGCCCAGATAAGCAGGAATTAACCCCAGACAAACAATTAAAGTAGGAAACAATAACAATACTCTAATCAAGGAACACCGTCACCATCACTGTCCAGGCAAGCCACTTTATATCAAGAGGGAGCAAACTCCACACTAACCAGCACTGAGGAGCTTACCTAGTCAGGTAATGAAATGTCTGCCAGCAAGCTCAGAGAGCACCAAGGACTCCAAAGACAGACAGACATTCCCTCGTAGAATGAGGATGGACAATAAATGTCCTTGACTCTTCCTTGACGTCTTTTTCCACAGAGAGAGACGCAGAATCTGTCCCTGAGATCTACCTTCTCCTCTTTCTTGGTACACACACACAGAGAACCCCCCCTCCCCCCCTCCCCCGGAACCAAGTTAAGAAATAAAGCAAAGGATGCTGGAAAGAGAGAGAGAGAGAGAGAGAGAGAGAGAGAGAGAGAGAGAGAGAGAGAGAGAGAGAGAGAGAGATTGCCATTCGCTTTGCAAGACAGCTTTTCTCATCCTATTTTGGTAACTCAGATGGCAGAGCCCAGGGTGGAAAGGGCAATCTTTAAGCTCCCAGTAGGCTCTCCAAGCAAGGCTTCCCTTCTTCCCATGGGGGAGAGGAATTGTTTCTGGGCTTGCTTCTCTCCACCTCCCCCCCCTGTCTAAACCATCCCTTGGGCAAAGTATCCTGTCTAGTTTTGTGCCACTTCTCTAACCTGGTTTGGCTTCCTTCCAGGGGTGAAATCCAGCAGGTTCTGACAGGCTCTGGAGAAGCGGGGAATGGAAATTTTGAGCAGTTCAGAGAACCGGCAAATGTCGCCTCCGGCTGGCCCCAGAAGTGGGGTGAGAATGGAGATTTTGCAGCACCCTTCCCCTGCCACGCCCACCAAGCCACGCCCACCAAGCCACACCCAGGTCCCTTCCAACTCTGTTAATCTAATCTAACAGATCCAACTTAGAACTAAGGAGAAGTTGCCTAACAGTGAGAACAATTCATCAGTGGAACGACTTGCCTCCAGAAGTTGTGGGTTGTCCATCACAGGAGGTTTTCAAGAAGAGATTGGACACCCACTTGCTTGAAATGGTAGGGTCTCCAGTCTCCTGCTTAATCAAGGGGTTGGACTAGAAGACCTCACCCGTCCCTTCCAACTCTGTTATTCCGATTCCATCTGAACGTTACCTGGGTTCCTTCTTGGCCTGAGCTGACAATAAACCACTTACCTAAGCAACCTACATTCTATCTTGGTCTCATGACTTCATGGCTCTTACCTGCTGCAGCAATGAGCTCAGCCTCTATGCCCCGTGAGTCCTAATCCCCTCCTCTCCCTCGGGACATCCCGAGGAGGAGCATCCTTCCTTACACATTGCTCCATTACCTAACCTGATGTTCTCCCAATATGTTGAGTCTATAAGTCCCCAAATTTGCAGCTGTTCAAACCGGTGGAAATACAAGCCCCCCTCTGTGTGTTGAAGGCACCAGGTGGAGAAAGGCCATACCTGATGTGTACGACTAAGGAAAGAACGCTTCCCACTTAGGTTTTGACACCCGCCTCACTCTTAGCCCTGTTCCTTCACCAAGAGAAGAGCAAGTAGCTCAACCATTAATTGGCAGCTGAAGAGGCCATCCATCTGTTCCTCCAGATCGCTTACTTGCAGGTTTCTCAACTTTGTTTTTGGAAACCCAGCACCAGGTACCGTGTGTCGCATTCCGTATCCCCTCCCCTGCTTCCTCCCGTCGTTCCTCCTAAAAGAAGAAAACTGGGGAAGACACTTCCAAGGGTTTCAAAGCAGGCTTGGCCTCCAGCTGACTGTGGGGTAACAGGGGCCAGGCAATCAGCTCCTTTTACCCAGAGGGCCAGTGGAAGAGTGCTAAAGCCAAGTCCAAAAGGTGCATCTCCACCAATGCTGGTCAGCTGCTCTTCCTGGTCTCCAAATCATGTTTGAATCATGATTAGAATCATGTTTCTAATTTCTGTTAGATGAAACTCCTCTCTGAAGGTCCCCTCCCTTCTCAGAAAGGTTTGTCACCTCTTTGTCAGCAGTCAGTTCCCAAATAAGCCTCTGTTAACACCAAGAATAACACTAGACCAACAACGAAGCCTTAAACAACAATGCAGTCAAGGAACTACCCACTCACACAAACAGTAACCAACAGCCCAATCAGGGAACTACCAACACCGGCAAGGTTAGCTCTTAGTATACACGGAGAGCAAAGCCCATTCCCTTTTGCCACTGATGATGTTACCTAGTAGGGTAATGAAACGTCTGCAAGAAAGCCATCAAGCTCAGAGAGTAATAAGGACCCCACAGATCAATACAAATATTCTCTTCTATTGGTCCCTTTATCTACGTCCCAGAGTTCTTCCAATCCATAACATTCTCTCTCCAGGGGTCAGTGAGAAGGAAGGAGGCTAAGGATGAAGGCCCCCTGGTTGGAAAAGGGACATTTCAATCTCAACAGAATGGCAACCGTGAGGCGCTTGGAGAAAGGGGGGGGGGGAAAGCGATGCCCTGTGAGATCACACGTAGCTCCCTAAAGCTTTAGCCACGTTTTCAAGCAAGTTGCAGCAAAAACAGATCAGCAGGAAAATGATATCAGTGACTCAGCACTCTGCAGTGGGGATCAGCAGGGGATTTGTGCAGAATCATCAATTTCCCTCTATTCTTCCCCCCCTCCCCTCCTCCCTCTTTCTAGAAGACGGAGCAGCCTGTTCTATTCCTACTGCAGAGAAATCTTCTTGTAATTGATCACCCAAGGAAGGAAGGAAGAGGAAGGAAGGAGAGAGGAGGTGGAAGAGAGAGGGAGGCAGATAGAAGGGAAGGAAGACAGGAAAAAAGGAAAGGAGGGAGGGAGGCAGGGAGAGGGATGGATGGAGGGATGGAGGGGAGGGGAGGGGAGGAAGCCAGCCAGCCAGATAGCAAGCAAGCAAGCCAGCAAAGAAGGAAGGAGGGAGGGTGGGAAGGTGGGAAGGAAGATAGGAAGAAACGAAGGAAGGAACGAAGGAAGGTAGGAAGCAAGGAAGCAAAGAAGATAGGGAGGAAGGAAAGAAAAAAGAAAGTAGGGAGGAAGAAAGATAGGAAGGAAAGAAAGACAAGAGAAAGGGAGGAAGAAAGATAGGAAGGAAGCAAAGAAGCAAAGAAGGAAGGAAGGAAGTTTGGTAGGAAAAGAGAGATGAGACAAGAGACGTCAACTGTCACTCTGAGGGCTCTGTTGTTGAGCAAACGCAGCAAACTCTGAATCCTGAGACTGACAAAGCCATGGAGGAATGGGATGAACTCCGGCCAACTAAGGAATCAGCAAAAGAGACACTCGCTGCCAGCTTAGAATCAACACCGTCTTTCTTAAAGGGAAGTTTTCATGCCCATGACAAGACAAGCATCTTTCAGGGGGCCTCCCTCCAGTCTATTTGAAGTGGGCGCACACACACACACACACACACACACACACATAAATTATATTGCAACGCAAATGGGAACATTCTGTTTGTCGGCCCCTCTTTTCTCCATCGTCAGGATTCCATGGAAATGGGTTGGCTTTCCAAAGTGACCTCATCTCTTACCAACAAGGGTTCCTTACTGGGAATGGGCAGAGGCAGAGAGGTTTTTGGGTGTGCTCAGAGTTTTCTAAATGCTTGAGCGGGGGGGGGGGGAGGGGGTCAGACTAGAAGACCTCCAAGGTCTCTTCCAACTCTGTTATTGTGAATAAGGCTTGTAATGGCAGCGGGGAAACAACTAGGACTCCAGCATTTAAGGATTCTTGTTATTCTTAAGCAAGTGAACCAACAGGAAGATATTGTTGACGAGGAGTTTAGGACATGGGAAGACATGGGCAAGAAGTGGCAAAATAAGAATGTATTGGGAGAATGTAAACAAGAAAGACAGAGATGAAGCTAAAGAGGAGGAGTGTGGGAAACGAGTAAAAAAAATGGAAGAGGATCAAAGCCCTAATGAGGGTAAGAGATGATGGTTAGAAATAATTGCTTTCTAAATATTAAGGAAGCTTGATTGTAAGTTAGAGAAGCAGAAATAAATTAGACAGGGGAAACATTTTTCTATAGAATAAAAAAAAATAGAAAGATTAAAGATTTATAGATGTTAGGCATTTTTGTATGTTTAAATAATATATTTAAATTTGATGAATGTGAAAAAGAACACTAATATTGTGGCAAATTGGATCAATATGAATGATGCTCAGATCTAACACCGTTCACACATAATATGGACGTAAATATCTCTCTCTCTCTCTCTCTCTCTCTCTCTCTCTCTCTCTCTCTCTCTCTCTCTCTCTATCTATCTATCTAGAATTCTTGTTATTTTGCATTGACACAAAGCATTTGCTGAAGAGAAGAAACCTCACCGATTAAAACACCTTGGAATAATGTTCTTGAAATTCAGCTACTCCTTCAAAGCTATGTTGCTCCAGCCCTTTAAGTACGGTAGTTTCAAATTTGTCAGTACCAGAAGGAGAATTTTCCATTGCCTCACACAATCAGTCAAGAAAAGTCAGATCAGGTTGCTTCAATCATCTTTTATTAATATCTTCCTACATTTAAAAGATCAGAGCGGCTTGAAGCTAGCCAAAAAGGGGGAAGTAGGAAGGCTGGAGGGAACAAGAGAGCTTTTAAAACCACACCAGGGAATTAATATTCCACAAAAAAAGAGGGTAGTTCAGATACTTTTACTCCAAGCTACTTCCAGTGAGGTAAAGGGTCTATTCCGGACTGTGTCCTGATAGGCAGGTAATACTAACAAGGGCTCGTCCCATCATTTCCGTTAAATAGAATCAGCATAGAGTTGAAAGGGACCTTGGAGCTCTTCTAGTCCAGCCCTCTGCTCAATCAGGAGATCCTATACCATTTCAGACAAATGGCTGTCTGGTCCCTTCTTTAAAAACTCCAGCGATGGAGCCCCCACAACTTCTGGAGGCAACTTCTGTTCCACTGGTGAATTGTCCTCACTCTTAGGGAGTTTCTCCTTAATTCCAGGTTGCTTCTCTATTAGTTTCCATCCATTGTTTCTTATCCAAAGCCTTCTGGTGCTTTGGAGAATAATTTGACCCCTTCCTCTTCTTTGTGGCAGCCCCTCAAATCCTGGGATATTGCTATCATGTGTCCCCCCCCGCCCAGGTTTCCTGCCTAAGCAGAGGGTTGGACTAGAAGACCTCCAAGGTCCCTTTCAACTGTTGTGTTCTACTGTAATATTTTATTCTATCCCATCCCATCCCATTCCAGGATTGGGATGTCCTGTCTAAAGGTTGCCCAATGGAGAGCTTTCCTCCTAGCTGCCTTGTTCTTCCTCTCAGGAAATCATAAATGAGTTAACGAATTCACATCCTTTCCTGGCAGGCAGCTTGTTGAGACTGGATGTGTCTGCCATTCCAGGATTTATAAGGGAGATGTTTGTTTAACTCGAAGGACGCGGTTGCATCACGCATCGTGACTTTGGGCGGCAACATCATAGAAAGCAAGGCCCAGTGTGAAACGTACATCAGAAGCCACACCTGGGGAGGGGGAAAAATCTTTACAATAAAGTCTACAAAGAAAACATTTCAACCCAGCCTGTGAGACGGCCGAGCGGACTCAGGGAAGGCGCCCAAATTTTACACAGTGTCTTGTGCGAAGGGTAAACCGGTCCTAGAGTCGCTTTGTCCAGCCCAGAGCCCCACAAAGAAAGACCTAAAAATTAGACTCCTAGCCTTCCAAGAATTGGCTGTTGTGCCAGCTGAGGACTCTGGAAATCCCGGAGCATTGCAAGTTGAAGAGGCTGGCTCTAAGGATTTCTTTTGAGCTGCCATCATTTCCTTCAAGTAAATAGGCAACTTAAGGGGGGGAAACAAAGGTTTCTAGCAAACGGAAGAGATTGGAACAATTGTTTTTTTGCAGACAAGAAATAGCCAGAGGAGAGTTCAGAGATAGGAAAACATCAATGACAGCTAGAGCATGACCATCATAGATTGTCCTAGAATTGATTGACTGATTCTGACTCTGCCTCTAAAAAAGGACTCTCCACATAATGGCGGTTAAGCCACGGGTTGAACTATATGCCTCCTTCAACTCTTAGGAAATACCAAGCATCTCCTTTGAAGTTGTTGTAGCCCACCAGTGGCAGCAGATTCGGACAGTGTGGAGGTCAGGGAGGAACCTGAGCCAGCCCTGGAGTCTGGGGAAGGCTCGGATGAGGGCTCTGCGTCAGAGGCAGAAGGGGGAGAAGGCCCTCTGGCGGTTATTTGATGCCTCCGGACTCTGATATCAGTGAGGCAGAAGAACAGTGGGAACCTGTTCCCAGTGTGCGCATGAGCAGAGCTGCCAGAAGACAAGAACAATTACGAAAACAGGGGCGACTTGGGAGTAAGGCTTGGAGAGGATTGGCCCCTCCCACGAGACCTCAAAGAGGAGGGAACCGGTTCATCTGGTCAGTTCAAGCTTAGAAAAGTTCTGTTTGATTCTGTGCTAAGTTTGGCCTTGTTTCGCATTGGGCAATGAGTCCCTGGCGGCATTCCCAGGGAGAGAAGGCGGGCGCTTATCAACAGTCCCCTGAAAAACGTCTCTATGGTCATGTGGCCGAAGGCACATGGAACGCTGTTCCCTTCCCACCAAAGGTGGTTCCTATTTTTCTACTTGCATTTTTACCTGCTTTCGAACTGCTAGGTTGGCAGAAGCTGGGACAAGTCACGGGTGCTCACTCCATTATGCGGTGCTAGGGATTCGAACAGCCAAACTGCCGGCCTTTCTGATCGACAAGCTCAGCCACTGAGCCACCGCATCCCTACACGTATATTAAGTTATAAATGTCCTTTCCCAGGAAAGACACAAGAAGCTTTGGCGTTGTGTGACAATGTTTGCTTATTAAACGTTGTGCCAGATTTGTGACCAAGGTATGAAGAGCAAAGGGAACAAGAGTTTCCCTGAGCTCAACTCTCAGAAGACGATCCTCTGGCTGGCTGTTTTGATGGGTTTTCGCCAGGATGGTATTTAAATCCCCTCTGTGTAATTTTCCCTTAAACAAATATCACCTCTGCACTGGAACATCACCGATAAGAGCCTGGGAAAATTAGCCAGGGCTCACTAGCGAAACACTCTCCTGACTGCTCGAAAGAGACTTTGACCTGGACGGAAACCCAACATTTGTCTCTAACATACGTATCAATTCCTTATCAACTGGAGTCCTGATATACCTATATACACCCTTTGCAAGGTAGCTGATCAAATGCCTATGACCAGCTTCGAAGGATCTCTGGAGGTTGAATGAGAATTTTGTCTCTCTGTTGCTCTGAAGCGTGGGGCTTCTGACAGAGGCTTCCTGAGAGCATGAAACAAACTCCTGGTGAAGCATTCACAACTTCTGGAGGCAAGTTGTTCCACTGATTAATTATTCCGTCAGGAAATTTCTCCTTAGCTCTAAGTAGCTTCTCTCCTTGATTAGCTTCCATCCATCGCTTCTTCTCCCTGCCTTCAGGTGCTTTGGAGAGTAGCTTCGCTTCCTCTTCTTTGGGGCAGCCCCTGAGATATTGGAAGGCTGCTATCATGTCTCCCCTGGTCCTTCTTTTCATTAAACTAGACATGCCCAGTTCCTGCAACCGTTCTTCATATGTTTTAGCCTTCAGTCCCCTAATCATCTTGGTTGCTCTTCTCTGCACTCTTTCCAAAGTCTCCACATCTTTTCTACATTGTGGCGACCAAAACTGGATGCCGTATTCCAAGTGTGGCCTTCCCAAGGCCTTGTAAAGTGGTATTAACCCTTCATGTGATCTTTTGATTCTCTCCCTCTGTTGATGCAACCTAGAACTGGGTTGGCTTTTGTGGCAGCTGCTGCCCACGGCTGGCTCCTATTTCAATGGTTGTCCACTAGGACTCCAAGATCCCTCTCACAGTGACTACTATCTCAGCAAGCTGTTTGGTTCTGCATGGAAGCCGACAACAGGGAAAACCCCAGTTCTGTTGTGTAAAATGAGATTGTACAATTTGCATGGAGATAAAAATGCTGATTCTACAGAGAGTGTCCCTTTCTTGTTCTTCCAAGACCCCCCTCCCCCTTCTTCCTTTGCCAGAGACTGGTCAGCATTTTGTAATGCGTGCGGTGTAGAATTTCACGACCGAAATGTGACATCTCTTTTCCAGCCGCTAAGGACAAAGGTTCCCAAACTCCCTTTCTCTCTTCTCTGCATTTTTCGTGTCTGAAAAACTAGCCCACCAAAATATGATTGCGTCCTGCCCACATTTGATGTTTGTTTTCTAAAGAGAGACTAGAAGGTTTAAAAAATAATAGATTCTCTGATAGTGGAAAATCTGCATCCCTAAATATTGCTAAGCTTTGCCTTAAAGTTTGTTAATGCCAGCATGTTTTATCTTAGATAAAGGCAAAGTTTCCCCTTGCATATCTGTGCTAGTCATTCCCAACTCTAGGGGCGCTCATCTCTGTTTCAAAGCTGAAGAGCCAGCACTGTCTGATGACGTCTCCGGGGTCATGTGGCCGGCATGACTCAACACGAAAGGCGTATGGAACGCTGTTCCCTTCCCACCAAAGGCGGCTCCTATTTTTTTACTTGCATTTTTTACCTGCTTTCAAAGTGCTCGGTTGGCAGAAGCCGGGACAAGAAACAGGAGCTCACTCTGTTATGTGGCGCTAGGGATTCGAACTGCCAACCTGCCGACCTTTCTGATCGACAAGCTCAGCTTCTTAGCCACTTATTGCTGTATTATATATGCTTTTTTTAAAAAAAAATCTTGGTTGGTCCAGGACCATAATAAACAATCTTTCTCTCTTTCTTTAAGCAGGTCTCAGACCATTATTATGATCACATCCAGATTTTCACGAGATTGGTTTAATCCTCATAGTACATCCATGCCCTGTTCGGAGAGGTCCTTAGTGCTTCCTGATCTTGGTTAGTTTCTTGCAGACATTTCATTACCTAACTAGAGTTACCTAACCTCAGTAGCACTGATGATCTTACCTAGTTGGGTCATGAAATGTCTGCAAGAGACCCACCAAGCTCAGGGAGCATCAAGAACCCCACCACCCTCCTTCTCTTCCTCCTCTTCCTCCTCCTCACACCCCACTCTCTTCTAGCACTGATGATGCTACCTAGTTGGGTCATGAAACGTCTGCAAGAAAACCACTAACCTCAGAGAGTACCAAGGACCCCACAATCCTCCTCCTCTTCCTCCTCCTCCTCCTCCACCACCACCTCCACCTCCTCTTACCCTCCATACCTCCCACTCTCTTTTTGTGCTGATGTTGTTACCTAGTTGGGTCATGAAATGTCTGCAAGAGACCCACCAAGCACAGAGAGCAGCAAGGACCCCACGGTTCAGCCCTGAGCTACAAATCTCTGGATACCTTGATCTGACCAGCCCTTGTCTCTTCTTATTCTATTTTCCCCCCTTGAATTGGCTTCCTTCTTTTCTTTTTTTGCCTCTTCTTTTTTTCCTGGGAAGCTTCTCGTGGACCTTCGCTGTGATGTCCTCCGGTTTCTGGCTTTTTTACGGACACATTCCTCAGCCTTGACAAACGGTGTAGGGAAGCATGCCAGAAACCGGGGCAATAAAGCACATTCCCAAGTATGTTTTCTTCTTCTTGGGATTTCATGTTGCTTATTTGGAAGCGAACCGATGAGGGTAGATCGGAGGGCCCGGAGGAGCCTCCCTCCCACCTTTTCCTCTTGAGAAATACTCCTCGCTCAGCGAAATTGGGGGAGGGAGGGAGGGAGGGAGGGACTATAGAGATGCTACGGATAACCGTCTGCCTTGCCATTTGCACAGATTTTCCCTCCCGCCGTTTTAAAGAGTCTACAAGAAAACAGGCTGGTTCCAACAGCACGGATGTTTTTTGCCCAGGCTGTAAAAATACCTTCCACATCATCTTTCTCCAAGATGGCACAGTGAGAAATAGGCAAGGAAAAACATTCTCTGAAGCTGCCATGACTTGGCTGTTGACTAAGAAGAACTGGCAGCTGCTTTCTCTCTTCTCAGATCGAAATACACTTTTTTTTTAATCTTTAGGAAGTAAAAAACCCCAAAAGATGGATCCTTCCTTTCTCCCACCCAAAAGGAGGAGACTCAGGGCCTGAGTTTCCCACAGTGGACTAAGCGAAAACCCTTCTCTGCTGTAGAGGTATGGATGCGCTTTGGGTCTCACCGCTGGGCAGTGGTGGGATTCAAGGAATTTAACCAACGGTTCTCTGCCCTAATGACCGGCTGGGGAGGCGTGTCTTGAGTGGTCATGTGACTGGGGGGAGGCGTGGCCAACTCAACATCACTCACACCGAGGGGCACTTGACCTCACCCAGCCTCTCCTCCCCATGTCCGGCCAAGCCTCCACCCTCCCCTCCCAGCCACTCCTTGTCACATCCAGCTAGTGGCCCTGCCGACCAGCTGGACGAATAGCCAGTGGGTGGGTGAGTGGCCAGGCAGCCGGTGAGGAGTGGCTGGGAGGGGAAGAGTGAGGTGGGGCCAGGCTTGGGGAGACAAGCTATTCAGCCGGTTCGCTAAACTGCACAAAATGTTAGCTACCGGTTCTACTGAACCTGTGCGAACCGGCTGAATCCCACCACTGCTGCTAGGTTCAATGTTTCTGAGGATGATGGATGATGGTTAGCAACCAGGATAGGTTTGATCCTAAGCTACAGAAGCCTCAAGCCTTCTGTTCCCTTGCCAGTAAATGGGACCACATAATCTTCCTTAAACCTACAGGTGTGGGTAAATCAAAAGGGAGTTTCAGCTTCTTTCCCAGCAGAAAGGGGCAAGTAAATTTATTACAATGGTACCAGTACTCAGGAAACTGAACACTCACAAAAAGTCACCTCAAATTGCAAAAAGAGTGGCATATAAATTAGGTAGGTATGTAGATAGATGAGAGATAGACAGACAGACAGATGATGGACAGAAAGATTGAGAGATGATATATAAATAGATAGATAAATAGATAGATAGAGATAGATGGTCCATGATAGTTGATACATCAATAGATGATAGATGATAGATGGATGGATGGATAGATAAACAGATAGATAGATGTCCACTTACCGTGACAAATTTTGCAGCGAAGGCAAACTAATTTTTATTTTCATACTGTAATCCAATTATACTATTTCCCCCCCTTTTTTCTACATTTTTATACATAACACAAAGGTAGCAAACATGAATTTACAGCTTGAAAGCAGAAGTAGAATTCCCAAATGTAATTAAGAAAATCCATCTAATAACAAGCTTGGCTATATATGTATCTGCAGAATATCTAAGCAACGCTGGAGACCATCCCCAATCTCTAGGTGGTTGATAAGAATGAACACTGATTTGATGTCATATAATAACTAGACCAGTTTGATATAATGGTTGAGCCATTAGGCTAGATACCAGGAGATGGTGAGTTCTAATCCTGCTTTAGGCATGAAAGCCAGCTGGATAACTTTGGGCCAACCACCAGGAGACTTGGAGTTCCAGTCCCACCTTAGGCGTCACAGCCAACTGCTTGACTTTGGACCAATCACTAGGAGATGGTGAATTCTAGTCACATCTTAGGCATGAAAGCCAACTGGGTGACTTTGGGTCAATCTCCAGGAGACTCTGAGTTCTAGTCCCACCTTAGGCATGCAAGCCAAATGAATCACTTTTGGCCAATCCCTCTTTTTCAGCCCACAACATCAGACTTAGCCAACATGCTAGTTGATCAATTCAACACTCGATTCCTATGAGCAAAGTGGAGATCCTGCTTTCAGGAATTGGATCCTGGAGTTATTGGTTATTTCTTCAGCCCGAGAGCTCTCACTGAAACACTGACCTAACCTATCGGACCAGAAACGCCTTCCTTTCTCCAGCAAAATAAAATCAAGCTTTCCGAACCTGAAGTTGATCCCGGCTTCCGAAATATATTCTCATGCCTGAACGAGTAGATGGGAAAGCTTTGGCAACCTCTGTCATCTTTCGCTTGGTAAGATTCTTTTGAAGACGGATTGGGTTTCCACCGGCTCCAGCTGAAGGAGGAGGGGGCCTCACTCTCTGCAATCCTTCCAGATTCCTCTTTTCTACATAATTATAGACAAACAAGTGGAAGATCAGGGAGATCAAAAGAGGAGAGGGAAGGACAAGCAAAGCGAGAATCCTCACCCACTGGTGAAGGAAGGGAGGGAGGGAGGGAGGGGGGAAAAGAGGAAGCTTTCTCTGCATTTCTATTCAATTTTGCAGACAAAACTCCTGCTTTCCCTTCTCCCTAAATGGCCTGGCCAGGAGCAACTCCCTAAACATCAGGCAGAAACATCTGGAGAAGACCGAGGGCATCCGTTTTGTCACATGAATAGAATAACAGAGTCGGAAGGGACCTTGGAGGTCTTCTAGTCCAACCCCCTACTCAAGCAGGGGAGCCTGTACCAGAGGTGGGTTGCTGATAGTAGCAGTGGCAGGAGGCTCCGCCCACCCGCCCGGATGCTTCTGCGCATGCACAGAAGCATCCCACGCAGAGGCGCACCTGAACCAGTAGTAAAAAAATGGTCATAGGAAGCCTCTATTCCACCCCCACCCACCCCGGTTGTGTAACCAGGTTAGCCTGGCACGCGTGTGTGTATGTGTGCGTGTTTCTCCTCTTCCGCCATCGTATGGATTATTTTTAGGGCTTTCCTTCGATTTGACACATCAGAATTAGAACTTAAAAAGGCGAAAAAGTGAAAGAGGTGGGGGGGGGGGGAGAGAGAGAGACTGCTGCGTCAATGTGTAGGCTGCTCAGAGAACAAGACAATTTGCTTCACTGCAGGCTGAAAATGGAAACTATCATTACGAACAATGTTCTAATTTCCAAGATCCTCTAATGAGACTTGGGCAACGCAAAAGAACAGAGGCTGGGAGAAATCTTTCCCATTTACACAGCGTAGTAGAAACACACCTGGGAGCAGGCCAACAGCTGGAGAGGATCCAAGGAGAGCTCTATTAGAGCTGGCAAGCGAGAGCACCTCAGAGGTTCCCTGCGATTGGGAGTGAAGAAGACCAGGGAGAGGCCAACCTCAGCTTCTCCATCAGGTTGTAAGGGACTGAAGAAGAGGAGCACGGATTGTCCATCGGAGAACTGGCCACATAATGGTTTCCCAAATGGGAAGGAATTCAGAGGAGGGATGCAAAGGAATCCAGGCATATTGATTGATTGGTTGTTTTTTTAACCCTGCCTTTAAATAACTCAAGATGGAGAACATACCTAGAATTCCTTCCTCTTCCTATTTTCCCCACAACAGTAACATCAACCCTGTGAGGTGGGTTAGGCTGAGGGAGAGTGATTGGCCCAAAGTCATTCAGTTGGCTCCCATGCCTAAGGTGGGACTAGAACTCACAGCCTCTTGGTGATTGACCCCAAGTCACCCATCCGGCTTTCATGACTAAGGCGGGACTAGAATTCACCCTCTCCTGGTGATTGGCCCCAAGTCATACAGCTGGCATTCATGCCTAGGGTGGGACTAGAACTCCTAGCCTTCTGGTTTCTAACCTGGTGCTTTAACCACTAGACCCAGCTGCCTATCCATGTCTCAAAAGAGGACTCTTTATAATGCAGGGCAGTTGGCCTTTGAGAAGTATGAATGCCAATGGGGATTTAACGTTATTATAACATGTTGACCCTGGGAGAGGTGTAAACATATTCATTATTGGCCCTGAGAATGTTGTAGTTAATGGAGACCCAGAGTTTGTGAATCAAAGGCCATTGAGGGATGGAACAAAGGTTACACCCCCTAGGAGGAAATACATCATGAGGGAGTAGTTGCAACATACAAAGAGGAAAGACAATCTAGCAGTTAAGGACTGTTGTGGTTAGATACATTGACTTTCACATTAAACAGGCAACCAAAGGCAGACAATTATCAATGATTTACCTTGCCTAACAGACTTTGGAAGTCTTCTAGTCCAACCTCCTGTTGAGGCAGGAAAGAGATTGTCCAATCTCTTTTTAAAAACTTCTATTCTTAAAAAATAGAATAGAGTAGAGTAGCCTAAAATAGAATAACAGAGTTGGAAGGGACCTTGGAGGTCTTCTACTCCAACTCCCTGCTTAGGCAGGAACCCCTACACCACTTCAGAAAAATGGTTCTCCAACCTCTTCTTAAAAACCTCCAGCGTTGGTTTTTACAACTTCTGGAGGCAAGTTGTTCCACTGATTAATTTTTTTAACTGTCAGGAAATTCCTCCTCAGTTCTAAGTTGCTTCTCTCCTTGAAGAGTTTCCACCCGTGGCTTCTTCTACCTGCCCTCAGGTGCTTTGGAGAATAGGTTGACTTCCTCTTCTTTGTGGCAACCCCTGAGATATTGGAAGACTGCTATCATGTCACTCCAAACACTCAACTTACCTTTGAATATATAGAAGGAGTAGAGTAGAATGCAAACACTTTCCACAACCATAATTAACAACTAGAGACAATTCCTATTTTTTGTTTCTCCTTTGGCTCCAAAACCAGAAGCCCAACCTCAGCTTCCCAATAGTCCGCAGCAATGTTTTCTTGCTTTTCGCATAAACTCATCAGTGGTGGGATTCAATTTTTTTTACTATCGGCTCTATTGGCATTGCATGGCTTGGTGGATGTGGCAGGGGAAGGATACTGCAAAATCCCCATTCCTTTCCCACCCGACTAGCCTGCTTTCCAGCTCCGTTCTCTTGTGCAGGGCAAAGAAGGAGACCCAGCCGATCAGCTGGGACTCGGGAGGCAGAGAATAGAGGGGGGCGGGGCCAGTCAGAGGTGGTATTTGCCGGTTCTCTGAACTACTCAAAATTTCTGCTCCTGGTTTGCTAGAACTGGTCAGAACTGGCTGAACACCAACTCTGGAAGTCAAGCTATCTCTTCCTGGGCAAGGTGCCAGACTTCCAATTGCAACCATCCTCCCCTCAATGTTCGAAAGTTCCCATGGTTGAACATGGGAGTCATTGATTGCTCCGTGGACGAGATGATCACTCTCCTAGTTTTGCAAGGACGACCTCATTCCATCCGTTGATGACTGCAACAGCATGTTCAGCACAACCTAAACACTTACAACATGCTCCTTTTCCTGAATTAGAACAAATAAACATTGTTTGCCTGGTGAGGTAGGAAATTACGCATCACCCTAAGTGTCCGTGAGGGCCTCATAGTGAAGCCACCAGAAGAAGGAAGGCTGAAGGTTGATGGCGTGTGACCACCTCCTCAAGATAAAAGACAATTTTAATAAGATGTTCAGTATAATGACCCAACAGAATTGATGAAGAATCCACAACGACACACCGTAATTAGTTATAAAACAGGAGAGATCATCACCATTGGTCGGATTGTTGACAGTTTTTCCACGGCCGTCCTCATCCTCCTCTTTACTATCATCTGGACAAAGTGAACCAAAGGGAAGAAAGTCACATTGTGCAACTTTACAAGTCAGAATTCAGAGTCAATGACCTGAAAACAGACGTGAAAAACATCTTCCGTTAAAATCAAGAGAACGAATAGAAACGGGGCTTTTTTAAACAAAATATCTCCGGTGACAGAGAAGCCTTCCATCATAAATAGCATCAAAGATCATTAATGGTTTCACAGTAAAGCAAGATGAACGTTTCAGCTGATCGTGAAAGGCCTTTGAAGTCCCCAGCTTCTGCCATGAAACCTTCCCTAAGGAAACTTAGTTCCACCAGGAGATTTCTCTGCTCTCCTAGCCACATTTCTCCTCATTAACCACATATGAGGGAGACGTTGATGGTCCTCAACATAGAACCGAACTCCAGAGTTCCATTGCTAAGCGAGACAGCTGTGAAATCTGGGGAGGGGGGGGCTCGATTCTGACCGTACGTGGTTTGCTCCATTTTGTGTCCTTTCTCCGCCACACTGGTGAAATGATTCACTGCGGTGGTTAAGTGAGTAACACGGTTGTTAAGTGAATCGGGATTCCCCATTGACGTTGTTGGTCGGAAGGTCACAAAAGTGGATCACGTGATTAGTGAGACATCACGGCTGCCATAACTATGAAGCAGTAGCCTGGTGTCCGAATTCTGATCATGGGAACATGGGGATGTTGCAATATTTGTGTGAAAAACGAAGTTGCTTTTTGTAGTGCCGTTGTAACTTCAAGCAGACACTAAACGAATGCATGTAAGTTGAGAATTGCCTCTATTTAAGGGGTGGAGAAATGTCATCACCCACCTGAAGGACTATGGATCCTTTCGGTAGCCTCTTTCCCAATTAATTTATATATATTCAATCTGTTGGGTCAGTCGTGGTCGGTGATAGAAACCCATCAGGGAATATCGCTCCTGTCGCCTTGAGTGCGGAAGCCATTCCATAGGGGGAAGGCGTAGACATTGTGGTGAGGTACGGATGTTTAGTACTGTAAGGAGACTCAGGCTGCTCCTGAGTGAAGGAGTGGAACGACGGCCAGTTTGAACTGAGGTAACGAAATGTGAGGCAATTGGCAGTTGAAAGAGTCCTTTTCAGGTGGGGAGGGGGAGTAGACTGTCTAACTCCTTAGCATCAGAGTGTGTTAATATAAGGCAATCGGCAGTTGGAACAGAGTTCTTTTCAGGTGGGAAGGGGGAGTAGAACTCCTTAGCATCAGAGCGTGTTAATTACCATGTAAGAAACACTAATGATCCAATGGTCATTTCAAAAAATCCTTTCTTAGCGAGCACCTAGCAGCCAAGAGGAACTTATGTGCCAATTTTCAACTACTATTATTATCAATATACAAATGCTACAAGCTAAAAGATTACACAATTTTTTAAACTCAGTGTTTGGAGTTTGTATGGAACTGGACAGGGCAAAACAGGTTATAACTAAACTGTAAACATCTTGAAGTGTTGGACAAAACGAAAAGAGAGAGGTTGTGTTATTCGGTTGGAGGGTTGGCAGAATCTTTCAGAGCAGGTTTAGAAACAGTAGGGAATTTGCCGAAATGGGATATTTTTCTCATCCTCCTTTCTGTGAATTGTCTTAAGTTTTATTTAACATCTCCAGCCTGGTTTCCCCCCCACCTTTGGGGTTTTCCAGATGGGCCCCAAATCTCTGCTGTTGAGGAATATTATTTTGGAGACTGAACAAACTCAAGTCTCAAGGCGTTTAGACATAATAATACACCCGAAATCTCATGTCAAAAGAAATATGCTAACGATCGATGGGCAACCCTTTTAAAAAGCTTCGCCTGCTCTTTCCTCCCTTTAAGCCACCTAAGGGGGCTAATAAATTCTCAGACAGCAGTATTAATAACTGATGATTCAAGACTTGGGGTGGGGGTGGGGGAGGCGACACCAGTTTCTCTCTGTTTTCTATGACTAACGCAGGTGACAGTTGGATGACAAAAATAAACACAGGGGGCTGGGGGCCTTAGCGTGTGTGAGATGATTAAGGACACCCTGTGCTACTCAGTGCTGGGCTGAGCAGAGGTGGGATTCAGCCGGTTCTGGCAAACTAAGAGTGGAAATTTTGACTAGTTTGGAGAACCGGCAAGTACCACCTCAGGCTGGCCCTGCCCCCAATCTATTCTCTGCCTCCCAGCTGATCGGCTGGGTCTCCTTTCGTTCTCCTGCACACAGGAGCTGGAAGGCAGGTTAGTGGGGTGGGGAGGGAATGGGGATTTTGCAGTATCCTTTCCCTGCCAGATATCTGTCATCTATCTATCTATCTATCTATCTATCTATCTATCTATCTATCTATCTATCTATCTATCTATCTATCTATCTATCTTCTATCTGTCTCATCTATCAATCCTTCCATCCATCTACCATGCATCTATCCACACCCTCATCCACTCGTCTGCCTGTCTATTCCTCTGTTCTCCTTCCATCTTTCACCTTATGAAGCCAACCCCTAAATGAAACAAAAGAATTGGGGGTTTTTTTTGGGGGGGGGGAGTTTCCCAGGAGAGGAAAATGGCAGCTACCAAGTGAGGCTGAAGGTTATTTGAGCCAAG
This sequence comes from Rhabdophis nuchalis, assembly GCA_039707465.1. Taxonomy (NCBI): domain Eukaryota; kingdom Metazoa; phylum Chordata; class Lepidosauria; order Squamata; family Natricidae; genus Rhabdophis; species Rhabdophis nuchalis. Next base: position 25,542,144 of record CM077657.1, on the reverse strand, counting down.
AGTGGGTGGGCCAACTTTGGGCCCCAGACGATGGGCTCTCCCTCCTGCGCCCCTGTTTAACAGCCTTCTCATAAAAGCTGGAACAAGGCACGTCATGGGCATGACCGTGCGCAGCGAGAAATCAATAGTCATCTAACAATGTCCTCCCTTTTTAAAAGAAATCTATCGGCAAGACGAAAAGCGAAGGCAGTTACAGCTTGCTTCCTCTGCTAAAAAGCGAGAAATTTACACGCGCTGCCAGTTCAGATAGGGCCCGACCCTGTTTAATATATTCTGGCTTATATTTTTCCTAGCTAAATCAATAACGGGCAGCTATTCCCCAAGGTGAAAATATACATTAAGGAGGGAAGGCACCAGACTAGACAAACCTTCCAGGCCTTTGTCAAAGGCGGGAAAGAAGGGAGAGAAACGGGGCCGACAAAGGAGAACTGAAAGCTTTTTCAATACATTTCTGCTTCTGATCCGTGTTGGTGGCTGATACCCCGAGTAAGACATCGCCAGCCCAGGATCCTGCGGGATCGGATCCTGCCCCATACATCCTCACGGCCGATTCGCTCCCACAGAGAGGGACTTCTCCGGGTGCCGTCCACTAGACTTTGTCAGCGGGCGACGCCCAGGGGAAGGGCCTCCTCTGTGGCGGGCCCAGCCCTCTGGAACGACCTTCCCCCCGATATCAGGACAACCACGGACCTCCGCTCCTTCCGCTTAAAATTAAAGACACACTTTTTTCGCCTGGCCGGCCTTGGGTAGTCTCTTTTTAGGTTAGGGGTTTTAGGGGTAATTTTTAGTTTAGTTTATGGGTTTTAGCGCAGGATCAATTTAATCCATTTTTAATTTTGTATTTTGTATTTTGTCTGTGGTCTTATTTGTATTTTTAATTGCCTGTGCCCCGCCTCGAGTCCCCTTGGGGAGAGAGAGCAGGATATAAAATTAAATTATTATTATTATTATTATTAGAGGCAGCCTTCTCCGCCTGATTGTTCAGTCCTTACTCTGGCCTTACTGATTCCTTACTCTGGGCTGATTGACCTCAGGCGCTACTGGAGAACACAACAGGCGGCTTAGGTTACGTTCCCCTGTCTTGGCACCACAAGGTGCCAACGGAGGGAGAGAATCCAGCGCATGCAGAAAGTCACTGGTTGCAAGATAATGCGTGCGCGCACACACCAACACACACACACACACCGGATGCGACCCAAGGACGAAACACCTGTATCAGCTTGGGCAGAAAATGACTTCAGACACAGCCACGCTTGATTTATGGCTGGGATCCTCCAGACGAGGGCTTGATGGATTCCTGAAGCCCTCTTGATACCCAACCATCGATGCCCACTGTTGCTGCTGCATGAAACTAGGCTAATGGATGATACATCGCGAGGACCGAGAGACTGGGCTGGTTTTCCCCAACGTGGGCCGTTCTGTCGGCTTCGTTCAAGTGTGCTCGGGGTCTGCCACCCTCCCTCCCTCCCCTCCCCTCTCTGAGAAGGACTGGCAGCCAAGCAAATAGTAACGAAGGGTGGTTGGAGCGAGGGAAAAGAGGGGCAGCACAAGGCTGGTGGGCACCTTGGAGCTCTCTGAGCTTGGAGGTTTTCGTGCTTAGCTTTCATGACTCAACCACTGTAGGTAACATCATCAGTGCTAGAAGGGAGGGGGAGTGTAGAGAGGAGGAGGAGGAGGAAGAGGAGGAGGCAGAGGAGAACTGTGGGGTCCTTGATGTTCTCTGAGGTTGGTTGTTTTCTTGCAGATCTTTCAGTACCCAAACTAGGTAGTGCTAGGAGGAGGAAGAGGAGACGGAGAAGGAGAAAGAGAAGGAGGAGGAGGAGGACTATGGGGTCCTTATTACTCTCTGAGCTTGATGGTTTTCTTCAGAAGTTTCATTATCCAACTAGGAAACCTCATCATTTCTAGAAGGAAGAGGAATTCGCTCTCTGTTTACATGAAAACGGCTTTCTCTATCGATGTTGGTGAGTGTGTTCTTGGTAGTTCCTTGACTTGAAACCTGATGTGTGTTGAGAAAGAAGATTCTTGAATGTGTTATATAACACACCAAGCAATTCATTCAAGCTAGACTCTTCTTTTGTTCAACTGTTTAAAAAAAGGGGGGGGGGGCTAATGGCAGTGGCTCAGAGGCTAAGATGCTGAGCTTGTTCATCAGAAAGGTCAGCAGGTCAGCCGTTCGAACCCCTAGCGCCACATAACGGAGTGAGCTCCCGTGACTTGTCCCAGCGTCTGCCAACCTAGCAGTTCGAAATCATGTAAAAAATGAAAGCAGAAAAACAGGAACCACCTTTGATGGGAAGGTTACAGCATTCCGTGCACCTTTGGCATTAAGTCATGCTGGCCATATGACCATAGAGACGTCTTCGGACAGCGCTGGTGCTTCGGCTTTGAAATGGAGATGAGCACTAGAGTTAGGAACGACCGGCACATATGTGCAAGGGGAACCTTTACCTTTAATACACAGCATATCCTTAAATCCAACCTGCAGATGTATCCAAACAACCGAACTTCCCTTAATTTTCTTGGTCCTTCGCTTAAAACAACAACCGACTGCATTTATGGATTTACTTGCACAACGAAGTTTCTTCAGCTAAGTGACTCCCTTAATAAACAGTTCTTGCACTAGTGACAGGCTTTAAAAGAAATGTTTAATCTTTCCTTACTGAGTTCTGAAAACGCCACACAGCAAGGGCAATTTTGTTGTTAGAACTCACTTGACAGAAATACATGTGTTGAAAAGACTCGAGTCTCGAAGTCCCAATTCTATCCATTTCTAACTTCCTCCTCCTTGAGACGTTAAAAACTGTCTTTGATCAATAAGAGGAATTATCCTGTCTCGGCACTGATAGATGGTGAGGGAAAGGAGTTCCTCTCCTCTTTCAGAAGATCTAAGGATTGATCTTGAAGGCCACGCTCAGCCGGTACACATGAGCGCATCCAGATGTTGTACTACAGTGGATGCAGTAGGTGACGAAAACCCAGTTTAAACATTAACTGTCGAACCTTTGTACGAAGTTATGGCAAAATAGAAATATTTCCCTCCTCTGTGAAACAAGCGCCTGGGAAATCAGGACATTTAGGCAGTTCAAATGAGTATAACCATTTACTGCAAGTTTAAGTTCTCTACAAGAACCTGGCCAACTAACAGCCAAGGGAAATGAGTGGGGGATAAAATTTGATTTCTTGTGGGTACAAAGGGGCTCATGACATGATGCATTTGACACCTCCCTGGGGCTCAGCCTGTTCATCTCTGACACACAGTTCATGAACTAGTTGCATTTTGGATTCGCATTTCATTCGGATTTGCATTCACCATACTGAAGTTGGAACATTTGCACCCGATGCTGATTTCCCTTTCTAGTCCTCAGAAGTAGTAAAAAGGCAATATTTTTCTTTGGAATCAGATCTTCTCAACCTCTTCTAAGGTTTTAGAGGTCCTTCTCTTACGCAGACTCCTGACAGCTATTTTCTCTATGTACAATTTTCGAGATCCCGTTGTACACCTCAGGTTGAGAACACGAATACTGAATCATGTCTCGGGTGGTTAAAAGAGAGAAGAAAATAAAAATGCTGTCCTTAAGGTTGAACCTTGATTAAAATCTGTCTGGTAAGACTGCAAAGCCATGCTCACACGGGGTCAAGATGTGCACAGGAAAATAAATCCCCCCAAAAAAACAAAAATTAAAGTTTAAAAAAATGAATAAGATCAGAAAAATAAGTAGCCATTTTAACCAAGGAGAAGTGTCTTTTAGATCCTTTTCTATAAATTGTTGTTAGTTGTGAAGTCATTTCCGAACCATCGCGACCCCATGGACAATGTTCCTCCAGGCCTTCCTGTCCTCTCCCATCCTCAGAAGTCCATTGAAGCTTCACCCCGACTGCTTTGGTGACTCCATCCAGCCCCCTCCTTCTCTGCCGTCCCCTTCTTCTTCTTCTGCCCTCCATCGTTCCCAGCATGAGGCTCTTCTCCAGGGAGACCTTCTTCCTTCTCATCAGGTGGCCAAAGTATTTTGAGTTTCCTCTTCAGGATCTGGCCTTCTAAAAAGACGAGAGAGGATTCTATAAGAGAGAATAATAAACTCTGAATAATGGAAGCATATTGTGCTGACAGATTCTGTTGATGAAACCCAACAAGATTTAATCTGGTGGTTATATTAAGAAGCTATCCATGGCTTAGTCAAACTTGGTAAGAAAAAAAAGCCTTTTGATGCGAATTCCTTGAGACAAATTCTAAATACATTGATGCACACCACGGACCATGAATCGCAAAATGTGTGTCCTCTGGAAACCGATGGATTTGGAACCATGCTAGCTGTTTTGGGGGGCATCTCGCGCTGAGCAGCAGAAGACAAAGAGCAACCCACAAACATGAAGAATTAGCCTATTCTTTCAGAGTTTCAGGATAAAAATGATGCTCGCAATTTCTTGATTTCTCAACTAAGCATAAGCGAAACATACACATTGTTGAGGATAATTTTACATTCCCTTCTGTTTTCGGGGCATTTCCCCCCCCCCCCCTTGCTTTTTATTTAAAAAACAACTTCTCCAAATGGCCTGGAGGACGTTCTAGACGTCAGGAAGGGAAGGGAGAAGAAAGATGAAAAAGCTGGCAGAGTGGGCTGTTTGCCATCCAACAGATGGCAAGAGCCCAGCAGTCAAGAGACTATTATGGTATGCCCACGGATGGGGGAGTGGCAGAGAGTTAATGTCTCCTATGGTGAATTCACATGGGCGTCCAGCCTGCCTCCCTATTTCAAGGGGAAAGGAGAAGTCCTCGCCCATCCTGATTTCAGGGAGATGGTCCTGGAAGAAGAAGGAGTCGAAGGCTTCAAAGGGATTCCAAAGGGTTGAGGAAGCCAGAGCAGGGGATCTTCTTTCTGAGATTTTGAATTTCCTTGATTGGGGGGGGGGGGGCTGTCTGGTCTCAGGCATAGGGTCAGGGTTCCAAGCGACACCCCCAACGAAAGAAGAAGAGGCCGAGGCATGAAGTCCCTCAACGTCCCATTTCATTAGAGACGTCCTATTGGCCCCTCCGGGAAAACCTGCATCTGAAGCCCCCGGGGTTTTCCCCACCCAAAAGAAAGCCCAAGCCCCTGCCCAGCACCCGCATGTCCATCACGTGGTCCAATCAGGCACCGTCCAAAATTGGAGACGCCTCCCAGTCACACCACTCCAGGTGCAGGGCAAGGCATCCTTGACTCTCTGAGACAGGAATGTTATTTTGACTCTCTCTCTCCCCTACTCCATAGAACCCCCCCTCCCATTTTCCCACAGCAGGGAATGCGGGAGGCCTGTGTTCCCATTGCAGAAGGTGGCTTCCAGGCCTCACCTAGGAGGAGTATAAAAAGTAGACTTCTCTTTAAGGGAAACTACTACCTGGGCTACAACACAAAGGCCTTGCTTTGAACCATTCAAGGCTTTCCTCCTGCAAGCTAAGATCAGCAATTCGGAGGGCAAACCCCTCTCCCTCCTAGCATGGATGATGTTACCTAGTTGGGCAATGAAACATCTGCAAGAAAAACACCAAGCTCAGGCAGCCAAGGACCCCCACAATCCTTTAATTGTTCGGAGAGGAAACTTGAAGGATAAGAAGCCCCTTCGCTTTGGAGTCGCCTCTGGAATCAAAGCGAGATCATAGCGCTGTTGCCGATCCCGATGCAAAAGTCATGAAAATAAGGGCGCTGCCCTTTGACATTCGTAATGACTGATGGGGCCGGCTTTTTATTATCATTATCATCACCATCATCAGGTTTCCCAGTCTCTTCCACTAGAGAGAGTTTTCAAACGAGGCCAACAGCAACCCCTGTCTTTCCATAGGATCAGCTGGCAGGAAATACAAAGCAGCAACCTTTGCCGAATAGGAATTGCCCAGATCCCGCTGGTTAGAGAAGGGAGAGAGGAACAGGGAGGAAAGATCCATGGTCCCCATTAACCGTGCCGGAAGATCAATGTTGGCTAAGCAGAGGAATGACAAGCCCATATGTTTGCCTCCACCCAGCCCAGAGTCTGGGCCCTTGACAGATGCGGGGCAGGGAAAGAGAGCTGGCATCCGATAAACCAACGTCACCTCTTGAAGCTGACAGTCGGCCTCATCCATTAAGTGACACCTACCAGGAGCAGGAAGAGGATTAAACTGGAGAAACCCCCCTCCTCCTCCCCCAAAGGGGCAGCACGTGAGATTAAAAAGCCACTCACTCATCTCTGTGGTAGCTCTGGTGCTCGGACGGACGGACGGACGGACAGGTGGGGGAGGCTTGGCTGTGCTCCTCTGGGAAAGAGGGAGAGATGCAGACAAGGAAGAAGGCCTTTCAAGCCTCCAACTGCGGAGGAGGGAGGGAGGGAGGGAAGAAGGAAAGAGAAAGGAAAGAAGGGAGGGAGGGAGGGAGGAAGGGAGGAAAAGGGAGGAAGAAAAAGGAAGGGAAAAAAGGAAGGAAGGAAGAAGAAAGGAGGGAGGGAAGAAAGAATGAAAGAAAGAAGGAAGAGAGGAGGGAGGAAGGAAAAGAGAAAGAAAGAAAGAGAGAGAGACAGAGAAAGAAAGAAAGAAAGAAGGGTGGGAGGAAAGAGGAGAGGGAACAAGAAAGGAAAAGGGAGGAAGAGAAAGAAAGGAAGGAAGGAAGGAAGGAAGGAAGGAAGGAAGGAAGGAAGGAAGGAATTCAGATGTAGATGGGATCCTTTCCTCCATCTTAGCTGCTGCTAATAAACTTGCTTTTTCCCTGGATATTGATTTTGCTGTTAAGTGCTGTCTGGCATTACTCTGCATTTTAGGACAGCCAAAGATGTCGGCTTGCGTTTTGCCCTCCAGCGCACAGATATGGCTGGGAACAAATTACTTCCCGTCTTTATTATCCCATGTTTTGGAACGAGCAACACTTCATCCTTGCAGGGGCTCGTAAACTAGGAGAAAGTCAGCACGGATGGGCTGGGGATGTTACGCAACCGCCTATCGCCGAGGTCAAGAGCAACTTGGACATAGGAATAACAGACTTGGAAGGGACCTTGTCAGTCATCCAGTCCAACCCCCCCCCCCCAAGTAGGAGACCCTATATGCTATCCAACCCCCCCCTCCAGACATTGGGTAGTTATAGTTTAGTATGAAACATAAGAGAAAGATTAATGGTCAGAAACTGTTCAAACCTCACTTAAGAAAAGCTTTGCTTTCCTGCCTCTTTAAGCTTGTTATCCTGACAATCCCAAAATAACCACAGGACAGATGCTTTGCAAGGATCTTACAAATAACATTTACGGCTGTTGAACGAGGTTTCAATTAGGTGTTTCCACACACACGTTATTACTATTAATATACACCAACGGTCATTTCCAGTGACGGAGGCTTCTCGGAGTGAGAAAAAAACACCCTATTCTTTTGAGGAAAAAGTGTGTCTATTTTGTCAGAGGAACTACAAATGGGAAGGGAAAAAAAACAAATAGAAGGCAGCAAATCAAAATTCACAAGTAATGGCCAAGGCCACTCTAAGTCAAAAACATACCAACCAACCCTGAAGTTTTGATTTCTGTCCCTAGTAAAGTATAGACTGAAAAACATGAATTAGTTCTTCAGATTACCATGAAAACATCATCATGAAGAACAAGATCAAGGATTTACAGAGTAATTTGCCTTATAACCATTATCTCAAGATTCCTTGTTGAAATCAATGGGTAGTCAATTCCCCAGATTTCTTAAACTTCCAATCCCTTATCCATAAGTTCCTATGTTTGACATGCTAAAAAGGTAAAGGTCCCCCTCGCACATGTGTGCTAGTCATTCCTGACTCTAGGGGGCAGTGCTCACATTTGTTTCAAAGCCGAAGAGCCAGCGCTGTCCGAAGACGTCTCCGTGGTCAAGTGGCTGGCATGACTCAATGCCGAAGGCGCACGGAACGCTCCTCCCTTCCCACCAAAGGTGGTTCCTATTTTTCTACTTGCATTTTTTACATGCTTTCGAACTGGCAGGTTGGCAGAAGCCGGGACAAGACACGGGAGCTCCCTCCATTACGCGGCACTAGGGATTCCAACCACCAAGCTGCTGACCTTTCTGATCGACAAGCTCAGCGTCTTAGCCACTGAGCCACCGCGTCCCTTCCCCAAAGATCTCATGTCCTCCAGCCACTTAGAAAACTCCCCGTGATCCTTCAATAGCCCTCATTCCCCTGCACTGTAGTTCACCTTCATGGTTCCTTCCGTGGGTTAGACAGGCTCTCTACTCAACGCTAAAGAGACGGCAATATGTAATCAGCGTCTGAAGAGCGCATGCAGTGCTACTAGGCTTCCTTGCCCCTGACAGCAGGTAACCTATCTGTCTGCTCCGCTTGAGGTCAGGGCAGGCTCCCTGCGTGGGATCATTAACAGACACCGGGAGGTGTGATTTTTTTAAAAGCCTGTTCTTTTCTTGGTGAGAAAATAATATACAATCATTTATCCTTCAAACTGGCAAAGCTGGAGTGGGAATTCGTCCGGTGGGTGTGAAGAAGGGCATCGGCTCGGCTTCCTAGTAGCTGTTCTGACCGAGGCTTCCCGAGAGCCTGAAGAAAACTCCTGGTCCCGACAAAAACCCCTTTTATTAATTTCTTGTGAATTCTTCTCAATCACCTCCAGCAAAGTCTTTCGAGGGAGGATTTACAGTCACAGACCTCATCTGGCTTGGAGAGCTGCCAGGCCGAGATCTGCAAAGAGTCACAAACCAATGAAGTGAACTAATTGCCTCCTGCAAACTCCACTCCCCTTTCGCTCCCCTTTTGTTTCCTCTGGAAGAGGCCATTCATTGTCCACCTGTGGCCTTCCTCCCAAGTCGACCCACTCTTTAGCTGTCCCCTTCATCTGGCCGCTCTGCTCATGCGCACACTGGGAACAGGCTCCAGCTGTTCATCTGCCCTACTGATGTCTGACTCCAAAGGCAGCTGATAACTGTCAGAGGGCCCTGGCCCCCTCTCTGCCTCTGACACAGAGCCCTCCTCAGAGCCTCCCCCAGACTCCAGGACTGGCCCAGGTTCCTCCCCAGCCTCCCCACTGTCCGAATCTGCTGCCAGCTCTGCTGGCCACTGGTGGGCCACGACAGCACCTCTCTTTTGATCATGGAGTTTGTGGGTGAACCATGCATGCAATGGGATCTTTCTGGCATGAGTTGGCAGGGACAGAGCATGTTTTATTTATTTGTTGGATTTATATAACCGCACCCTCTCCCCAAAGGGACCCGAAAGGTGTTGTCTCCCGATTCCCTGGTCTGTAGAAGTGGGTATGTTGGTGGAGCCAAAGGCCACCAGCAAGCTTGAAGGCTGGCCTGGATCACCCAAATGTGACACCTCCCCAGAGAAGAACAGCAGATATTCCAGCTGACCAGCATCCCAAGGAAGTAGTGTAACCCCAGTGGTCTGAAGTATCGGTCCTTCTGGCCTCTGAGGTCCTTGTCCATGGGTCCGGAGTGCGGCTCCATCTTGTAGCTGAGCATTCAGAGAGCTTCCGTTGACCTCTTGGCCTCACCTGCGTTGGTCCTACGGAATTCCCACCCACAGTCCATCAGAGAAGAAAAGGGGGAATACTTTGGATTGACAGCTCCCCGTGCCACCAGTTTGGAATGTCTCTGGAGACCCTCAGTCATTCACTCATGGTCGTCCCAAAGGTGCTTTCTCCAAAAGGCAACTGAGCTTTCTTGGGTTTTTTTCCTTGAAGACGTTTCAATTCTCATCCAAGGAGCTTCCTCACTTCTGGACTGTAAACGCGAGAACAGCAAACCAAGTTATTTCGCCCCAGCTGTGGACAATTTCTAAATGAGGGCGACCTGTGTCAAGTTACGCTTGGAGGCCTTTCACACAACAGTAATTACACCTTCTTTGAAAATGGGACAAGCTGGATCACGACGATTCAGCCAGAATAAGCGATAAGCAGAATTGTTGTTTAGACGGCAGATGAAAATGTCAACAAGCAGGACTGGATAAATAATTAAGCCCAACAAGGCTTAGCTTTGAATCCTCTGTTCTTATCTGGATTTCACCCATAGTGGTTTTCATTTAATAATATACTTTCCCAACTTTCAGTGTTGCGTGATAAATGACTGGCATAGGCGGCTCTTGCTAGAGTCATTAGAAAAAAGCACATTCGGATTAATTTAGCTGTTCTTGGGAAATTCAGCAGTTTGCACACCTGTCACTATGTGGAGTTTTGCTAATTTTATTAAACAATGTTTTGCCTCTGCTGCTTTCGATCTGCCTGTTTAATGGATGGATTATTACGCTTTATAATCGGCTTGAATTTTTAGCATACATGGTTTCTGAAGTCAGAGACTCCAAGGGAACTAAGAATTTTGAAATTAATTCAATAGATAAGGTGGTTGGACCACAGAATGCCAAGACTGTGTTAGCAAAGGTTTCCTGTAGAACACCGAGTCTCCAAAACGTGGCAATTTTAAGACTTGTGGACTTCAACTCACAGAATTCTTCCATCAGGAATTCTAGGAGTGGAAATTCATAAGTCTGAAAGTTGCCAAGTTTGGAGACCTCTGCTATGGAACCTAAACACTTAAGTCTTGTTCTGACTTCTAGCAAAGAACCAGGTTTCAAACATCAGCTAATGTCAAGCGCAAAGAATCGGGACCATGTGTTAAATTGCAGTGCAGAAGATGTACTGCTCAAGTATTTCCACAAGGACCTAGTCAACCAAAGTTCAACACTAAACTGACACCAGATAAGAGTCAACAGAATTCAAGAGGGGTTGGACTCCGGACCATTTATGGCCACCTAATGATGCTAGGCTGATGACATGTTTAACTTTGCCTCCTCTTCTCCTACCACTAATCCTTACTGTAAGGTTAAATATTATCCATTTCTCCTTTACGTCTTGCAAGTGATGGGTGAAGCTGGAAGGCCAGAGCACCAAAAGCCAACAACCATGGGCAAAACCATTTGGGGGGACTATTTGTCTGCCATTATAAGTTGGTGTTAATGACCAAATGTCCCAATGGTGCTTTTTAAGGAGGCAACTGGACTTTCGTGTGTTTTCTTCGAGAACGTTTCGCTTCTCATCCAAGAAGCTTCTTCAGCTCTGACAGGTTAATGGGGAATGGAAGGATTGATACTCCTTGCCGACAGCTGGTCATTTGCATCCTTTTAGAGGGTCGTCGAAGCCCTTGGTGGTTTCCCTGTGTCCTCAGGGTCACCCGAGTGGTGCAAATGGTTCCTTGTAGTCTGCGATTTTTCCTCTGGGAATCCGTTCCTTCTCCCACAACCATTCCAAGGGTCTTCATCCACACTTGTGTAGCTAAAGATCTGTAGCGATTCTCCACCAGGCATCATGTCCTGGATGAATGAGAATCTCTGCAGACTTTCGACCAAATAGATCTTCTCCAGGATGATTTGTCCCCAACCTGGTGCTTGAAGTCTTCCTATGGAGCACCAGTCAAAGCCTCTTCTGCTTTTCTCTTTACGTCCCCAGCATTATGGACTGATTGTGAGAGTTTGGGCCATCAGTGCCTGTATAATAATTTGAGCCTGGTCACTGGGGCCTCAAGTGAGAACTCAGGAAGAATGGGTGAATATCCAGTGAATTAATTCATCTGCAACGGAGACCTCCTCTCCGCACAAGGGAAGGGCCCTCTTGTGTCACTAATAGGAGCGGCTAATTGCTCTGCACTGGGCAGGGTCCCACAATACTTGACTCCACTTGCTCAGCTGTCCTGAGGGATGAAGACCAATCTGCCTGCCAAAACAAAACGGCAGGGAAGGAAGGAAAGAAGGAGGGAGGGAGGGAGGGAGGGCGGTGGAAGAAAGTAGAGAGGGAGGAGGGAAGGAAGGAGGGAAGGATGGAAGGGAGGAAGGAGGGAGCAAGGGAAGAAGGAAGGGAGGATGGAAGAAAGGAGAGGGGGAGGATGGAAGAAAGGAAGGAGAGAGGGAGGATGGAAGGATGGGAGAAGGAAGGGAGGATGGAAGAAAGGAGAGAGGGAGGATGGAAGAAAGGAAGGAGGGAGGATGGAAGGATGGAAGAAGGAAGGGAGGATGGAAGAAAGGAGAGAGGGAGGAGGGAAGAAAGGAAGGAAGGAGGGAAGGACAGAAGATAAGAAGGAGGGAGGAGGGAAGGAAAGATGGAGGGAAGGAAGCAGGAAAGGAAGGAGGGAAGGAAGGAAGGAGGGAGGGGGAAGGGGGGGAGGATGGAAGGAAGGAAGGAAGGAAGGAAGTAGGAAAGGAGGGAAGGAGAGAATGCTCTCTTGAGTTGCTGGAAAAGGCGGGTGGTGGGGGTGGGGGGGGGGGGAAGCAGGATTCTTATTAGCAAGTCATATGGAAATCCAGGCGCCCAGAAACGGATCCATTTATTCAGCCTAATCAGCCAATTCCTGAGCTGCGTGTCTAGTTTTATAATAAATCTCATTATCTTCCCAACGTTCAGAGTCTGGAGTTTATATTATATTGTGTGATGCGGTTCTTGCAGTCGGCCGCTTTGAACACTTATAGGAAATCAGGGGGGAGGATATTTACTATTCTAAATAGGTCCATAACTGCCACACAGGCGACAGTTGCAAAATGAAGCTGCTCAGCCCTGCCGGCTCCCTTATAAAGAAGAAACCCCACCAAGCCACAAAACTGGTTTTAAAAGGGAAATTGGCCACAGGTGGCCTTCGACTTACAAACCATTTGTTTACTGATCATTCAGAATTGCAACGGACCTGGAGGGGAAAAGAGACTCATAACTGGTCCTCGCATTTACGACTGTTGCAGTATCCCGTATCAAAACGTGGGCGCTTGGCAATGGCCTCTATTTAACAGATCTTAACAGTTTCACAGAGTTGGAAGGGACCTTGGAGGTCATCTAGTCCAACCCCCTGCCCAAGCAGGAGACCCTACACCATTTCTGACAGAGGGCCGTCCAGTCTCTTCTTGAAAGCTCCCACAACTTCTGAAGGCAACTTCTGTTCCATCGGTGGATGGTTCTTACTGAGGAGGGGCAGGAGGGGGATGTGGAAGAGGAGGAGGAGGAGAAGAAAGAGAAGGAGGGGGAGGGGGGAGGAACAGCAGCAGCAGGAGGAGCATGAGGAGGAAAACCAGGGAAAGAAGAGGAGGGAGAGGAGGAGGAGGAGGAGAAGAAGAAAATAAGAAGCCTGATGTTAAAAAAGAAAGGTGGGAAAAGAGGGGGCCGAAGTCCCATCGCCTGCAGCCCACTGACCGGCCGTGTCAGCCTCCATACCCTTCCAGTCTCCTCTTCCTCTCTTGGAGGTCCTCGGGGCCGAGCAGATGCTGAGCTCTCGTATCACGCAGGCCGGGGCTGAGAGGGAGAGACAGCTGTGTCACCACACAAGGTTCCTCATGATAATCGCCGAACACAAACACTCCACTCCTCAGTCCTTGGAGCTGAGCTGACAATGGCAACAATGAAGGGCTCTTCTAATGCTGAGGAACAACCCGCTGGATTGAGAGTCTGCCAACATAGAAGACGGACCGTTATCTGAATCTAAATGGATTAGAAATATAGAATGGAATGGAATGGAACGGAATAGAAGAGAATAGCAGAATTGGAAGGGACCTTGGTGGTCATCCAGTCCAACCCCCTGCTCAGGCAGGAAAGCCTATACAATTTCAGACAAATGGATATCCAATCTCTTCTTAAAAACTTCCAGCGTTGGAGCATTTACAACTTCTGGAGGGAAGCGGTTCCACTGGTTAATTGTTCCGACTGTCAGGAAATTCCTCCTCAGTTCTAGGTTGCTTCTCTCCTTGATGAGTTTCCACCCGTGGCTTCTTCTCCCTGCCTTCAGGTGATAAGTAAAAATAGAAAGACACCCAAACTGAGATTGTTAGACTCACCAATGAGCCATTTGTCCGACTGAACGAGACCGGATTTGATGCAACTCTTCTTACCGCCACCTCACTTGGAGCACAACAGGCTAACTTGAGGGTCTTCAGAGAAGCAGGAAGAGAAACCAAAGAAGTGACCCCATAAAAAAAAGAAAGAAAGAAAGAGTCCCAGGGCTACAGGATCCTCTTTAGTAACCCAGTTCAAATAACCAAGGCTAGTTGAGAATTTGGGGGCTCACCACCGTTTTGGGTTCTCTATCGTTCTCTATGATTCTTCATTTTGGTTCTCTGTGGTTCTTCATCTAATATAACAAGCGTGTTTGCCCCAAATCTGGAAACTAGCCTATTGATTTCATTATACAGTTATTAGAGGAACATTAAGAATGGATGCAAACTAATTTGTAGGTCTTGTAAACAATGGCTGGTATCTCACACTTGTGTATTTCACAGCCTTAGTTCTGCTTGTTCCCAGGAATGTGAGGATGGGGCCTAATGAGTAGAGTGAGCAGCTTCTCCTGAACACAGGAGAAGAAGCTGAGCAGTTGAAGGACACAACGGATAGGAGACCTCTGGGCTTACATTCCAACCAAAAAGTACAGCTGACAGAAGGGCACCATCTAACGGATTGAGACTTCAACTGCAGGACTGGGAACCAAATCAAGTTGCTTTAAGACCTTGTCCTAGTGAGTGGCAGGCCAGACATTCTCCTTTTGGCTTCCTGGAACGGGAAAAATCATCTCTAATCTTATTTGTGGTGATGAGGATGAGGATGATGTTATCCATTCAGCCATGTCCGACTCCTAGCAATTCTGTGGTCCAGGTTTCTCCACATCTTCCAATCTTCCATTACATAGAACAGAAGAATGGAATGGAATAAAAGGGAAGGGAAATGACAAGACGAGACGAGAAGGGAAGGGAAGAGAAGAGAACATAGAACAGAACAGAACAGAATAATAAAAGAGAAGAGAATAAAAAAGAAGAGAACATAGAATAATAGAATAGAATAATAGAAGAAAAGATAATAAAAGAGTAGAGAACAGAATAGAACAGAAGAATAGAAAAGAATAGCATATAACACAACAGAACAGAAGACTAGAAGAGAATAAAATAAGAAATTAGAACAGAACAGAACAGAGGAGAATAGAATGACAGAGTTGGAAGAAGATGAGCCTCAGCTACCATTCAGCCTCTGCCCAATCCTACCTGAAGGCCAGTCCACCTGCAGTAGTCAGATGTGCAGCCTTAAATCCGCCTAGCGCCAACGAAGGAGCCCAGGAGAAAACAGTAATAACGGTTCTAAAACCAAAACAAGGCAATGTAAGCAGGAGGTGGGAAGATTCTTTTGAAGGCTTCATTGACTAACGCTAACATTAAGCTGTCAATAATTCAGCAGGCCTCCCAAAGGGGCGACACGTTTTCATCTCACGGAATGTGAAGAGATTCAAAAAAACAGGCAAATTCATGTTTATTAGGACTTTGGGGTAGAGCTGCGTTCCAAATGGTTCTCTCTTTGATTCGAGATTCAGTTCAGCTGGGAAAGAAGGGACAGAATTTACCAGTTACATCAGGGGTCCCCAACCTTTCGGACCTCTGGGACCACTAAATTCATAAGTTTAAATCCCACGGACCACTAATGGGATCTGCCTAATGACCGGCTGGGTGGGCCTGGCGGGTGGTCATGTAACTGGGTGGGCGTGGCACACAAAACGCCGTTCCCTTCCCACCAAAGGTGGCTCCTATTTTTCTACTTGCATTTTTACATGCTTCCGAACTGCTAGGTTGGCAGAAGCTGGGACAAGGAATGGGAGCTCACTCCGTTACATGGCGCTGGGGATTCGACCCTCCGAACTGCTGTCCGTTTGGATCTACAAGCTGAGCATCTTAGCCCCTGAGCCAACCCTTGACTTCAAGTTAGTAACGTTCATTAAATCTTGGTAGATGCAACAGTTGATCCGTAAAGTGTAGTTTCTTCTCCATCGTGACTTCAGTTCGTAATCTCTGATAGTATTGGATGGACACCTTCTTAAATTTGAGTGACCCTCCTTGAAAATTAGCAGTGCCACAAGTTTTCCAAAATATATTTAAGAACATCACTTCAAGACAACCTTTAACTGCAACATGTGGAAAGAATGAGCAGTTTCTGCCCCGTAACAGAGGTTTGATTTTCATTTGCAAATTCTATTACTCTAAGACAGAACTAACACTTTTAAGCTTAACTTTTCAGAGATACACTGTACCGAATTCAATGGGGCTTATTCTCGGCTCAATATGATATGACATATCATCATAAGGCAAAACTGGTTTACATTTGTTCATCTATTCGTTTAGCTAAATAATTTCATGATTTGGGAGAGGCCCATATACCATTTCAGGAAAAAACAATTATATATTTTGCATGGACGGATCAAAGGAGTATTCAGTTCACAAAAACACAAGCCAGATTTAAACATGGGTTGGGTGCAAAATGTAGCTGAGGGTTTTTTATTTTATTACAAGCAAGTTTTGGATTACGTGGCTTTAATAAACCACCTGCAATCTGTCTTCTCTTTCCTGTATCTAAATGTAAAATCAATTAAAGGCTAGTTGAATAAGTAGTGGTGTTTCCTAGGGGTTAGCAGCCCTCCTTATAACCTAAGATGAAGAGGAAAAGACATACAACAATCTTTAAAAAAATAGGTTTTGTATGTGTCTCCCTATATCATATAGTTACGATTCAATATAGGTTTCAACCCAAATTCCACCAAAAACAAAAAAATTATTACAACTTATGCCGCAGTTTTAATATACTCCATCTTGCCCCTGAGGAAGGGTTCCTTTGAGGATACAGTAACACAAAGTGGAGAATCTGGATACTATGAGTAGTTGTTACAAGCCCTAACCAAAGGAACTACAGAACATATCTTGTTTCCTACTTGCATAAGAAAACTATTGTACATTCATGATGCTGACAATGTATTCCAGACCTCTTAAGAGAGAGACAGAAGATCACTATGGATAATAATGGGTTTTTTGGGGGGGGGTTTGGTCTCACCAAGAATGAGGAATTGTAATCTTTGAAATATTTTGTTGTTAGTTGAGAAGTCGTGTCCGACTCATCACGACCCCATGGACAACTGGACTTTCTTGGTTTTTTCTCTTTTGAAGACATTTCACTTCTCATCCAAGAAGCTTCTTCGGCTTTGACAGGATGGTGGGGAATGGAAGCATTTATATTCCTTGCAGACAGCTCGTCCTTTGCATCCTTTTGGAGGTTCATTGAAGCACTAGGAGGTTTACCTGTGTCATCAAACATCTTTGAAGATGTTTTACTTCTCACCCAAGAAACTTCTTCAGTTCTGAGAGAAGCTGAAGAAGCTTCTTGTATGAGAAGCAAAACGTCTTCAAAAGAAAAAAACCCCAAGAAAATCCAGTTGCCTCCTGAAAAAGCACCTTTGGGACAACCATGACCGGGAGGACTGAGAATCTCTACAGACTATTATAAAAAGAGAGATCCAACCTAGGAGAAATGTCCTGACAGTGAGAACAATGAATCAGTGGAACAGGTTGTCTTTAGAAGTTGTGGATGATCTACCACTGGCTGTTTTCAAGAAGCTGTAGGACAGCCACTTGTCTGGAATGGTGTAGGGTCTCCTGCTTGAGCCGGGGGTTGGACTAGAAGCCCTCCAAGGTCCCTTCCATCCATATTCTTCTATATCCTCTGTTTGGAAGACCTCCAGAGTAAGAACTGCATCTGGAAGGCACCCAAACGGAGATGTTGACTATAAAAGATTTATCTAACACGAATAATCCCTTTTCCCCAAATGCTTTGATAATATCTGCCCCCAGCTCAAAAATCGGATAATCATGTACTAAACTGTCAGGATTCTCTTAGGAGTTTGCGTCTTTGCAACAGAGAAATAAGTTTATTAAGCTTCCTTGGCCCTGAAGAATTTGTCATTAGGATTTAAAAAGAATTCCATTGCTTTTAACATTTGCAAAGAAAAGGGTTGGTGAATGGTATTGGCATTTGCATCTCCTAATGCTGTAGACACTTACAAGCTGTAGCAGGAAGTATGCAAATGTAATACATGTTTAAACCGGTGCAATTTTAATTATGGATGAATTGCATTTTGTTTATATGTTGGTTTGCAAAGGACACGCTTACTTTTTTTCCAGCATTAGTGAATTAAAAAAAAAAAACACTTTGCCTTGAGATTTGGTACAGATATGGAACAAGACAGGATCCCAGTTCAAATAGTTGAGAATTTGGGGGCTCACCAGTGTTTTGGGTTCTCTATTGTCCTCTGCAATTCTTCAGTTTGGTTCTTCATCTCGTATAACAAGTGAATTTGCCCCAAATATTTGTTCTTTGTCTGGTGTGGGTGCGTGCGGGTGTGCATGTCATTCCACAAAAGAAAACCCTTTCTGAAAATGTCAACTGCCCGTTGGTGCAGAAACAGAAAAGTAGAAGAAGAAAAAAGGCATCTGTGAGTGTGTGTACGTACAACGGGTTTTGAGTTGTGGTTTAAATAGACATTTTCAGGGTGGGGGGTGGGGGGGTCTTTGCTAATCCTCTTCCTCCCTCAGCCCCTATTGGAAAGGATGTCCCTACAAGCCACCCAACCCATCCACCCTTCCCTGCCTCTCTTCCCTGCCTGGGTAAACGGATTCCCCATGATTAAAAATCTTGAGCTCTCCATGGTTATCGCACACACAAGTATGCATTACACACCCTGTCACAGCAGGTTGTCATTATGCAGTCGCGGGCTAGGAAAAATTAATGCCTCGTTGAACAAGGTGGAAGGCAGAGATTTTTCACTGGCGGGGCGGAAAAGCACGAACAACGGAAAGACAAGAGAAAAGGTTGGCTCACCACCTCAGCCCTGTTCCTTTCTAATCCCTGTTTACAGAATATTTACAGGGGGAGAAAAATAAATACTTCAGGGGAGGAAAACGGGCTCCTTGGGGGTCTTACCCTAAGCAGATTCACTCGCTACCTGCTTGCTGATGAGATTGTGGTCCCTTCCTTTCTGAATTGTGCTTTCTGGGTTGTTTTTTTTAGAAAGCTGGGACTACGCAGTATGAGTAAGTTGTTAGTTCAGGCTAAAGGGGAAGCATCCATCGATCCTTTAATGCTTCAATATTTTGAGTAGGAAACATGAAGAAATGGTGCTCCAGATACTCACTAAAAGAGAGAGCTGTTCTAATGTTGCGGTATATATCAAAACAAACAACAATACACACTCACACTAACAAACTCACCGTTGCTTAGAGAAAGCTGGAAAACCATAGTTCCCCTTTGTGGATTAAGGGCCCTATCCACAAAGATGAACTTAATGGAATCTCAGCTTTATAGATTCCATGCACAGAAAAAACAGGTTTGTTAACCAATTGGAACCAGGAAGTTAAGACTTGTGGACAGATGGATAAATAGATGAAAGCTAGATGGCTAGATAGATGACAGATAGGCAATAGAAGGATGGATAACTAGCTAAAAAGATAGAGATAGTTGGCACATGATAGTTGATACACAGATAGATGGATGGATGGATGGATGGATGGATGGATGGATGGATGGATAGATAGATAGATAGATAGATAGATAGATAGATAGATAGATAGATAGATAGATAGATAGATAGATAGACAGACAGATAGATGTCCACTTACCATGACAAATTTTGCAGCGAAGGCAAACTAATTTTTATTTTCATACTGTAATCCAATTATACGATTTCCTCCCCCTTTTTCTACATTTTTCTACATAACACAAAGGTAGCAAACATGAATTTACAGCTTGAAAGCAGAAGTAGAATTCCCAAATGTAATTAAGAAAATCCATCTAATAACAAACTTGGCTATATATGTATCTGCAGAATATCTAAGCAACCCTGGAGACCAGATAGATGATAGAAAATGGACAGAGATGGATGTATTGGGGGGGGGGGGGGAGGGAGGGGTGGCTGGTTGGATGGATGGATGGATCAGTGAATGGATGGATATACTGTAAATAGCAAGTAAAAGGAAAATAACTTGCATAGATTCAAACCTACCCAGAAATTCCACTTTGATACACAAATGGACAGCGAGTGTCACCAACCTTTCACGCTGTCTTTTCTGGAAGGACTTCTGGGTAATGGAGATGTTGACCAGCATCTGGTCTCAAAGGCCATTCTGTAAGACAGTTGAAGCAGAGAGAGTTCGACTAGCTGAAGTGATTATGGAATTATTTTTTCTCTCCAAAAGGAATTCATGGACTTTTCCCACACAATGATCTCCAGCTTGACTGTCCAACGACATCCAAAGAAAACTTTCCCACCTTCCCCGAATTCGAAGGACATCTTCAAGATCAACCGACATCCTAATTCCTGTACAAATTTTGTATGCAGGTCTCACGACATGAGAACAATGCTTCCCCTCCTCCCACCCTCAATACAATATGATAAATAGAATTAATAACGTTGCTAAAATAAGATCCAGCCAACACGGCTAAAAATACAATCTCTCTCCATAAAATGTTCTTGGCTCCTGAACAATGTGGAGCAACGGAGAACAAATTGAAATGGTTTATTTGTGTCTATTCAGAGATGTTGCTTCCATCCTAAATGGATTTGTCAAACATCATTAGCCTTGCCCTTTCATACCAAAACCAATAAAACTTTTATTTGATTCGGTGGCCGTGTATTCTTGGCCACTCACTAAAGCACATTTGTCGAAGAGTGTTATGGTTTTTTTTGAAATTGCCGTTTGGATATCATCGTGTCCCTCCTGATGTCAACGTCTACAAACTAGGGGTCTCCAAAGTTGGCAACTTTAAGACTTGTGGACTCCAACTGACCGAGGCTTCCCAAGATCATGAAGCAAATTCCTGGTCTTGACAAAAAACCCTTTTATTGATTTCACATCCAGCCAAGTCTTTCGACGGAGGATTTACAGTCACGGGCCTTATCTGGCTTGGAGAGCTGCCAGGCCAAGATCTGCAGAACTCGGCAAGGAGTCTCAGAGAGTCACGAGCCAAGAAGAAGTGGAGTTCCATTAATTTTTGACTTAATGCCTTTTTCCTTCAAAATACTTTACAGCATCTTTTCTTCTTTCAGCCCAAGAATTTTAGGCATCCAGATCCCATCTGCGGGGTTCGCACAGAGGTTTTCCTGGAAACCTTCCTTCCATTCATGCTCCAGGTTTTTTTTGACAAGGATACCTCACACTTATCCTCTCTCGACAGAGAAAAGTCCTGCTGTGCACCCTTTCATGCGCTCACCAATCCTCCACAGGCCTTTTGCCCGAGGAAAGGTAAAAAGTTCACCCTGCCAGCCAGCTCTGCTTTTTTCCATCGGGAAGCAGCTTTTCAGCCATGGAAGTGGCTGGGTGGATGGGGAATTTAGTCTCCTGCCCAGCATAAAGTTCAACAGATGAACCTTGCAGGTCATCTAGTCCAACCCTCTGCCCAAGCATATCTGCCTCTACCTAGGACTGAACTCACAACCTCCTGATTGGGAGGTGAGAGCGCCACCTCTAGGCCACAGCAGCCAGCCCACTTGTTTTTTTTATTATTTATTTTTTTTATTTATTAAATTTATACCCCGCCCTTCTCCAAATGGACCCAGGGCGGCGCACAGGGATGTTAAAATAGATACAAAATATATAAAATATATCAAAATTTAAAATACTTATTCTAATAAATAAACCCTGTGCTAAAAACCGAATTAAAATCCCAAATTTAAAACTATCTAATAATCAGTATGGAGGCTACGCTAGGCCGGCTAGGTGGAATAGGTGTGTCTTCAGACACTTGCGGAAGAGGCGGAGGTCAGAGATGGTGCGGAGTTCAGGGGGTAGGTCATTCCAAAGGGCAGGGCCCGCCACAGAGAAGGCTCTTCCCCTGGGTGTCGCCAGTCGGCATTGTCCAGCCGACGGCACCCTGAGGAGGCCCTCTCTGTGGGAGCGTATCGGTCTGAGGGATGTATGGGGCAGGAAGCGGTCTCGCATATAACTAGGCCCCGAGCCATGGAGCGCTTTAAAGATGGTCGTCAAGACCTTGAAGCGCACCCGAAAGACCACAGGAAGCCAGTGCAGCTCGCGCAGGATCGGTGTTATGTGGGAGCATCTGGGGGCTCCCGTAATCACCCGCGCGGCTGCGTTCTGGACTAGCTGCAGCTTTCGGGTGCACCTCAAGGGGAGCCCCATGTAGAGAGCATTACAGTAGTCGAGTCGAGAGGTGACGAGTGCTTGAGTGACTGTGCACCCCGGTCCAGTAAGGGGCGCAATTGGCGCATCAGGCGTACCTGATGGAATGCCCCCCTGGCCACGGCTGCCACATGATCTTCCATAGACAGCCGGGAATCCAGGAGGACACCCAAATTGCGCGCCCTCTCCACGGGGGCCGGTGTTTCGCCTCCAATGGCCAGAGTTGGAGTAATCTGGCTGAACCGGGGTGCCGGAAGCCACAGCCACTCAGTCTTGGACGGGTTGAGCTTGAGTTTGTTACCACCCATCCAGATCCGTACGGCTTCCAAGCACCGGGACATAACCTCGACGGCATCGTTGGGGTGGTCTGGGGTGGATATGTACAACTGAGTATCATCAGCGTACAGATGATATCCCACCCCAAAACCACGGATGATCTCACCCAGCGGCTTCATATATGTGTTGAACAGTAGGGGCGAGAGGACCGACCCCTGAGGAACCCCACATATGAGGGGTCTCGAGGCCGACCTCTGCCCCCCTGCCAACACATATTGCGACCGACCAGAGAGGTAGGATGAGAACCACCGCAAAACGGTGCCTCCCAGCCCCAACCCCCCCAGTCGGCGCAATAGGATACCATGGTCGATGGTATCAAAAGCCGCTGAGAGGTCTAATAGGACTAGGATAGAGGAATATCCTCTATCCCGCGCCCTCCAGAGATCATCAACCAACGCGACCAATGCCGTCTCGGTGCTGTGCCCGGGTCGGAAGCCGGACTGGCGCGGGTCTAGATAATCAACTTCCTCCAAGTGTCGCGGAAACTGTTGAGCCACCACACTCTCAACAACCTTCACTAGAAAGTGGAGGTTGGAGACAGGACGATAGTTCTCTAATAATGCTGGATCCAGGGACGGCTTCTTGAGGAGGGGCCTTACTACCGCCTCTTTCAAGACGGCAGGCAAGGACCCCTCACTCAAAGATGCGTTGACAATGCCCTGGAGCCAGCCTCGTGTCGTCTCCCAGGATGCCAGTACAAGCCAGGAGGGACACAGGTCCAATAAACATGTGGTAGCCCTAAGTCTCTTTGACAACTTGTCCATATCCTCGGTGGTAACAAAATCAAACTCCTCCTAAGATGGTATCACAAGAGCAGCCTCGGCCCTCTCGACTGGACCACTGTCGATGGAGGGTAGCTCGCTCCGAATCCGAGTGAATTTCTCCTGCAGATAAGTCCCAAATTCCTCTGCTCGACCCTGTAACGGGGCTTCCCGCGGCCTCTGTTGAAGGAGGGAGCGGGTCACCCCAAACAGGGCGGCAGGGCGGTTATCTGCGGATGCAATAAGAGTGGCACATACTCACGTTTGGCCACTCTTATCGCCACTAAGTAAGTCCTAATATGGTCTCTCACTAGTGTTCGGTTGGCTTCGGAGCGAGAAGATCTCCATCTGCTCTCTAGGCGTCTCTTGTGGCGCTTCATCTCCCTAAGCCCCTCGGTAAACCAAGGAGCCCAGGTGGTTCGTCGCCGCAAGAGAGGCCGCAAGGGCGCGACTCGGTCCAAGGCCCCCGTGGCCGCACTTAACCATGCGGCCACTAGGTCCTCAGTCGAGTCGCGGGGCAAGTCCACAGGAATTGGCCCAAGCTCCCTTTGGAACCTTATCGGGTCCATCAGGAGCCTGGGGCGGAACCATATAGGAATGTCCGGTTCCGCCTCCCCGCAGTGAGGTGCGGCGATCAATTTGTTCTTACTCCAAGGGTTACGGCTGAGACAAGGAAGGAGGCTGAGAAGAGGAAGGAGGAGGAGGAGGAGGAGGAGGATGGGAAGAAGGAGGAGATGACTGTGGCTTCCTTGGTGCTCTCTGAGCTTAGTTGTTTTCTTGCAGACATTTTATAGACCAACTAGGTAACATCATCAGTGAGCTAGAGCACTTTGTCCATTCAAGGTAAGTAGGATCTTCACACTAACTTTGCACAACTGATCGCCTGATAATTTCAAAATCCCTTTTGAAAAGAATGTCAAAAATAGTTAATATCTGAGTTCCGAATGACACCCCCGTTGTTTGCAAAATAATAATAATAATAACGACATAAATATATCTTCCACTGGAAATGCAATCTAACAAAATTAAAAAAATAAAAAGGAAGGAAAAGAAGGGTGGAAAAGAGAGAGAGAGAGAGAAACATGAAATCTTTTTCTGTGGCTGCCTGAGGCATATTTTAGTATTTGGTTGGTTGCCAAGCTCAATTTATTTCACTGTTTCACTTTTAATCGCTCACTTAGTTGAACGTAAGTAAAAACACACACAGTGTTTGTTTTCAGGGTAGTGTGCTTGCCGCTGCTTCAGTCTAAATATATTGCTAACAGCCTCAGAAACTGTAATAATTTGCTTTGAATTCTGCAGAAGCAAGAGGAAGAATTCCTTCTTCGTCTTCACAGAACCAGGGTACTGTTCTGACCCGCCAGAGGCCAGCAGAGCTGGCAGCACATTCGGACAGGGAGGAGGGTTGGGGAGGAACCTGGGCCAGTCTTGGAGTCTGGAGGAGGCTCGGAGGAAGGCTCTGTGTCGGAGGCAGAGAGGGGGCCAGGGCGATCTTGACAGTTATCAGCTGCCTTCGGAGTCAGACATCAGTGAGGCAGACGAACAGCTGGAGTCTGTTCCCAGTGTGTGCATGCGCAGAGTTGCCAGAAGAAAAGAACAGCTCAGAAACTAGGGTCATCCTGGGAGTAAAGCCACAGGTGGATTGTGAAGGCCCCTCCCAGAGGGAATAAAAGAGGAGCGAGAGGGGAGGGGGCTTTTGCAGGAAACCATTCATTCATTAGATTCATTTCAGGAGTGTGGAGATCTGTCCGTGAATCTCAGAGACTCTGTGCCCAGCCTTTCCTTGCACAGCACCTCAGTTGGACAACATTTCCATGGCAGCTTTCCAGGATAGATAAGGTCTGTGCTCATAACTTCACCTTCTGCCAGGCCTTTGCTGAGTGTGAAGGAGAGGAATTCTCATTCGTTTAATAAAAGGGCTTTTGCCTGGACCAGGACTCTGCCTGGTGCTTTTGGAGGAAGCCTCGGGCAGAACAGATAGCCCAGGGTGGCTCAGAACCACGGGCTGAAGGTAAGACAAGTTTTATTTCTATGAAACAACAACAACAACAACAACAACAACAACAACTCCACCAAAGCTTTGCGTGGCCAGCGCTTGAGAAACATGGAAGGGGAATGGGAGGACAGCTTGACATGGACATGGCTTCAGATGGGAACCACCCAGAAAGAAACGGAAGGTTTAATCCTGGCCGCTCAAGAACAAGCACCACAAACTAAGGCCATGAAAGCGAAGATACAAAACATCCACTGACAACCCAAACTGCAAACTTTGCAACAACAAAGTCGAAACTGTTTCACATTTGGTATGTGAGGGCAGCAACATGGCACAAACTGATTACAAAGCTAGACGTGACTGAGTTGCTAAATTAACCCTCTGGTCATTACGGAAAAAGATATGAAAAAAATCCACCCAGCGCACAAAGCGGAAGTCGGAAAACGGGCCTCCCCCCCCCCCCCAGGGCGCCTAGGAAGAGAAATGGGTCTCCTGGGCCGTCGCGTGCCAAAAGAAGGGGGGGCACACAGAGTTATGGCTGTGGGCACACGCACACACGACCCCCCCATGCTCCCCCCGCGTTTGGCACGCGATGGCAAAAAGCTGAGCCGCCCCTGGCCTGGGCAGTGGGAGGCTGGGAGTTCTAGTCCTGCCTTAAGCCATGCAAGGGCTCTGGGGGACCGTGAGCTGCTCATTCCCTCTCAGCCTGACTCACCTCACAGGGTTGTCGTTGTCGTTGTTGGGGGGGGGGGGAGAATAGGAGGAGGAAGGCATGTTGGATATATTAGCTGCCTTTAGTCGTTGGGAAAAACAATGCAGGCAGGATATAAATAAACAAACGCCCATTTTTTTTAAAGCTGCTTGTTGGGGGGGGCAGCAAAGTCCCCCCTCCCCCATATGGTCTACCTTGCAGGGCTGGCGTTGTGCTTCCTTTCCCTCCCATGGGCAGATGGCTGGAAGGGGGAGGGGAGGGGAGGGGGGAGGGCCCCTCCTGCTTCCTCAGCCTGCTTGGGCGCCTCCCTCCCTGGGACGACAAGTCCCATCCTCCTCCACCTGGCGCAACAATGATGCTCCGCCAAGGGCCAGGCTGGGAGAACAGGTGGGTCGCCCGGCGGAGCTGGCGAACTCCAACTCCCGGCATGCCTGGGCGACGTCCTGCGGCGCAAAGGCCTCTGGGAGTTGTAGTTCTCTTGCAGCTGGAGCCCGCCTGCAGGACGAGCAAGACGGGGGGATCTCTCCTGGGCTTCTCTCCAAGGTAGACTGCCGCTGGATGGGGAGGTGCAGGCCACCCCCCTCTCCTCTCCAAGACCCCCGGGAGTCCCAAGCAAACGGGACGCCTCGCCTTTCGCGCCTCTTGCTTCTTGCAAAAAGTCAACACTGCAAATCTCTTCCTTTTTCTGCCCCCCCCCCCTCAAAATGGCATTTTTTTGGCCTGTTGCACGGACTGAAGCATTGCATTTCCCCCCCATCAGGAAAGCCCCCCCCCCCAAGAGTTCTGTGGGACGTTGCAAAGTTCTTTCTGTTTTTTGCAGCTGGTAAAGCTTTGGGCTACTGGACGGCTGAGAGCAACACAGAGCAAGCAAATTGCAACTCTCTCTTGTGTTTTGTGCTTTGCTTTAATGTGTGCAAGCGTGTGGCTTTGCTGGTC
This sequence comes from Rhabdophis nuchalis, assembly GCA_039707465.1. Lineage (NCBI taxonomy): Eukaryota > Metazoa > Chordata > Lepidosauria > Squamata > Natricidae > Rhabdophis > Rhabdophis nuchalis. Next base: position 25,515,468 of record CM077657.1, on the reverse strand, counting down.
TCCTTTGTAGATTCGGTGTCCCGAGTTGTCTTTATGCTGGGTTGTGGGCCTGGCATGCAGAAGCGGAGAGGGTCAGGTTGCTTAAAAAAAAAAAAAAGGAAACGGAGCCAGAGGCGTTTCAATGCAGAAAAATGCAATCTAACAAAGGATGGGTTTGATTTGCAAAGGAAGCCGCTTATTGGCCTCCATAAAGTGACCAACGTATCGAAAAAACAAAAGTTACAACCGTGCTGGACATCCAATTGATTTTAATGTTTTTGGTTTTGGGGCTACTACCCATCACCTTCTACACGACTATAACCTCGTTGCTTGTATCTTTACAATTTACATTGTTTTATTTAGTTCCTAGTATGAATTGATTGCCTGTTTAGTATCTGAACTATCTTATTTAGAACTCTGCCCACTGCCAGGAGTTCAATCCTGACCGGCTCAAGGTTGACTCAGCCTCCCGTCCTTCCAAGGTGGGTCAAATGAGGACCCAGATTGTCTGGGGGCCAGAGGCTGACTCTGCAAACCCCTTAGAGAGGGCTGTGAAGCAGGATATCGGTCGGAGTGCCATGGCTATGGCTACTTAATTCTGACCTTATTCTCATTTGGGTGCGTGTAGCAGGTGACGGGATCCGGGAGAATATAAACCCTGCAGGAAAATGAAGTTTCCCTGCCTCTCCTTCCGACAACCGTACGCCGGGCTGGTACTAAACAACGTCAAAACCATCGAGAGCCGCTGGCGACCGTTATTGGCCGACCACCAACAGGGGACTCTCGCTGTCCACATCGCTTTCAGAGACTGGGAAGATGACAGCTGGAGAGAGCTTCTCTTCAACAGACTCGGCTGGACTTCGGCTCAGGTTGACCAGCTGTTAGCAGAAGGGGAGAAATTTGGCCGAGGGGTGATTGCTGGTAAGTCCGAAGGAGACCTGTGTCTTAAGACAGCAGGCCCCCAAACATTTGGGCACCCGCAACCGGTTCCGTGGATATTTTTCTGCGGACTGGAGAGTGTGGTTTTGTGTGCTGCCTTCATCCCACGGATGGGGCTCTGCTTGTTTGCGTGGCCTGGTGGTTGGCAGGTTGCGTGTTGTGGCCCACCAGTGGCCAGTGGAACAGGCGGCAGACTCAGATGATGAGGCCGGTGGGGAAGAACTTGGGCCAGTTCCGGAGCCTGGGGAAGGCTCTGATGGATGCTCAGCGTCGGACACAGAGATAGTGCCAGGGCCGTCCGGCATTTCCCAGCCAGAGAGGCAGCTGCCTTTGGAGTCAGAGATGAGGGAGGAGGAGGAGGAGGAGGAGAACAGCTGGGGCCTGTTCCAGATGCATGCATGCACAGAGCATAGGAGAACAATAGGAGAACAATTATGGGGGCGCAAAGAGAAATGATCTGCTGTGAACCCCACCTAGGCGTCAGGAAGGGCACCGGGCCAGTAAACTCTCATCTCTATTCCATCGCCCTGATTTCACCTAGATCTGCGGGATTGCAGGGCTGTTAAAATTAAAAAAACTAAATGTAATTGTCAAGAGATAAAAATAATATTTTTTGGGGGGGAAATTAAATTATGGCTTTGGGACTTCAAATACAGGCCTCATTGACATCGGAGAGACTTTTCAATGCGCTGACTGTTTGTCTCCGGAAGACATTTTGCAGTTGGAGAACAAAGCTCTTCTCCGGGATCTGGAAGGAAAATACTTGACGGCGATTTCCAACCCCAGGTGGCTGCAGAGAGCCATTCCTGCACGAGGACAGAAGGACATCTGGGAGGTGGACATCCCAGAAGATCTGATTCCAGTCCGTTGAAATTTTTCCTTCGGACTCGCTCCTGCTCGCGATGGGATGGAACAGGAGTTTCGATCACGGCAAATTTAACCGCTACATTCAGAACTGTTTTGTGTGATTCCTCATCATTGGACTTGGGCGAAATTCAGTCTCTAGGGAATTCTGAACTATTCCTGTCAAGGTTTTTAAAATTTATATACTAGCTGATAACCCGGCACTACCTGGGTATTTATTTATCCCAATCTTCCTTCCATGAACTTTGCTGCAATTTTTAATGTTGGATTTTCCCCCTTACCAGAGGGAGGCCCTTGTGGAGTACTGTGAAGCTGTTGGCAACTCCACAGCGCTGTAGAGTAGAAGCCACTTTAAGGCAGTACGGTAGAAGCCATTTTAAGGTACAACAGGTTGTAGCTTAACAGAACACACACCCTGAGGGGTGTTAGGGGTGTCTTACTCCCACAGTATTTGTTTTCAGAAAGTAAGTAATTTGTGTACCAAGTTTGGTTGAAATTGCTTGACGCATTCCAGAGTTATGCTGGAACATATACACACCCACACACAGCTATCGGTCGATCGATCGACAGACAGATTTTGAATACAGTGTATTGTCAGGGCATATCATTTTACAAAAGACAAAAAGGTTAACACGTACACTAATTGCAATAATAGCGATACAACAAAATAATTCTAACCATATTTATTATATTCGCTTATTTATGTTCCTGTTAAATATATTATCGTATATGTGCATATATTCAGGTTTATCAATGGTTAGAGAGAAGGTAGAAATTAGATGAGAATTGTTATGTTTCAGTAAAATATGAACGTTGTTTATAATTATATGTATGGAATTCCAAGCTATTTCAAAGGTGTTGTGATTAGATGACTATAAAGCTGAAGTTCATTTAATTAGCAGTGATTTATTTTTTATTTTAAAACATGTTCTCTCTTTGTGCTTATATTATACAGTAACTTGCATCTCGTAACATAAATGAGGTGATCAGCTTTGAAGCGTTTGTCAGTCACATTTTAGACTTCAAATCATTAATGCACAACATTACTACAGGACGTCCCAAAGGTGCTTTTTTTCCAAGAGGCAACTGGACTTTCTGGTTTTTCTTTGAAGTTGTTTCGCTTCTGCGAGGGGCCTGTAGATATTTTCATGGCCCTCTTTTGGACTCGTGCAGTGTCCAGGTCCTCGATGGAAGGCAGGTGGGTAGCCATTGTTTTCTCTGCAGCTCTGATTCTCCTCTGAAGTCTCCGTCTGTCTTGGTGCGTTGCAGAGCCAATCCAGACAGTGATGGAGGTGCAGATGAGAGACTCCATCATTCCTCTGGTAGAACAGAATCAGCAGCTCTTTGGGCACTTTTGAGCTTCCTGAGTTGATGTTTTTGAAACATCAAAATTATGGAATGAATGCTGTTTGTATACTATTTTTTTTTTATCCAATGGAACCCTATTCTTCAAAATGCTCGGCATTTAAACTCTCCCTCCCTCCCTCCCTCCTTCTCTTTGCGGTTTCATGCCCTATTTTTAATCTGCGCTTCTTCTATAGTGTCTATGTAAACACTTGAAAGCAATGGGAGAATTTGGCAGCGCAGAGGGAATTCTTCAAGTCTGAACAAATTAGTCTGCATCCACACTTTTAAAATATCCCCCCAGTGCCTTAAATTACAGTGCTCTGCAGCTTTCAAATTGGTGAGCTAGAAAGGAAGTTTCAGCAAGTGAAGCAATTCAAATGTAAATATGATAATTTGACTCCCCCCTCACCCTTCCTTAGAACTCGCTCTCCTGCTTGTGAAGGGTTTTAGCAGAACAATGGCTCTCAATTTAGATCATGATAAATTTAATGGTGCATTTAGGCTGTGATTCCTTATCATTGGACATGGAATAAATACAGTATCCAGGGAATTCTGGGGGGGGAAAAAAGCTTTAGATGGCATAAAGCTGAAGTTCATTTAATTAAAAGCACTGATTTATTTTTTATTTCAAAACATATTTTCTCATCCTCTGTGCATACATTATCCAGTAACCTACATTCTCATAACAATGGTTGGAGTCATCTGCTTTGAAGCATTCTATTATTCCACAGTTTAGGTTTCAAATCATCAGCACAAAGTTGCTGCAGGATTTTTTTTTTGCCAAATTTAATATTAGCACCATGTCAAGTAAAAGCAAGTACTTTTACTGTTGATAAAATGAACTCCTGCTTTGCTAATCTGTAGCTGAAAAATTATGAAAGTTGAAGTCATGTCTCTTTAATTCAACAAATGTTAATTGGAGAACGGCCCCATAGTTTATAAATAATGTGTCAGAGGTGACTTCTCATCCACACTGCATATTTGCTAGGATTATACTCTTTGCTCACAGCCTGCAATTCTTGATACCAATTTTTGTCTACCATTTTTATTAAAGAAAGCAACATATTCATTTTGTAACATCCATGAATATCGAAAGATGCGTTTCAGGGAAAGCAGAATGCAAACGCAGAATCTTTTAGATGTTTTAGCCAATTTAAATACATTTAGAGTAAAGGGTGCTTCTGGCTCCTCAAAATATTAATTTGCTGAATTAAAAAAGAAGGGGGGGAAACTCTAGATAAACTGAACAAAAGAAAAAAAGAGGAGCATTATTAAAATCAGTCGCTACTTCAACCAAGAAGTAACTTGTCCTGTTTGATTTCACCAGATCTTCAAACGTGATTAAGCCGAGATCCAAGCTGAGAATTTATAAATACTGTACAGGGAAGTCACAACAGCCACAAATTAAAATGTATTGAGGAATTCACTGTTGGTGCTTTGACTTCCTGTCCTCCGACTGTCTTGTACTTCACCAGATTCAACAAACTCTTTTCCCACCTTTTAGGAAACCTGAACAAGATCTAGACACACAGTAAAAAAGCTCATAATTCAGCCCATGTTTCATTTAACAAATCACTGTCCCTTAAGCCTTGAATTACACCATTATAATAATAGGTGTATAATTTTTTAAAGGTCATAATCTGTTCTGGTCATTGTCTCCTCCTGACGTAAACTCCAGATCTCAGCAGGCTGAAAAGATTTGTAGTAAGAACTTAGGAAGTGGTCAATTTTTAATGTTTCTCAACCGTGGGAACTTGAAGACGTGGACTTCAACATGCAGAATTCCCCCATCATCACCCAGAATTCCCCAGCCACAGGGAATTCTGGCAATTGAAGTCCACATGTCTTCAAATACCCAAGGTTGAGAAACACTGTTTTATTTTCTAGAATACTTACCTTGAGAATTGGGAGGGCAATGTTCCTCCAACAAACGGCAACACACAGATAATTGCGATCCCCCCCCCCCCCCCCCACATAACACCATGCCACATATTGTTCCCAGAATTGACCCTTGCAAGCATCCTTCACCCTTTTTGCCACTGCCAATTCTCTACATTTTATAGCCGGTCAAATTCATATCATCTCGTCTACAGATTTTTAAAACCCTTGGGTGTCTGGGAGCTATTTTACACCAGATGTTCCTAACCACCACTGGCTAACTTGAAAATGATGCCTGCACAGACCAAGAACTTTAAAATGAATAGAACACAAATAGAATAAGAGCTGGAAGGGACCTGGGAGGTCTTCTAGTCCAACCCCCTGCTCAGGCAGGAAAACCTGCACCACTTCAGACAAATGGTCTGACTGTCCGGAAATTCCTCCTTAGTTCTAAGTTGCTTCTCTCCTTGATTAGTTTCCACCCCCAAAAAATAATTGTTCAGGCTGCAGCTTTTTTTTTAAAGCCGTGGCAATAGAAGTAGGAAACCTATCAATTCAAGTTAAAGCAATTCCTTCCCTAGGTATTTCTCCTCAATCTAGACCAGGGGTCGGCAACCCACAACTCTGGAGCCGCATGTGGCTCTTCCATCCCTCTGCTGCAGCTCCTGTCACCGGTCGGCTGCGCAATGGATAAAGGCTTTCGGTTAGGACAGGCCAACAAAAAACACTGCCGTGCTAGGAGGAGACTCTGGTGGGGGAACTGAACCTCCGGTCGGCTCCGGAATTGAACGGGGGGCGGGGGGGCTTCCGGTTAGGACCTTTGTGGCTCTTTGAGTGTTTAAGGTTGCCGACCCCTGGTCTATGCATTTAAGCAAGGAAGCTCCCGAGGGGGAAAAGATCCTTCCTGTCTTATCCGTGATGAAAGAAATACAAAGAAGTTCACCTAGGTAAACCAGACAGGAAGAACAAAAGTTTATTCTTCAGCCCATGCCGTGGTTAGAGTCCCTTATTTTAAGTAGATGCAAAATGTCTCCAGAAATTCTCTAGTCCTTTTTATCGATGGTACCCAGCATAGTCTGCCGTTTTGGGCCCGGCTCCTTTGGAAGCGGACGGAGGGTTGGACGTACAGTTGCAGTTCGGACAATGGTGGTACGAAGGAGTTCGGTGGTGATGGGAAGACCTGGACATAGAAATGGCCGAAGCGGCCGCTATCATCGGCATGGAGAACCACGGGTTGCAGAAGGGGAGGATGCTGGCCCAGTGAGCTTGCATGGCGGATAAGTCTGGATACATGGTTGGGAAGGCGGGCAGACCCATCATTGGCGCAAAGGGGCTGTTGGGGACGGGAGGTATGACGTGGTACAATGAGGTAGCTGACGTGGTGGTGGTGGAATCGATCTCGTGGGTGTTGACTCGCGCGTGGTTGGGGTGCTGGGGCAGGTGGAAAGGCGCCAGCTGGTTGATCTTGTTCTCAGTGTCCTCGGGTGGACCCTGATCTGAGGACCTCAAAGGGGCCGGAGAAGGCGCGAATCCGCTTCTGAGACGGCCTACCGTTCCAGCAAGGCCTTTGGTCACAGGTGGCTTCCGGAGACCAAGTTTGTGCATCTTATCTTTGGGAGAAGTGGTCAGGAAACTGTTTTCCCGGGAAGAAGATCCCAGAGAAGGTGGGCCTTCTGGGCTTCCGGATCTGCTCTTCAGACAGATCTCGCCGAAATCTTCCTCTAGAGAGAAAGCAACGGGCGGCATGTTTTTGATTCCGACTCTTCGCTTGCACCTCGCAAGAAGGTGAGGGCATCCTCTCTTAAAATTGGGGTTATGGTAGAACTGGAGCTAGAGACGGGGGGAAAAACGGGAGTTGGTTAACCTTCTGAGGAGGAATCGAAAGCTGAGATAACTAAAAGTTTCGGTCATCCCTGGAGCCTTCTTCTCTTGGCGTCTTCGGGGCTGCCACAGCAGTGGCTGGGCAAGCTGCGGGGATGGGAAGGGGGAGGAATAGATAACGAGGGTAAAGGGAAAGGTTCCCCTCGCACATATGTGCTAGTCATTCCTGACTCTAGGGGGCGGTGCTCATCTCCGTTTCAAAGCCAAAGAGCCAGCGCTGTCCGAAGACGTCTCCGGGGTCATGTGGCCGGCATGACTCAACACCGAAGGTGCATGGAATGCTTGTTCCCTTCCCACCAAAGGTGGTCCCTATTTTTCTACTCATATTTTTTACCTGCTTTCCAACTCCTAGGTTGGCAGAAGCTGGGACAAGATTGGAGTAATGCAGCCCATGAAGCCATAGGATGCTTTACCTTTAGAAATCAGCTGTAAACGTCTGAGTTCACACATCTAGTGCCCCACCTTGCGTGAATTGAACCACAATCAAGACATCTAGTAGGTCATAACAAACAAGCATTCAGTTAGCACCTTGCCCGTCTTCAATGAACCGAACCTTCCATTTACGGGCAGGGCTCTTAGGAGAGGAGCAGGAAACATCTCGTTCCTTTGTCCGTTCATTTCATGCATATACTGGATGTTTTTGTCATGTCCACTCACAATGACCACAATGCCTTTTGCCAGGAACCGTTGGCGTTCTGTACCCGTGGGAGAAGGAAGGGGATGGTGTGGGGACCAATGTGGTGGATGCAGAAGGTGGAGCCGCTGTTACTGGTTTGGGAAACGATGGTGGACACAAGAGGGTGAAACCACCGTTACTGGTTTGGCAAAAGACGGCTTGAACCCAGATTGGTGGCTACAAGAAGTGGAATCATGACTGGTTTGGCAAAAGATTATGTGAACCCAGAGGGTTGGATACAAGAAGTGGTACCATTATTTGTCTGGCAGAAGACAATAATGAGCCCAGAGAGGTGGGTATAGAAGGTGGAGCCACCGTTACTGGTTTGGCAAAAGATGTGAGCCCATTGTGGGGGATACAAGAGGGTGCAACCTCCATTACTAGCGTGGCAAACGACGGCATGAGCCCAGAGAGGTGGATATAGAAGGTGGAGTCACCGTTACTGGTTTGGCAGATAACGGCGCAAGCCCAGCGTGGTGGACACAGCGAGGCAGAACCACCGAAGTTCACTGCTTTGGCAAAGGGCCTTACCTTGCTGAACGCGTACGCGGCCTTTTCTTCCGCTAAAAACTCGACCAGGGAGGCCGACCGCTGGAAGTTCTGCCTCATCTTGCTAAAGCCGTAGAGGTTCAGCTGGCGGATGAAGCTCTTCATGCAGTCCGTCTCGAAGATGCGCATGGGCCCCTTGCGCTCCAGCACCTCCTTCTTGAAGAGCTCCTCGTCGATTACCACGCAGCTGCCCTCCTCGTCCCACCAGAGCGACTTGAACTGCTCGCTCTCCACGATCTTCCAGAGCTTCTTGGGGAAAGTCAGCGAGAGGAAGTCGTTGTCTTCCAGGCCGGCTTCCTCGCAGAGCGACAGGCGGGGCCGCTTCGCCCAGGGCCCGTCGCTCAACGCTTGGAAGGCGTTCTCTTCGATCATCGACCGCAGGGCAAAGTCGCCGGCGGCGGTTTTGTCGTGCATGGGGGCGGAGGGGAGGGGAATCGCCGGAGGCCCCGCCTCATCTTCGTCGGAAAGGGGCTGAGTGTGCACAGTGGGCAGAGCCGTGTCCAGTTCCCTGTGGTCACCCAGGAAGCTCTCCGCGGTCGCCATTCTTATGCTGTTTGAGGCACCATGCCGGGGGAAAGTGCCGGCAGGTCTATTACAAAAAAAAACACCAAAGAGAGGCTAGCCAGCAGGAGCTTCAGGAAAGAGTTCTAGAACATCACAATGGTTTTATCTGGGGACCGAGTGTGACATCACACAATGAACGCTGGTTTCCTAGCAAACGAGATCATAATGACAGGAGATTTGATTTGCAGCTGCGCTGAGAGAAGAGAGAGGATTTGGGGGCTGAGAGGAAGAGAGAGGGGGTGGAGTACAGAGTTTATTTCAGAGTAGCCATTAAAAAAACCCTCAACCAGCACCATGGAAGTTGTACAAGAGTAGAGGCATGGCAAGATCCCACACCGGGGAATCCCTCTACGCACCCTGAAAAGGAAATCCAGAAGAGAATTCTGCACCCCGCCTCCAAGCCAGCTTTACTTAGCGCTTGCTAAGAAGGTGCAAGTTTATAAAGAAATAAGATTTGGGGGGATCTGAAGCCTACTTTTCAACGCTAAAGGGGTTTTCCACCCAGTACAGGGCGGTGTCCAACTTTTAAGACTTGTGGATTTCAACTCACAGAACGCAGCTTTCAAGCATAGCTGGCTGGGGAACTCTGGGCGTTGAAGTCCACAAGTCTTAAGTTGCTAAAGGTTGGACATCCCCCATCTAGGAACTAAGAGTTCCCCCAATGGAGGCTGCATCAAATAAGGGTCTTTTTTTCCTTCAGGGATCTTGGAGTCTTTTGCATGGACTCATGCAGTGCTCCCCAATTTTCTGATACTGAGAACCATCAACCCAATGGAACAGGAGTTGCCTTCGGAAGACTGGAGGCTTTCAAGAAGAGACTGGACTGCCATCCATCAGAAATGGTGTAGGGTCTCCTGCTTGGGCAGGGGGGTTGGACTAGATGGCCTACAAGGTCCCTTCCAACTCTGTTAATCTCTTAAATGTCCTTTCTCGTTCTCCCCACGTTACGTTCTTGTTTCTGATCCTGAGCAAAAGTTCTACCAAACTCTCATACCGGTGAAGTCCTCCTTCCATCGATCTTGCCTGACAACTTCCACCCAGAGTGTCTGAGGTGGTCAAGAGCTCGATCGTGCTTACAGACTCACGCCTGGCTCACATTTTTCACCGTCTGCCAGAAAACAGGCTTGCAAAAATCCTGCAGGTGGGTAAGCTTGACACACAAAAACACAGCACTCAAAAAACCTTGGGGATGCTTTATTGAACAGGCCAAAAGCGAGGCTGTGAGAAACCGGCCTTTGCCCAGATATGCAGCCTTAAGAAAAGTGGGCATATTTTTCCCGAAGGTCTGGCAGCCTCTCCTCTCCCTGCCGCAGATGCTACAAAGATGGAGGCTATTTACAGGAAAATGTACATACCTCTTCCCAAGCCAATTTAATGCAGAACCAGAAGTGCCCACAGTCCTATGCAAAGACTCACGTCAGAATAGTAGTAAGGTTCGTGGTTCGACTGGGGATGGGGAGGGGGGGGGGATTCAAAATGGGTGAAGCACTTTGCGGAAGGTATTTCAAGCCGAGAAATGGAAGCCGAGAAATGGAACACGCAACGGGAGGTGTCGCACACTGGAGATTACGCGTTTCTTACAGCCTTTTAAAAAATACTTTTACATACATATTTATAATGTACAGACTCGTGTTTTCCCCTCCCCTCCCAATATATTACATTGCCAAAAGTTCATATAAATACTATGTACAGGAAAACATGACTTCCACCAAGGAGGAGGAAGGCTCCGGCGTCAGAGAAAACCTCCTTTTCTGGCTTCTCCCAAATAAACAGCCATCCACCTCAGGACAGGGTCAGCGCAAAGCCCTCCGGGGGCCTTTGTCCAGGGGGAATGGGGGAAACTGGGATGTGTGTGTGTGTGAGGGGACTGGGAAAGTGTGTGAGCAGTGGCAAACTGTGACGTTGAATCGAAGGCTGCCGTTCTGTGGGCAGAGACTCGGCCACTCCCACTGCTCAACCTGGCCAGAGCTACTGGACCCTTCCTGCTCTTCCTGGGGTGATGTTTGGACACCCCAGGAGGGACCCAGGTGAAGGGAAGGTCATGAATGCAACTCCACAGGGGTCCCCCAATCCCATCGACAAACCACCACAGAGGCACGGAAGTAAAAGAACCACCGGGATCCCCGGGGGGGGGGGGAGGAATGACGGGGAAGACCTCCGTCCTTGGCAAAAGAAAATTCCGTTTTTAATCCGGCATGTCGATATTCAGTTTGGGGGGCGGGAGGACGTACTTCCCGGGGCTCTGAGTGATGACCACCCCGGCTTTCTTCCGGAACATGGGGGCGATTTTGGGGGCCTCCGGGACGGGCGTCTCCTCCGCCTCCTCGCTGTCTTCGTGATGCAGATCGTAGGAGATGTTGCCGTACTCCCTCAGGAAGGGGAAGATCTCCAGCAGGAATTGGCAGAAGTCTTTGCGGATCCCGAACCACCCTGCACAAGGGGAAGCGGTGGGCAGCGTCACTCACCCGGCCTCTCCCTCCCTCCCTCCCTCTTGGGAAAGGCTCCTTCCTGCTCCCTCAGCCGGGCTGGGCTCCTGGCAGACGTTTCGCGACCGGACTTGGTAACGTCACCGGCGCTAGTAAGGGCGGGGTTTTTGTTCCCAAGTTTATCCTCCAGTGGCTTGCCTTGTGGGTGTTGGTGGGCCCGGCCTCGGAGGGCCTTTTGTTGGGCAACCCCCACTCCTTAGGAGCACGGATGATGTGACCTAGACTAGAAGGGCAAGGAAGCATCAGCCACTAAACTCAGAGAGCCTCCAGGACCCCACAGGTGTCTTCCTCTTCCTCCTGCCTGCAAACCCCACTCCCTTCTAGCACTGATGACACCACCTAGGTGGGTCATTAAATGCCTGCAACAAAACCGCCAAGCTCAGAGAGCACCAAAGACGCCCCAGTATTCCCCCCTCCTCTTCTGCCCACCCCTCGCCCTTCTAGCCCTCCCTGGCGAGTGAAGCCTCCACAAGAGAACCACCAAGCTCCGACAGGAGCAGCCGCACTTCAACCTGGAGCTACAAATATTCCCCTCCGCTCTTCCCCTTTCTCTGCCCTCCGAGGACCGTTGGCGGGAGGAGGGAAGGAGCTCTGCCGTCGCCTACTCACAATGGTTGCCCCCTTTCTGGCCGAAGGTGGTTGCCATCAAAGTGACCAGCGAAAGCCACAGCGGCACGAAGACGGGGATGTAGGAGAAGGAGTTGTGCCCGTCCAGCCTGTGCACCAGCAGGATCTGAGAGAGACAAACGGGAGGGCACAGAAGCCCAGCTAGCATTTCAATCCTGGCAGCCGTAGATCTAACGGGGCAGGGGGTTTTTTTGAGAAAAGGAACAATATTCACAAGATTAAAAAGCCAAAGCCAAATATATACGGTTCTACCTACTTCAAAGGTGAGCAAGGGAACCACGATGGTCATCCAACTGACGGCCATCGTGATGTGGGTCCTTCTCTGTTCGGCGATCACGTCCATCGAGCGCAAGAACAGGACCGACCAGACGATATAATACAGCACCACCAAGCAGAGAAAGGACATCAGGATCCATAGAGGGACACAAACCACCTAGACATTAAAGCGGGCGGTCAGAACCCTCACAACCAACCTCAGAGAGCACCAACACCCCCAAAAATTCTTTTCTGTTGAAATGTTCATTTTGGGCTTCAGGCCAGGATTGCTATTGTTTTACCTAATCCCACAAAACGCTTCCTACCATTGTCATCTCCAGTCCCAGCTGCAATCAAGTACTCACTGAGATCTTCCCTCGCTTAACTTGATTTAAAGTCATTCAGTCCCCCCACTCCTCCAACAGGTGCCTCTGCAACTACGTCACATTCTCAAAATCTACGCATGGCTTATTTCGGCCTAACAACCCTGACATTCTGAAAAGAGAAGGAGGCGTCATCGCAGTTTACGTACAAGCCACGGCCACTTGATGATTTCGTCCAGTCGGAGGGCAATAAATATGAACTGGAGAATATTGACGGAGCAGAGGATTTCCAGCTAGGAGGGAAACAAAGCAAACGGATTAGAGTCAGAATGGATTTTGCTGCAACCAGCAACGAGTATCTTGCTTGAGGGAGCAAAGCTACAAGTTACGAAGTACCTGTCAACTTAATACAGATAGTCCTCAACTTACGACCGCAACTGAGCCAAAAATTTATGTTGCAGAGTGAGAAATTTGGCAAGAGAGTTTTGCCCTGTTTTACGACTTCTCTTGCCGAACTGTTGTAAGTCAAGGACCACCTGTACAATTGCTCATCCTGAGTCCTGTGTGAATCTTCAAAAGACGATTTGCAAAAAACAAAGACTCATGAAATACATTTGCAAAGCAGATATGCGTCTCTTACTTCAGCCAAGTAGAATTCTGCTCTTCCTTGAATGAGGGGAACATCCCTTTCTCTCTCTCTCTCTGACACACACACACACTCTCACACACACACAATAACTATTCTGAATGATAAAACTTACTGTTGGGATAACTACTGATATACTACAGGATGAGGAGCCGTTTTTGTCAGAGAATTCATGACTGGCAGAGACATGGTAATAAGGTCAGCCAATGAACAGGCATAGCAACAGATCAGCCAATGGGAGCTGAAACAGATTGGAGCCTGGGCGTGGTTTAGCCCTGCAGCTCAGAGTGCTGTGCTGAGAATTGAAACTGAAACTAGCCTGTGCTGACAATTGAAATTGATCTGGTGCTCTGATCTGAAACTGAAGAACCACGCTTGGTATTGTACATTTACTCATGTGTTATTATGTATATAAAGATATTTCTTATTTAAATCTATCCATCTGAATCAATTTATCTGTGGGAGCTTTCTGGATTTGATTTTTGCAACAAACTCTGACAGTTTTAACTTCCCGCTGGCCAGATTTTCCAAGCTCCACTGTCTCTCTACCCTCTGGGAAAAAGCCTCTCCTTCCTGGGAATCCAGACTAGGTTTCACCCCACCTACAGCCCGATACGTCCACAGGTGTCACACTGTCCCAAGGGCACACAAAATCTTTCAAAACAAAAAAAAACCACGAACCTTTCAAAACTTCACTAAAATGTGGGGCTACCTTTGAACGATGACCCCCTGCTCAATGTTGCTAGCATGGAGTGTGCTCACCTCCAGAGATCGGTCATGCCGGAAGCCCCACACGCAGGCAGCCACCGACACCGGAGACACGAAGAAGAGGGGCATGAAGACCAGCAGCCAAAAACGAGTCCCTCGCTCGATTCCGTCACAAACCAGAACTTCAAACATCAGCAGGAGGAGGTGGATGCCGACAGCAATTAACATGGCTTTGAACTCCACGCAGGTTTCCCCTTCTGCTCTGAAGAGTGAAAGGAAAAGAAATCCATTCTGTTAGCTCAGCCCTCCTACAAATTCACCCAAAAGGTTCCTGGCGATGGGCCGAGCTTCATCCCTGGGAAATTATCCATTGTTTAAAGTGAAGATGCTCAACAGGCGAAAAGAAACAACGGGGCTTCTCAAACAATGGAAAACAACAACGCAACTCTTAGGTCTACGGAGTAGCTGATGCCCAGCCCAGAAAATGAAGTGTGGGTGGATTCACACCATGTTTTAAAGATAGTGCTTGGATTCCTGCCACATGATGGGTCCTTTTTTAGGAGAAGGGCGGGGTATAAATTTAATAAAATAAATAAATGAATAAAAAACCATGCAACCCTGTTTCCGTTTAGGCTGTGGTGCCTAGTGTGAATCAAGTCCATTAATTTAGTTAAAAAAACCAAAATCAATCCCAAGGCATATCGCCTGGACCAGTAGCTGCAGTTGCACAGCGAGTCAAAGATGAACCAACTCCTTCGGTAGCTACTTGGAGACCTGGATCCCCAGAGGGCCCAGCATCTGCACACTTTAACTGGTAGTCCTCGACTTACGACCACAACCGAGCCCAAAATTTCTATTGCTAAGCGAGACATGCATTTCACCACCTATCTTTGCCAGAGTTGTTAAGTGAATCACTACAGCTGTTCAGTTAGTAATCCTGTTGTTAAGCGAATCTGGACACACACACACACACCCGGTTGCTTGTTGGAAGGTCATAAAAGGGGATCAGGTGGCCCCGGGAGGCTTGTGACCGTCATAAAAGTGAGCCTGTTCTCAAAGGTTTGAATTTTCATCACGTGACCGAGGGGATGCGGCAATAGCCCAAAGTGAAAAACTGCGATAAATCACCTTTTCCCCAGTGCCGTCGTAACTTCAAACGGTCACTAAATGAGCTGTTGTAAGTCGAGAACTACCTGTAGAATTGTTCATAGTGGGTCCTACCTAAAACTTCACATGATGATTTGCAAATAAAATCAGCCCAAAAGACTCGTGAAATGCATTTGCAGAGCAGGAACGTGTCCCTCTTACCGATATTGTGGGTTCCGGGCCCAGACTCCCGTCCCCACGGAGGCACCCACTATAACCATTAACTTCCACAGCCATATCGGAGCAAACACGGCCCAGTAGCTCCATTCGATCTTGTCATCCAGCCGGAGAGACAGCAAAATTGAGAAGAGCAGCAGACAGGCGTAAATAAGAAATTTGCTATGGAAGAAGGGAAATAAAAAGGGAAGAGAAGATCAATCCAGGATATTATCGCCTTCACCGTCGTAGTGTGTAGCTTGTGTTTCAAAAACAGTAAGTCATTAAGAAGAGGTGATCAGCTGACCCCAGGACACAGCAACGGTCGTAAGTATGAACCAGGTGCCAAGCAGCTGAATTTTGATTGTGTGACCATGGGGACGCTGCAATGGTCGTCAGTGAAAGACGGCAAGGAAAACGGTGGTAAAATCGGACTGCAGGTACCAATAAATCTCCTTTTAATGCCGCGCTTGCCCTCCTCTCCGTTTGGGGGGGGAAAAAAATAAAGAAAATCTCATTAGCAGGGAACACAAAGGACTTCTTTCCAACGCCTCCCATCAGGAAGCTGACTCACACCACAGCAGCTGTCTTCAAGCTGTCATTATTCAGTCAACACAAAGGAAGGGAAGATTATGAGCTCCGATTGGGCGGCGATTGCAGATGTGCGCAGAACAAGAGCAAGAGGGCTGCGACAACGAGACAGTGAAGGGATAGAAAACATTTGCCGCTCTGCCGTTTAGGCTCCTCGTGGTTGTCAGGGGAGAGACTCTTCCGGCTATTGCAGCCTCTCTTGCAATTATGTTCTCAGGGTTCCCACCCACAACGAACGAAGGCTCAAAGTTCCACTTTATTAGAGACGTCCTATTGGCACATCCGGGATAACCCGAATCTGAAAGCTGCCAGGTTTTCCCCACCCAAAAGAAAGTCCAAGTCCCTTCCTCCTGCACCCACCTGTCCCTCCCATGGCCCAATCAGGCACCGTCCCCACTGGAGATGCCTCCCAGTCACATCCCTCCAGGTGCAGGGCAAGGCGTCCTTGACTCTTTGAGAAAGGAATGTTATTTTGACTATATCTCTCCCATACTCCATACAACACCCCCCCTCCCATTTTCCCACAGCAATACATGTGGCAGGCTTGAAGGGCCAATGCAAAAGGTAGCTTCCAGGCCTGACATATGTATTTATTGTAGTTTCATACAAGCCAAGAATGGGAGGCTTCTGGGTGGCTTAATGTCTAGAGGACGATGAGTAAATGTTCTTCAAGGGCAATAAAGAAGGATGGCAATTTTTGGGAGGACCAGATGTGTCATCGGCAGAAACATCACTGCCGGAGAGTGGAAGGGAGCTTGGGAAAGGTCAATGGATGGCCGTAAATTCTTTAGGGCTACGGCAAAGAGGTGGAGCCTTTGGTGTTCACCGAGCTTGGTGGTTTTCTTGCAGATGTTTCATGACCCAACTAGGTAACATGATCAGTATTCATGCATTTGGGGTTTGCTCTGTTTAAGACTAGAACATGTCCTCTCCAGTAGCCAGAATCCAGGTAAGCAGAGATTAACCTCAGACAAACAATCAAACAAACATGTGATCCATTAAAAGTCTTTAAAAGTCAAGAACAGTCTTTAAAAGTAATTAAAAACAGATTTTAGATGTTTTTTCACAGCCATGTGATCCATTAAAAGTCATTAAAACTCTTTAACTTAAAGACAAGCTGTTATGATGAGGAAGGTGAATTATTTGCATCCATCGTACATAACTACATAGTAGGATGGACTTGCAGGGCCGGCGCAACATGTAACATGCTCACACTGGTGCAATAGGACTGGGTGCTTGTTAATATGATTTATTGGGTTAGGGTGTGTTTTTCCCCTCTGCACTGTGAATTGTATTGTGTTGGGGGGGGGTGCACTGAGGGAGCTCAACCAATCTCATTGTACATGTTGTGCACTGACAATAAAGATTCGAATTTCAAGCGATTTCTGCAGGAGAAACTGAGTGTCGCGGAGGAAGAATTGCTAAGCTGCTTCTCTGTCCTTCTGTGCCACTGTATAATA
Source organism: Rhabdophis nuchalis (assembly GCA_039707465.1). Taxonomy (NCBI): domain Eukaryota; kingdom Metazoa; phylum Chordata; class Lepidosauria; order Squamata; family Natricidae; genus Rhabdophis; species Rhabdophis nuchalis. Next base: position 25,498,393 of record CM077657.1, on the reverse strand, counting down.
AAGATAAGAATAGAGTAGAATAGAATAGGGAACAGAATAGAATAAGAACATGAATAGAATGGGGAATTTAGAGTAGACTAGACTACAAGATAGAAAATGAATGGAATGGAATAGAATATTCTTTATTGGCCAGGTGTGATCTGATACACAAGGAATTTGTCTTTGGTGCATTTATTTATTTTATTTATTTATTTATTAAATTTTTATACCGCCCTTCTCCCTTCCGGGACTCAGGGCGGTGTACAGGCAGCAATAAAAGTCAGTGGTATAAAATATAAAATACATAAAATACGTTTAAAAATATATTAAATGGATGGCCTGTTCTAAAACCTTCATAAAACCCTACTAAAAACCATTTAAAAACTACGCCAGGCATAAACTCCCACTGTACATAAAAGCTATAAGTGATAAATCATGGTCATAGTCATCATAAATCTTAAGATGCATCACTTAGTGATAGTCATAGGGTTGAAATAAAATTAGGGTTGAAATAAAATTAAATTTAAAAAGAGAGAAAACCTTCCTACTTGAAAGGCAATCTTTGGCCCTGACAGGCTGCCCTCCGCCTTGTTCGGTTCCCACTGAGCTGTGGCAATGGCACAACTGGGAAACTTCCCCCATTGTTTAATCGGGCCAAGCCAAGTCCAAAGGCTCAATTTGTATTCTGCGATTGAGCCGTTGTGTAAAAAAGGAGCTTTTAATCCCACAGCCTGTTGTTCTTCTTTTCTTTAGAAAGCTGCAGAGGCCAGGAATGACTGTGAACGGGTGAAAATTGAAGGAGGGGGGAAGGTGTGCAGGATGCAAAGAGAAAAAGAAACTGAGATTTTTACAATATTCCTCCTATGAGAAAAGCAGGAAGGTTTTTTTCTGTCTTCGGAAGGCCTAAGCAGAAAGGCTCTTCGGAGGGAGAAACCACCAATTCTGAAAGCTCCTTCCTGTTTCATTGTTCTATTTACATCCTTTCTTCTATCCCAAGGACTGTGGGGGGGGGGGGGGGGGGGAAAGCTCCACAACTACTTGTTGAAACTACGGGTTTTCTCTGTCTGCGCTCTGCTCACTGTTGGAGATGGAGGATTCTACAAGGGTTTTTTAAATGCCAGGTCTTATTTTGAAATGATTCTCTTGGTGCTATCGGCGTACTCTGTATCCCACTAGGTAAGAAAAAATACTGGCTGTGCCTTATGGGGACTATAATCCAGACCTACCCCAAAGGGATGGATCTCCCCTCCCCATACTGGCTGTGCCTTATGGGGACTATAATCCAGACCTACCCCAAAGGGATGGATCCCCCCCCCCCCCATACTGGCTGTGCCTTATGGGGACTATAATCCAGACCTACCCCAAAGGGATGGATCTCCCCCCCCCCCCCATACTGGCTGTGCCTTATGGGGACTATAATCCAGACCTACCCCAAAGGGATGGATCTCCCCCCCCCCTTACTGGCTGTGCCTTATGGGGACTATAATCCAGACCTACCCCAAAGGGATGGATCTCCCCCCCCCCCTTACTGGCTGTGCCTTATGGGGACTATCATCCAGATCTACCCCAAAGGGATGCATCTCCCCCCCGCCCCCATACTGGCTGTGCCTTATGGGGACTATCATCCAGACCTACCCCAAAGGGATGGATCTCCACCCCGCCCCCATACTGGCTGTGCCTTATGGGGACTATCATCCAGACCTACCCCAAAGGGATGGATCTCCCCCCCGCCCCCATACTGGCTGTGCCTTATGGGGACTATCATCCAGACCTACCCCAAAGGGATGGATCTCCACCCCCCCCCCCAGCCCCAACTACAGTCTTGCACTGCAAGGTCGCCTGTCCACCCATCCCCCACCCCTCGCCGGCCCCGCCCCTTCCGCCAGGCCCCGCCCATTTCCGGCCTCCCCTCACCTGGGATTGAAATCTTGAAACAGGCCCCTCAGGTTCATGGCGCTCCTCCTCCCGCCCTCGCCGCTCGGTCACCACGGCCACATGGCGGCTCCGGCCCGAAGCCTCCCGGCGAAGAGGGAAAAAAACCGGCTCCCGCCTCAGCTCTGCCGACCATCCGCCGCCTCCCCTCGACTCCGCCGACGGGTCGCACTGCGGTTGCGCCGTGGCCGCACCGCGCACGCGCGGAGGACCTCCGAAGAAGCGGCAGGCCCCGCCCACCCCGACCTCTGAAAGCATCGAGAGTCTTTCCTTCCGCGTGTTCGCGCTCCGCCCCCTCGCGCTCGGAGCGTGACGCAAGACGCAGCGAAGCCGTGCCCTTTTATGGGCGTGGCGAGCAAAAGCCTTTGCAGGGATGGGTGCACTCTGGGCCAGGATGGATTTAAGGGCAGATTCTGACAAGTGGCTAAACACGTGTCTGTAGGGATGCTATTTAATGTGGGGCATCAGCGGAGGAGTGATTTATTGCAGGGGGAAGCGTAGAAATTAAAAGAAAGAGGACTGATACGCATTGAATTCCTGGATGGAAAGAAGGCTATAAATGCACCAGGGAAATAAAACCATCAGATTGCGGATCCAGACAACGGGGGCGCCAGGAGGGAAAGACTCTGCTCTCATCTGGCTCGAGTGAGCTGATTGCATGCGTAGGCTGACTATTCTGTGATATGCAAACCTCTCCATTTTATCTGCCTTTTAAACGCTCTTATTTATTTATTTTAATTTGCCTGTGACAGCTATAAGTATCAGGATTGCTGTGCGTGCTTTTATTGATTTGGGGGCGGGGGAATTCAGGGGACCCATCAAATGGCCACACTTCTGAGCCCCAACACTCCTGAACGAACTGCTCAGGAGGGCTGGTTCTTGGGGGATGAGTGCCACCTGGTGATCTCTGGGAGAAGGACCGATAGAAGAGACTCTTGCAAGAAAACAAGCAAGCTGAGAGGCAACCGAGGAGGGACCCTTCGTTTCAACCCTGAGAATGCAAATCTTCTCCTTGATTGGAAACCATCACGCCCAAAGTTACTCCATCGGGGGTTGCCAATGTTGGGGGAGACAGGATTGATCTTCCTGGTATTTCCTTGATGAGTTTTCTGCTTGATGGTTTGTCTGGGGTTAATCCCTGCTCATCTGGAGTCTGGCTGCCGGAGGGGATGGGTTCTAGCCCTAAACAGAGAGGAGACCTAAAATGCATGAACGTGAATGTTGCCTAGTTGGGTCAGGAAACGTCTGCAAGAAAACCAGCCACCTCGTTTCGACCTTGAACTACAAATACTCTCCTTTGTTGGCAACCACAATGCCCGCCCTCGCTCGCTCGCTCGGGGAGGAGGAGGAGGAGGACCAAGCCGGTGCAAAAGACGGGAGCTATAAAAAGCCCAGCAACCTCCCGGGTCTAAGAGCGTCCACAAGAGGGAAAGAGAAGACAAGCCCGACGCGCGTTGACTTGGGTTCCCACGAAAGGTTGCAGAGCCAAGCGGGCCGCGCATCTGCAAGCCCCGTGCGCTCCGTGCGCGCAGCCAGCTCGGCTCCCTTTGCAGCCTCAGCCGCCGCCCCGCGGCTGGGGTGGCGCTTGGGAAGCCCTGCCCGCCGCCGCTTCCTCCTCCTCCTCCCGAGCCTGGCTGGGCGACGAAAGACCTTCCCGGCGAGGCGATGGCCCCGGTGGGGCTCCTGCGGGCGGCTTCGCTCGGCTTCCTGGGTGCCTTCTGGGTCTGGCTGGGGATGGGCGCAGGTGAGGCGCTCCCGGATCCGTCCGGGGGAAGGCTGTGCACCCACGGGCGTGGGCGACCCCCGAGGGGAGGTTCAGAGGACCCTCCGGGAGCCCCCTCTCTGCAAGCGGGCGTCTGGGGGGGGGGGACGGAGATGCGATGGGAAGCCTTCTGCTCTTACCTGGAGCCTCCTGAGCAAAATTAGGGGAGGGGGCGATGAGGTGTGTGTACCATGACCTGGAAAGGGACTCCTGCTTGAACAGGGAGTTGGACTAGAAGACCTCCAAGGTCCCTTCCAACTCATGATGATGATGATGACGATGGCTTTGCTTAGCATTATTATTTTCCTTCCAAGACAAAGTCAAAAATCTGTGTTGGTTTCGGGAGATGCTGGTGGAGATGTCCAGCATTTGGGACGGACCTGAGCGGGAAGAGAACTCTGGACATCCATTTGTCTGAAATGGTCTAGGTAGGGTCTCCTGCTTGAGCAGGGGGTTGGACTAGAAGACCTCCAAGATCCCTTCCAACTCATGATGATGATGATGATGATGATTTCTGGGGATGGACCTGTTTCCGGTCGGTTTGCCTCATCACCTCAATCGCTCATATTATTTTGGAAGTGGAGTCTTCCTTGTGCTCTTGAGATTACTTGTTTTCTTGCAGACATTTCATTACCCAAATAGGTAACCTCATCAGTGCTATTAAGTGTGTGGGGTTTGCTCTCTGTTTATACACAGTAGCTTGCTTTGCCAGTGTTGGTGGAGATAGGATGGTTCTTCCTGTTTCTTCCCCTTGATTAGGGGGATTGTTTTCTGTTTGATTGTTTGTCTGGGGTTAATCCCTGCTTATCTGTATTCTGGCTACTGGAGAGGATGTGTGCTAGTCCAGTGGTCACCAACTCGTGGTCTCTGCACCACTGATGGTCCGTGAGAAATTTTTGGTGGTCCGCAGAAATATCTTTTGCATTTTTTATATTGCAATAAATACTATTTATCTTTTAAGAAAATCCTATTAGTGGTCCACGGGATTTAAAATTTTAAATTTAGTGGTCCCTGAGGTCCGAAAGGTTGGTGACCTCCGTTCTAGTCCTAAACAGAGAGCAAACCCCAAACACATGAACAGTGATGATGTTCCCTAGTTGGGCCATGAAACGCCTGCAAGAAAACCAAGCTCAGAGAGCACCAAGGGCCCCACAGTCCTCCTCCTCTTCCTTCTAGCACTGATGATGTTACCTAGTTGGGCCATGAAACGTCTGCAGGAAAACCACCACGCTCAGAGAGCACCAAGAGCCCCTCATTCCGACCCTGAGCTACAAATATTCTCTTCTGTTGACATTTTGAAAGCCCATCAGATTCTTTCTTTTATTGTGTTTTGTAATACCCAGCAACACTGCAAGGTGGCTCATCATTGAGGGGGTCTAAGTGACAGATCCAAATTCAATTCATTTGCTTTGTGGTGAAGGGAACCTTGATCCCAAGTCCTCCTGCATCCAGAAGCAGACGAACAATTTGATCTCCGTGGGTGGCTCTGAGCAGCTGGTCTCAACCGCAGCTAAATAACTCTTTTTTGTCAGCTATTAAAACCAAATTAATCTTTTTTGTTGTTCCATTTCAGCATTCAAAGCCACTGACCTTCAGATTTCTTGTCAGTGGTCTTCCGTTACTGCTTATATGTTTTAATAAATGTGTTTATGAAATTCTCTCTCCTCCCACAAGGATGCTTAAAAATGTGGGGATGATTCATAATAACATGATAAAACCACAGTTCATTTAAACCAGGAAAAGTCCAGGAACTGCTAAAAATTTCCCTGCGTTAAATGCTCTTGCAGTGCAGCTAAAGCAGAAGTGAAGATTGTTGGGAATTGAAGCCTCTCCTGTCTTCTCAGTAGCCTTTCCTTTCCTTTCCTTTCCTTTCCTTTCCTTTCCTTTCCTTTCCTTTCCTTTCCTTTCCTTTCCTTTCCTTTCCTTTCCTTTCCTTTCCTTTCCTTTCCTTCCCTTCCCTTCCCTTCCCTTCCCTTCCATAGGGCACTTAGATGAGATGATTAAAATATCAAAATCCAATCCGATTAACTCTGCGCGTTATCCCAATTAAAGTCCATTGTTTGCCATTCATAAAACCTGCTAACTGAAGTTTAGTAGGGAATTAATCTTTGAAAGTATTCGGTGTACGGTATTGAACTGCTGCTATCTTGGGTTTTTTTGGGGGAAAAAAAGAAGAGCTAACAAGCTTAAAATGATCTGCTTCTCCATTCCACCCTCTTCCTTCTTCCCCAATTAGGATGGGCGGATGGGGCTCCGAGGCCTCTCCGTGAAGTTCACCATCGAGGCTTAAATGTTCTCTTTGTGATTGTGGACGACTTGCGCCCCGCCTTGGGCTCTTACGGGGACCCCCTGGTGAGATCGCCCAACATTGATCAGCTGGCGTCCAGAAGTGTGGTGTTCCAGAATGCCTTCGCCCAGGTAACGGACGTCATCGTCATTATGGTACTTCATTTTTGTGGGAGGGGGGTGTCTTGGTTAGCCTGGCTGTCTGGAGCCTCCTCACAAATCAGGGTTTCCTTTCTCCAGGCCTGTGGGCCTTTGCCACAGAAACGGCCAGCGAGCGAGGAAGCCTCCCCTCTCCCCTGCCCACTGGGCCACAAAAGCCAGGGACGTGGGGGGACTCTGCTCCAGACCATGGTTGGCAATCTTAAGATAGGTGGACTTTAAGTCCCAGAATTCCCCAGCCCAAATATGCTGGCGAGGGAATTCTGGAAGTTGAAGTCCACGTATTTTAAGCTTCCCAACCTCGTGGTTTTCTGTCCAGGATTTCCTTCATGGACATTCTATCCTTTTTCCTTCCTTATTGAAGTCCACTTCCTTAAAATGTAGAACAATGATCTGATTTACCTTTGGTTCTCCCTGCCTGCTGTTAGTTAGCTGGATTCTAGGGTTACCTGGTCACCTTCTCTCAAGCACCCTAGAACTTCCATTTCCTCAACGTTAGAATACCAGAGTTGGAAGGGCCCTTGGAGGCCATCTAGTTCAACCCCTGCTTGAGTAGGAGACCCTAGACCATTTTGAACAAATGGCTGTCCAGTCTCTTCTTGAAAACCTCCAGTGATGGGGAACCCACAACGTCTGGAGCCAAGCTCTCCCGCCATCTCTCTGATCTAGAACGTGGAATTTCTGCCACACACAATAGATACCTTATTGCTAAACCATATTCTCTCTCCCTCCCTCCATCTCTCTTTCTCCCTCCTCCTCTCTCACCTCCCTCTTTCTATCTTTCTGTCTGTCTCTGTCTCTCCCCCTCCTTCCTCCCTCCCTCCCTCTCCTTCTCTCTCTTTGTCTTTCTTTCTCTCTGCCCTCTCCCTCTCTTCTGTTTCTCTGTCTCTGTTTCTCTCTCTCTCGCTCTCTCTGTCTTTTTTGCCTCCAGCAAGCGGTCTGCGCCCCAAGCAGGGTCTCCTTCCTCACAGGCCGCAGACCTGATTCCACCAGGCTGTATGACTTCAACTCGTACTGGCGAACCCACGCAGGAAACTACACCACGTTGCCACAGTACTTCAAGGAGAACGGCTATACCACCATGTCCGTTGGGAAGGTTTTCCACCCAGGTGAGCTTTCTCAGGGCTTCCCAAGAGCTGGCGGGACCCCCAGGCAAGCGTTCGAGGTCTCAATGCACAGCTTGGGTCTGGCCTCACCTGGGCTTCTCCTTTCTGCTTCTCAGGCATCTCCTCAAACCACAGTGACGATTCCCCCTACAGCTGGTCTGCTCCGGCTTTCCATCCGTCGTCTGAAAAATACGAAAACACGAAGGTAGACGGGCTCTACGGTTGTTGACGATGAGAGATCACTGATAATACAGGGGGTCCTCGACTTACGACCACAATCGAGCCCAAAATTTCTCTTGCTAAGGGAGGCATTTGCTAAGTGGGTTTTCTTGCCATGGTTGTTAAGCGAATCACTGCAGTTGTTAAGTTAGTAACTGACTCCTGCAATCTTTCTTATAGGCTTGTTGAGCTTGCCCTGGTCTCCTTCTAATGGCCAGATTTGTTTTATGACGGCTGTTATTTGCCTTCAAGGTTTGCAAAGGCAGAGACGGGAAGCTTCACGCCAACTTGATCTGCCCGGTGAAGGTGGCCGAGATGCCCGAGGAGACTTTGCCAGATATCCAGAGCACCGAGGAGGCCGTCCGTTTGTTGAAGGCTCTGAAAAGAACCGAGAGGAAGTTTTTCCTGGCTGTCGGCTACCACAAACCCCACATCCCCTTCAGATACCCCCAGGTAAGGCGGCTTCTCTGCAGGGGACAGGAGGGGAGATCGGCCCTGGCAGAGTCCTCAAAACCATCTCCCCTAGAAGGGCGGATCAAGAGAATAGAAACAGAAACATAGACATAGAAATAAGAATAGAGTAGAGTAGGTACATAGACTTGAATAAGCATATAGAATAAATAGAATAGAATAGAACAGAATAACAGAGTTGGAGGGGACCTTGTAGGTCATTTAGTCCAACCCCTTCAAAAGAAAAGGTCTTCAAAAGAAAGGAGAAGTTGGCAATGAAGAAGTCAAAAGGGACTCAGCTGGTTGATGATCTAAACCAGTGTTTCTCACCCGCGGCCACTTGAAGACGTGTGGACTTCAACTCCCAGAATTCCCCAGGCGAGCATCTTGACTGAGGAATTCTGGGAGTTGAAGTACACAATCTTCAATCCGCCAAGGGTAAGAAACCTCGATGCAAACGATACACGGACCTTGGGTATATCATCGAGGTTTTTCTGCCTCTTTCTGGCTGTCCACATTTCTCCCCAATATCCAATTCTGTCCCATAGAGTCGTTAACAATGGGGGGAAATGTAAAGTGGGTTTCATGAACAAGATAACGGTCTCACTGGTTCGATTACCTGAAGTAGGAAGATTAGCTGAAGGATATAGAGTTAGAGGCAGGAAAATAGTGTTGCTTGGAAAATATTGTCTCTATTGTCAAAGCAATTGAGCCCAGCCTAAGTGATGGGGTCTCATTAGAAAGCCAATGTGGATCATCTCTTCTCTCCAGAAATTTCTCAAATTATACCCCTTGGAAAATGTCACCTTGGCTCCCGATCCGGCTCTTCCTAAAAACCTTCCTTCCGTTGCCTACAATCCCTGGATGGACCTACGGCGGAGAGACGACGTGGCAGCCTTGAACCTCAGTTTCCCATACGGGCCCATTCCAGAGCACTTCCAGGTAGCGTTTCCCTTCCATTTCCATTAGATGATGGTCTGGTTGTGGTCCGAAAGACGCCAGTGGGGCAGGGAGTTGGATGGCCAGTCTCCTTTTTTTTCCTCCTACTGGTAGTCCTCAACTTACGACAGTTCATTCAGCGAAAGTTACCATGGCACTGAAAGAAGGGACCATGATGACCATTCTTCAGAATTAGGACCGAGTGTCACATAATCAAAATTCGGACACTTGGAAACTGGCGTGTACTTGTGACTGTTGCAGGGTCCTGGAGTCACCTGCTCATTTTGTTTTGCGAGGAACAAAGGCAATGGGGGAATGTCGCATTCACTGAATAGCTGCAGGGGTTCACTTAACAACGGTGGCAAGGAAAAATTGCAAAGCTCCCTTTACATGGTCTTGCTTAGCCACCGAAATGCTGGGCTCGTCTGGGGCCATGTGCCGAGGGCTACCTGTATTAATTGGGGAGACGGGTGTATTACAAACCAACTGCTGCTTCCTAAAAGATCTTCCCAGTCCTTTTAAGGGCTGCTTTGATCGACGGCGTAGCAGCCACAACTCATTTTTCGTCCCCTTTTGCAAACTTGCTTCGCAGCGTAAGATTCGCCAGAGCTATTTTGCCTCCGTTTCCTACGTTGATTCGCTGGTGGGAAAGTTGCTGACTGCCCTGGATGAGACGGGGTTATCTCACAACACCCTGGTGGTTTTCACTGCAGACCACGGTAAGACTTCCTCGTGGCTTGGAGTCCGTAGCAAACTCAACACAATACCTTTGGGGCTGATCCTAATCAACGTATTCTATCCAAGTCTTGATTCTCCTTTTGTCTTTTCCTGGATGGACCCCCAGGGCTGCTCTCAATGACGTCTCCCCTTCATGGCTCTTGATTTCCTTTAGGCTGGTCGCTGGGCGAACACGGCGAGTGGGCAAAATACAGCAACTTTGACGTGGCCACACGAGTGCCCTTGATGTTCTACGTGCCGGGAGTGACAGCTCCGATCTCTGATCGGGGGCAGAAGGTTTTCCCATTCCTGGATCCCTTTGCGCAAGATTCCCGCTCTGGACCTCCAGGTGAAAACCCAGCATTCACAGCGCAAAAATTAAAAAGTCCGACCTTTTGTTGCTAATCTGAGTAGGCCTTCCCTGCTCGCTTCAGACATGCGGCTGCTTTTCTTGTTAGGTTTTATTTAATGCCAATGGATATTTTAGCGTGAAAATTCTGTGGGGCTGTTTTTGGTTTGGTAAGCCACTATGGAAAAAACAGTAAAATCTTTAAAAATAAGTTGATGCCAGAGGTGAAATGCTATCAGTTTGGGCTGGTTTGCTCAAACCGCTAGTGAAAAATGCCAAAGAAAGTCCCAACTATCAGCTGTGAGCTCATGAGAGCGCATGCCTTGTGCGTGTGCCTGTCTGGGCTGCAGTCCAGAGGTGGAGCTGCCCAGGAGGCATGTGCACACCAGAAAATGCACTTCCAGTTTCCAGCAGACACATGTGTGCAGGTCAGCTAGACTTCCGGTTACTGGCACGCATGTGCACACAATGATCAGCTGGCGGGCGGGCATGCTCGTCCCAAGAAACCAGCTCTTCCAGTTTCCGCCACAGCCACAAAGGCCAGCTGATTGTTGCCTGTGCATGAGTGCCAAAAACCCAGAAGAGGAATGGATGACGCCATGCGTGTCAGGCAACATGTCTCCACATGCCACTTGGGGCCTGTGTGCCATAGGTTCACCCATCACGGGCTTTGATAGGGAGGAAGAGAGTTAAGAAGGCTCCTCCTTCACTCTTCTCCGAGTGTATCTTTGGCGATGCGAATAGTTACTTTAGTTTGGCACGATTTCTGTCTATGGGTGAGGAACAACCGAGGCTAGAAGTAACCCCGGGTATCGTTCTTGGACCTGACGCTCCTTACTCTGATCCTTTCTCCCCTCCCCCTCCAGGAAAGCCCAAAGAAACGGTGGAGCTGGTGTCTCTCTTCCCGACGCTGGCAGAGCTGGCTGGGCTGACCGTTCCCCCTGCTTGTCCCCATCGCTCCTTCCACGTCCCTCTTTGCAGTGAAGGGGAGAGCTTGGTTCAGTACTTCCCATCCTCTGGCGAAGGGCGGGAAGGCCGCGTCTCCAAGCGAAAAGAAACCCCGGTTGCCTTCAGCCAGTATCCGCGCCCTGGAGACACCCCTGCCCCGAATTCTGATCTGCCGTTACTTCAGGATATAAGGGTCATGGGCTACTCCGTCCGGACGGCCGATTACAGGTGCACCGTCTGGTTTGGCTTTAATCCCAGGAACTTCACCGTCGACGTGAAGGACATCCATGGGGGAGAGCTGTATTTTGAAAGAAGCGACCCCCACGAAGACCATAACCGGTACCACGAAGTCCTGCGTGGATCCCCCCTTCCAAAGTTTTGCCGTCTAGCCGATCACTTGGGATCAACGTCAATTCAGTGAACTTCTGCCAAGCAATTGACCTCCATGTGGGTCGTGTATATGTCATGCTTTGTGTTATACACAAAGACGGCTCCATTTTTGTATCAAAAGGTTTTAAATGCTGATAAAAGAATAAATGTGAATATATGAATAATTAAATACGTATTTTCTTTATTATAAGTTTCAGCTAATATCTCCCCAAAAAATATTTGCACAATATTGGGAAAGCGAAGAGATTCCTACTGAAGAGAAGGTGATTAGGAAAATATTAGAATGTGCAAAAATGAACAGACCAACAACGTGGGCAATTAAGGAGAAAGAACAATCTGATGATTATACAATAAGGGAGGTGTTTTATCAATGGTTAGAGAACAAAAAAGGAAATTGGAAATAGAAGATAGAAGAATAGAAAATGTATAAAGACAGAGATAAGAATAAAATTATAATCATTAGCATTAGTATGATTAAAATAACTATATTTAATGTTATTATTTTATTTATATTAGAAGACATGTTAAGAAGAAAATGAAGAGATTTATAAGGTTTAATTGTACAATGTATTATAATTTATGGAAGAATGTTGCATAGAAATATCTGTGCCCAGATGGCACACTGCTGGATTTTAAAATTGAATATATATATATATATTACTTAATAACCATTTTGCTTAGCAACAGATGTTGGCTGGGATGGACTGGGGAATTCTGGGAGTTGAAGTCCATACATCTTGAAGTTGTAAAGGTTGAGAAATAATGTGATATGCATCTGAAAAGCAGCAGGTTGTAAATCTAACCTCATCCACTAGAGGTCACTAGGACTATAGAGAAAAATTGCTTTAATCCCAACTATTCAAAGTGCAGAATTATCTCTTTTATTCATTAAACATGAAACTCAGTCAACGGAACTTTTAAAAATGTGTCACAAATCCCATTTACTGGTGCTAATGCTTGATGCAGGTTGCTGCCAGCGTCCTAGATATCGACCAAGTATTTTCTTAAAATAGAATGATGATGATGATCTCTAACCTAGGTTGGTGAAACATGGACACTAACCTCACAATCGAGACAAAAGTTATGAGGAGTGCAAAGAACCATGGAAAGATACATGCTCGGCATCACAAGACAAGATAGACAGACCTGCACATAGACCCCCTGGGGCCTTTCTCCCTTGGTCCTAAGCTGTTCCCTTCGTCTGGCAGCTCTGCGCATGAGCACACTGGGAACAGGCTCCAGCTGTTCCTCTGCCTCCAAAAGCAGCTGATAACTGGTGGTCTGTCTCTTGGTGATTGGCCCAAAGTCATCCCACAGCTTTCATGCCTAAGGCAGGACAAGAGGTCGCCGTCTCCTGGTGATTGTCCCAAACTCATCCAGCTGACCTTCCTGCCTAATAAGGCTAGAACTCACCGTCTCCTGGTTTCTAGGCTGGTGCCTTAAGCACGAGACCCAACTGGCTCTCTTGAGAAGCTTTATAAGATTTCCTCAGATTTTATATCTGCTTCAGATGGGTTGGAGTTACCGAAGCCTCCAAGACTTCTCAGTCTGGAGATGTTTGAGGGAAGATATTGAGAAGTGCATAAAACGGAGAAGTGGATCACGGGCCTCATCATGTTGTCTCTCTAGCCTGCTTTTATTGCATTGATGATGGACTTCTGACAAATGGAACTTGGCCAGCAAGACGGGGAAGGAGCTCTCCTTCCTGACCATCGTTTCCCCACATCTGGCATCGCTATAAATACTGGATGGCGTAAACACCCAAAAGCTCTTTACGAAACTCCTCCTCCCTTTCCTTTGGGCGGCAGATTATCTCTCCCTCATTTGCATTTTGCATGTTTCCTTTCTTTAAAAACGGCCCATGTAATTGCATCCCCATCCATCCAAGTGGAAAGCTAAATAATGAAACAGATATTGGATTGTTTCCCAATCAGTGGAAATGATGGCTTGGCTTGACGGGATCCAAGGGATTGTTTTCCGGGGCAGGTCCCTTAAAAACCAATAGGATTAATTAGAATTCATTTCAATGTATGTAGCGACACTTCACCCAGGACTACATTTGGATCCATCTGAAGTGCATTTTATTTATTATTGCCTGCTTTATTAGGGAGAGAAAAAGTCAGCCTTGTGAAATCATTTCAGCATGAGCAAGGAGAATATCCATTAGGGAAAGATCAATCATATAAACTAACCCACTTGCTTGTCCAATATTTATGCAAAATAACACATCTCAATATGTCATCTCAACCCAGTTCGAAAATTCATCTCTCTAATTTCTCCATCTCTCCCAGTTGTGAAGGGAGAAAAACCCCGTGTCTCATTTCCAACTTTCCAATACATTTCATGTATATCCTGATCCATACGTCCGTTTCAAGCAGCTTAATAAAAACAGGTGCTTCATTTGCTAACTAATGGAACTTCCCCTTTTTCTCAAGTTCTGGCTCCAGGCTGAATTAGTCATATTCCTTGTCTCAGATCCAGGAATTGTAGCGAGTAATCCTCTATTAATATTTTAGAGTTCCAGCATTGGAATTCTCATTATTATTATTTTGCCAATATGATTCCAGTGGGTCTTCATAAGTGTTGAATCCATTATTATCTAAACTTCTATTTCTCAACCTTGGCAATTGTAAGATATGTGGACTTCAACTCCCAGAATTCTCCATCACAGATGCAAGCGATAAAGTCTTATCTAGTTTGGAAAGCTGCCCTGTAAACACTTTCCAATTGAGGTGCTGTGCGAGGAAAGGCTGGGCACAGAGTCTCTGAGATTCACGGACAGATCTTCACACTCCTGAAACAAACGAATTGTTTCCTGCAAAAGCCCCCTCCCCTTTCGCTCCTCTTTTGGGTCCTATGGGAGGGGCCATTCACCTTCCACCTGTGGCCTTATTGCCAAGTTGATCCCTGTTCTTTAGTTGTTCCCTTCGTCTGGCAACTCTGCGCATGCACACACTGGGAACAGGCTCCAGCTGTTCCTTTGCCTCACTGCTGTCTAGCTCTGAAGGCAGCTGATAACTGTCAGACGGCCCTGACCCCCTCTCTGCCTCTGACACAGAGCCCTCCTCAGAGCCTTCCCCAGACTCCAGGACTGGCCCAGGTTCCTCCCCAACCCTCCTCACTGTCCAAATCTGCTGCCAGCTCTGCTGGTGGGCCACAACAGACAGGGGGGAAAACCCCCTGATAATAAGATGTCCAGCCTCTAGTGACGGCTTCTATTCTGAACCATTTTGCCTCCGATTCCATTCCCGACAGAGTTGCCCTCAGATAAACAGGCAGGCCCCTTGTTCTCCTTGTCCCCTCTCCTCTCTCTCGCTGCCAGATAGGCAGCACACACGATAAATATTGAATAGCAATTCCCCTCTGGCATCTTTGGAGCCTCCCAAGCATCTCATTACAACCTCTCGGAAAGACACCCTTATTTTTAGCCGCTTTAATTATGCTAACGAAGAGCTGAGCCGATGGCAAAAGGATTAAAACCGCCTTGCAGGTCTTCGGCTAGAGATGTCATTTCGGCCTTAATTTTTTCCTTCTTCAAAACATTTATTTGGTCAATGCTTTACTGTATCTTGCAAAAATGCCCCCACCCCCAATCTGCCCTCTTTATTTTTCTTCCCCCCCCCCACTCCTCTTCCCAGCCCACTAATAAGGCCAGGAGAAGGCAGGGAATGGCTTGAAAACTGCATTTTGAGTCATTAAACTCCTAGAAGGAATCCTTTGCTGATGGACCCAGCCCTCCCAACGGTGTTTTTTTCCAAGAGGCGACTGGACTTTCTGGGGTTTTTTCTTTGAAGAGATTTCGCTTCTTATGCAAGAAGCTTCTTCAGCTCTGAGAGAAGCCAAAGAAGCGTCTTGGTTGGTTAGTTCAATGGTGGGTTCCTACCGGTTTGGATCGGTTCAGCAGAACCACTAGTCGTCTGGCGGCCTGGGCCGTTGGAACCGGCAGTGACCCAAGTCTGCCACGGCCCCAAACCGCTTCTCTGGGCAGCGCCATAGGTGCTGCCACCTTGTTTCCTGCTTCTGTGCATGCACAGAGCAATTTTTATTGCACTGCATGTGTGTATGTGCACAGCACGCATCACAAGTGTACACGTGGCACACCCACAAGTGAAGCATTCTGACGTAATCCCCAATTGTGACCATCCCAGCCACCAGGCCAAATATAGCTGGATGCACTTAACGATTCCCTTAAGAACTGCGAGAAAAGAAGGTGTCAAACCAGACACGATTAACAATGATCAGCAGTGCAAATGTGGGTTTCAGCTCTAGTCGTAAGTCCGAGGACTGCCTGTCCGTAACGGTGGAGGCAGAAACTTTGTGCCTCCAGATTTACAAGTTTCTGTTCATGTGGCTTTGCAATGAAGTGGAATTCGCTCCCCTTGTCCTGCGTTCTTTCTGGGGCGGCCGGGAGGGCTGCCAGGAGAGCCTCCTTATTCCTTTCTCCCTTTCAGATTTTCCCAGCCTTGGGAGGAAAAAAAAATCACCAAGACATGTTTGCAACTTTGCAATTATGAATGTCGTATCTGAAGCCGTCGCTGAAGAAAAGAAATATCAGAAGGCATTTCCACGCCCTCCGGTAATTGAAGGTATTCCGTATCCTTTTTTTTTTCCCAAAGAGGAAAAAAGTTTACATCACAGGTGAAGGCTTGAACGCAGGTAGCTCAACAGAAGCTTTGGGCTGACAGCTAATAATTAATTCACAATGAACGGTGTTCTTCAAACTGTCACCGTGATTGGCAGGATTGTCTATTGGAAAGAGGAAAGATTTTGTTAATGTGGCAGACGGCAGTCTGGGAAACATTAACGCTTCCCAATTCCCATCGCGTTTCTGCTAAGCGTTTTGACGTGACAGCTTGCCTTGCATGGGACGGAGAAGAGCAGAGAAGCCATTGCGATGCACAGCCTGTGAGTGTGGAGAATTTGGCCTCTGCGCCATCTTCCTTGCTCTTCTCTGCCCTCTTTCTAGGGTCACAATAACAGCGTTGCAAGGGACCTTGGAGGTCTTCTAGTCCAACCCCCTGCTCAGACAGGAAACCCTACATCACTTCAGACAAAGGGTTGTCCAATCTCTTCTTAAAAGCTTCCAGTATTGGAACATTCACAGCTTCTGGAGGCAACTTCCGTTCCCCTGATTAATTGTGCCAATTGCCAGGAAATTCCTCCTTACTTCCAGGTTGCTTCTCTCCTTGATGAGTTTCCACCCATTGCTTCTTGTCCTACCTTCAGGTGATTTGGAGAATAGCTTGACTCCCTCTTTTTTGTGGCATCCCTTGAGATATTGGAAGATGGCTATCCTGTCTCCTCTAGTCCTTCTTTTCATTAAACTAGACATCCCCAGTTCCTAGAGGTGCTTTTTAAAAAGGCAAATGGACTTTCTGAAGACATTTCACTTTCTCATCCTATAAGCTTCTTCAGCTCTGGCTGGATGGAGGGGAATGGAAGGATTTATACTCCTTGCAGACAGCTGGACATTTGCATTCTTTGAGTGGGTCCTTGAGGCCACCTGGAGGTTTTTCTGTGTCCCTGGGATCACCTGAATGATGCAAATGGATGTGTGGAGCCTTCTTGGGACTAGTGAAAGGATCTGTGTTGTAGACTGGAGGTAGATGTTGTTGTATCCCTCCTCCTCTTTTGAAAGAGGGCTATGTTGACATAAATGGCCTCTTTGACCTCTCTTTCAAATCAGTGGTCTTCTCTGTCCAAAATATGGACACCTTTGTCTTCTAAAGAGTGGCCATTGTCTTTTAAGTGTTGAATCTCATTAGAAGGCAGAAAAGGTTCAAAGGTAAAGATAAAAACATCTGTGCTAGTCATTCCTGACTCTAGGGGGCGGTGCTCATCTCCATTTCAAAGCCGAAGAGCCAGCGCTGTCCGAAGACGTCTCTGTGGTCATGTGACCGGCAGGATTCAACGCCGAAGGCGCACGGAACGCTGTTCCTTTCCCACCAAAGGTGGCTCCTATTTTTCTACTTGCATTTTTACCTGCTTTGGAACTGCTAGGTTGGCAGAAGCTGGGACGAGGCCCGGGAGCTCACTCTGTTATGTGGCGCTAGGGATTCGAACCGCTGAACTGCCGACCTTCTGATTGACAAGCTCAGCCTCTTAGCTACTTTGAGTAGAACCAAAAAACTGAGCCACCACATTCCTTCAAGAAGGTTGTTATAGTGAGATGTGTTGAAGTGTACCCAGGCTGCCTTAGGTACGTTGAGTAGGAACAAAACAGAAACTCTTCCCCGCGTTCATATCCAACTTATTCTAAGTCATTTTTTTCAAAGCTTCGCCACTTCGCTGCTCTATAAAAAGCTTCCTGGGATAGAATCAGCAGATGGCTCCTTACTCAGGAAGACTGTTAGCAGCAGAGGCAGATGGCAGCCCAGGAAGAGAGAAAGCAGCCTCCATTTCTGAAACGGGAGAGAAATGGGACAAGCAACTTTGCCATTCAAACAAACAAGCCAAAAAAAAAGAACCCTTTGCATGTGTGCATCTCGGAGAGAGGAAGTATCTTTTCCTGCTTCTATTTTTGCCTGATGGGAAACAGAAATTTTCTTCTTTAATTCGACAGAGATCTCAACTTTGGTTTTAACCCAGAAGGCAAAGTGGACGGCCTTTTGGTTTTCTGCTGTGGTTAGATTTTCTTTTTGGTGTTTCTTTTGAAAACAAATCTGAAGGTGCTTAAAAAATGGATGGATAGATGTGTGTGTGTGTGTGTGTGTGTGTGAGAGAGAGAGAGATGCAGATAGATAAAGATAGGTAGAGATAGAAGAGATATAGACATAGATGTAGAGAAATAGATACAGATATAGAGAGATATCTAATGATGTTTTTTTAATCATTCTTTAAACCACTGTTTCCTGTTTGAAAGTTTTTAAAATGCTCATGTGTTTATTCTGTTGCAAATGTACTGAATCTCAGTTTAGAAGAAACCAAACTAAGGATGGAATAGTAAGTGTATGGATGTATGCATGTATATCCAGGCCTCCTTGAAAACTTCCATTGCAGAACAAAATTCTCAAAATTGTGGCACTGACTGGCGACCGGTAGCCACAGCAGAGGGATTAAAGACCCCTGAACTAAATATTCAGGTGTCCGAAAGACAGCAATGCTGACAGTGTAAATCCTGGATAATCTGAGAGTTGAAATCCACCCATACTAAAGTTTTCAGGATCGAGAAAGCCTGCTGTAAATCGACCATCCCAGCTTTAAGTGAGATTTTAGAGGGAAACAAATCCTTGGTTCACAATAGGAAGCTAATCTTTCTTCTCTAGAAAAAGGATGGAATTTGGACTCCTGTTGTGAAAAGTTGGCCATGAGTCTCCAGCCAATGTATCCTTAATTGTGGCTGGGATCACACACTGCTTAATACCCAACGCAGCTGAAAAGCTGCTCAGCGCAATTAACTAAACCTTCAGCGCCATGTGAGTACATAAAGCTTATAGCAGGCTGAGTGACAATTGGAAGGCCTTCTTTCCCAGACACAGGTTCCTATCAATATTCTGCATTTGAAGGTTTTCAAAAACCAAATGCACAGTCAACCCTCCCAGCTCTGAAAATATAATCCTGCCTCTCCAGTTTTCTATTGATCTCTCCAAGATCCCCTTCTCTTCTCAGCTTCCTGCTTCTCTCCTCCAAATTCACAATGATCTCTCTTTCAAAAGCAGGAAAAAGGTAGAGGGGGAATCCATTATCTTGGAGGACTCTGACAATTGCCAACCTTTCTAGCAAAGCCCTCGGGCTCTTTTCGGAAGACGATTTGCGAAAGGAAGAACAATTAAAAGGCAACCTGGAGCGCGAAGGGATTGAAAACGCGAGAAGGACTCTCCTGTTCGTTGAACCAGCGTTGCTTCTGGTGAAATTCTGGGAGGTTTTTGCAAAAGAGAGGATGGCGTTTTTTGAAGTATAATTTCCATCAATCACATGGAAAAAATGCTTTAAATGAGACGACCTTTTAAAAAAGGCCTGTAGAACGTCAATTAAAATTTCAAATTTAGTTCACCGGAGGGAAACCCTTCCTGCTTTGAGTGTTGTTGCAGTGGCTGTTGTGACAACAGGTCAACAATATAATTGATGGATACGCCTTTTCCTTCCAGATTCTTAAAGTGCAGAGCTTGCTACCAATTGGATTGGATTTAATAGTGATCCTGGTTGCAAAGGAGAGAATGGAAACCTTTCGCCACAAATGGTGCATCTCCAAATCAAAACATCACTCCTAGGGTTGTTGAAGATGGGGAGATAAGGGGGCTCAATTAAAGTGATTGCCAATTCCAAAATTTGAGGGGCTGTCACAAAGACGAGGGGGTCAAGCTATCCTCCAAAGCTCCTGAAGGCAGGACAAGAAGCACCTGGGTGGAAATTAAGCAAGGAGAGAAGCAACCTAGAAATAAGGAGACGTTTTCTGAGCAATTCATCAGTGGAAGGACTTGCCTTTAGAAGTTGTGGGGGCTTCATCATTGGAGGTTCTCAAGAAGAGCCTGGACATCATTTTGTCTGAAATGATACGGGGTCTCCTGCTTGAGCAGGGGGTTGGACTAGAATGCAAATCCTTCTCCATTCTAGCACTGATGATATTACCTAGTTGGGTAGTGAAACATCTACACCGAGGACCCCACAGTCCGAAAATATTTGTCCCCTCTTGTTCTCCTTCTACTCTCTGGTAAACTGGGGGGGGGGGGAGTGCTTCTGAGATTCTTCCCACACATTCAGCAGGTTCTGACCAGTTTGGAGAACCGATAGCGGAAATTTTGAGAAGTTTGGAGAACCAGTAAATACCACCTCTGGTTGGCCCCACCCCCATCTATTCTCCGCCTCCTGTCCCAGCTGATGGGGATTTTGCAGTGACCTTCCCCTGCCATGCCCACCAAGCCACGCCCACAGAACCAGTGGTTGTGTTTTTTGAATCCCACTACTCCACATCTCCCCTCATTCTATGGGACCCAGATACCTGTTTGTATGTCTATTGTCCGGTCTACAGACCTTCCTTCCGTCTCCTATGGTCATTTCCACCTACCGTCGTAAGCCTGGCATGCCAGTCCTAAGTCTGGGTAACCAGCCATTGCAAGCAGGGCCCCTAGCAAAGCATAGAAGCGATTAAGCCAGGCTGGCATTCGGCAGGACTGTCAACACCATTTTGTTGGCAAGTCAAAGAGATTTCCCCTGCCTTGTGTGCCTTCCCAAGAACAAAGATGGGCAAAATGTTAGCATCTGTCAAGACGATACAAAGAGTTGTAAGCAACTTTAACGAAGCCAGGATACAACAAGGAAAGGTGCCACCGTCTATTAATATGACAGAGCAGCCGTTTTTGGCGTTCCAAATTGCGCCTTTTTTGTTCAGTTATGAAAGCAAACAGCGGATACGTTTTTTTAAAAAAGTTTTGTTTTTTAAAAATCCTTTTTCTCTCTTAGGAAAATTCTAAATCTACCACGAAAATACAAAGCCAGGGAAATCCAGACGGTTATTAAAACTGACCTTGATCGCATTGTTGTTATTATTTTTTTAATGTCGGAAAAAGAGGGGGAAAGAGAGAGAGATACAAAGAGAGAGAGAGAGAGAGAGAGAGAGAGAGAGAGAGAGAGAGAGAGAGAGAGAGAATGCGTCTGAAGAGACAAAGTTATCGCACGTTTAGTCCACCTCTTCAGCGATGGGTTTCCATGGCAACAAATCAAATACCATTTCCTATCATTGGTCTTGTCAGCTTCAAGAGAGAGAGAGAGGGAGGGAGGGAGGGATAGAGAGAGAAAGGGAGGGATAGAGAGGGAAAGGGAGAGATAGAGAGAGAAAGGGAGGGATAGAGAGAGAGAGGGAGGGATAGAGAGAGAGAGGGAGGGAGGAAGGGAGGGAGAGATAGATAGAGAGGGAGGGAGGGAGGGATAGAGAGAGAAAGGGAGGGATAGAGAGAGAGGGAGAGGGAGGGAGGGAGGGAGAAGCAGGAATTTAGCATTGAATAATTATGAAGAGACACTCGGATCTTGCAGACGGAGGTAAACAGACCATCGTTGTGACGCTGTGTTTTATTTCTAAAATTCCAATTAACCTCACATCAGAAGGAAGAAGCCAGCACTTCTGTTGATGGCAACTGGGAGGTAGGAGCCAGGCAAGTGGAAAACCCTCTTATTAATAGTGTTTATAATAGCAATACGTTCGAAGGGGACAAAGGAAAGGAACGGACGGGCTCTCCTGATGCCATCAAAGTTTGAACCCAGAGTAGAAATTCAGAGTTTTGCTGGAAGACGTAGATAGGCCCAGCAAAAGAGATTCCACTTGACTTCTAATTTCTGAAAGACCTGAAAATAGACTTGGGCGAGATCCTGCTTAGTCTCCCACAGCCAATGAGCTATCTAAATTCATACGTTCCAGCCACATACTCCTGTGAGCGTTGCAGAGGAGTTACACTTAGGAGCAAATGATCAGTAGCCTTTTAGAACTTCTGGAGTATGTTGAAGCTACTTGGGGTTTGCCAAGCCCTTCTTTCATCATCACCACTTTTTAACGACCCCATAGGCCCTTGCAACTGAACAGAGCATTTAATGGCCAGATGCCCTCCCTGTCACCAGAGCGGGTTTTTGTTCAGCAGATACATTCTCACTGTGCCCAGAGAGAGAAATATTTGCCTCTACCTAGGATCGAACTCTCCTGATTGTGAGGTGCGAGCTCCACTTCCAGGCCACGGCACTGCACCACTCCACCTGCCAAGCCCCTCTTTAAAGAGGCATGAGAAGAATGGAACAGAATAACAGAGTTGGAAGGGACATTGGAGGTCATCTAGTCCCCTACTCAAGCCGGAGACCCCATACCATTCTAGACAAGTGGTTGTCTAATCTCTTCTTGAAAACCTTCAATGATGGAGCACCCACAACCTCTGGTGTCAACTCAGTCTGCTGATTAATTGTTCTCACTGCCCGGAAGTTTCTCCTTCAGTTCCAGGTTGCTTCTCTCCTTCATTGGTTTCCACCCGTTGCGTCTTCTCCTGCCTTTGGGTGCCTTGGAGAATAGCTCGACTCCCTCTTCTTCTTTGTGGCAACGCCTGAGAGATTGGAAGGCTGCTCTCCTGCCTCCCCTGGCCCTTCTTTTCTCTAGACATTCTTTCTTCCTCAGTTGCCTTTCACCTCCTTCCTTTTTCCTTAGCTGAGCAGTGGGATTTTTAAATTTATAACCATACTACGGATTGCACCAAAGAAGATTGGACCTTAATTTTTGTGGTTCTTCAAGGTTTGTTGACATGGTGCATGTTTTATTTTCCTCAAAGGGTACTGTGTAAATCTGGAATACATTTAAATGGGTAAATGTGTGAGAAATTGGCAGCCCTTAAAGCTCCTGGCGCAATTAATCTCCCCATTAATCCTGGAGAAGAAATGGCCAGCCTAAGAGAAAGGATGATGATATTTCCTACAAGTTCTCTCAGTCCGTGAGTTGACCTAGCAATCTTTATGCCAGTTGGAAGAGGGTTGACTTGGAGATCACAGGAACCCACAACACCTGTTTATTTTTATTTTATTTATTTTATTTTTTATTTATTTTATTAAATTTATACCCCGCCCTTCTCCTTGTTAGGACCCAGGGCGGCGCACAGGCATTATTAAAACCACAAAATACAAAATCGATTAAAATATATTAAATTATTAGACCCGTGCTAAAAACCCATTTTAAAACCATACCAAATTAATTTTAAATTTAAAAGTCAGAAGTAGGGGCTATCCTAGGCCGGCTTGTTGGAATAGATACGTCTTAAGACGTTGGCGGAAGAGGCGGAGGTCCGAGATAGTGCGAAGGTCGGGGGGTAGGTCGTTCCAGAGGGCCGGGCCCGCCACAGAGAAGGCCCTTCCCCTGGGTGTCGCCAGCCGGCATTGCCCCGCTGACGGCACCCGGAGAAGACCCTCTCTGTGGGAGCGGATCGGACGAAGGGATGTATGGGGCAGGAGACGGTCTCGTATATAGCTAGGCCCCGAGCCATGGAGCGATTTAAAGATGGTCGTCAGCACCTTGAAGCGCACTCGAAAGGCCACAGGCAGCCAGTGCAGCTCGCGCAGGAGAGGTGTTACGTGGGTTTGCCTTGAGGCACCCATAATCACCCGCGCGGCCGCATTCTGTACTAACTGTAGCTTTCGAGTGCACCTCAAGGGGAGCCCCATGTAGAGAGCGTTACAGTAATCCAGCCGGGATGTCACAAGCGCTTGAGTGACTGTGCGAAGGGCTCCCCGGTCCAGTAAGGGGCGCAACTGGCGTATCAGGCGTACCTGATAGAACGCCCCCCTGGCCACGGCCGTCACATGGTCCTCCCAAGTTGCGCGCCCTCTCCACGGGGGCCAGTTGTTCGCCCCCAATGGCCAGTGTTGGACTTAACTGGCTGAACCGGAGTGCCGGAAACCACAGCCACTCGGTCTTGGACGGGTTGAGCTTGAGTTTGTTACTACCCATCCAGATCCGTACGGCCTCCAGACACCGGGACAGCACCTCGACCTGTTTAAAAGTACTTTCTCCAAAAACACGGGGCAGTTGATGGGGATTTTGGGGATGGTAGGGGTCATAATTTTATGATATCCACGATAGGGTTTTCATCTGTATCTAGAGGGTGTCCTCAACTTACAAAAGTTCATTTAGTGACCGTTCAAAGTTACAACGGCACTGAGAAAAATGATTTACGACCACATTTCACACTTATGACCATTGCAGCCTCCCCAGGGTCATGGAATCAAAATTCAGACACTTGGCAACAGGTTCCTCTTTTATGACTGTTGCTGTGTCCCCAGGTCACGTTATTTCCCTCCTGAGAAACAAAGTCAATGAGGACATCCAGATTCACTCAACAACCTGGCTACTGCAGTGATTCACTTTAACGACCGAGGCAAGAAAGGCTGTAAAATGGGGCAAGATTCACCTAACAAATGACTCACTCAACAACAGAGATTTTGGGCTGAGTTGTGGTCATAAGTCAAGGACTTCTGCAACTTCTGCTACCTTTTCCCACAGTAGAGTACAGTCATTATCTGTTCAAGGTCACAGACAACAGGAAGAATCAACTGCAGTGAAAATGACATTCAGGGAAATGAGCTGCTTTTTCCTTCCTCTTTTTGCTTGGGGGGAAGGTTTGTATTAAATAAAGAGGAAGTAGCTCCACATCCCACTTAAAAGCCGAGTTTATGGGAGTCTGAGTAATGGCACAATGATGGTTATAGGTTCAAATAAATACTGGAAGGGAAAGATAGAAGACAGAATCGTCCGTGGGAGAGTAGTAAATGCAAATCTCCAGAAAAATAAAGATTACCGGTAAGTACTTTGTTAATTAATAGCTGGGGATCTACAGACTTTAAGCAAGGAGCCCAGTTCTGTGACCCAAAATCCATGAGTGGAGCTAACGGCAGGCTCAGAAATTTCATTTCAAAAAATGAGATCGATCATTCTCATATGGAAGATTTTTTACAATTGTGGTCAGGTTCCCCCTCCCCCCCCCAGTATAAAAACAAAGCAGACCAGTAACACACAGTAAGAGCTTCATTGACTGATTTTGCTTTAAACCACTTCCTCCATTAAAAATAAAGTCATGTGCTTATTATACTCTTTATTTATTAAGCACAGGATTTACAGTATATGTCACTTTTAATGAAAGGAATGATTCACCCTTTATAGTGAATTGATCAAGATATTCACCCATTCTTCCACCCCCCAACCCTCACCCATTCATTGATTGATCCATCAATCGATTCATCAATCGATCAATCCATCCATCCATCCACCCACCTACCCACCCATCTATCCATTCGTCCAACCATCCTTCCAGCCACCCCTTCAATCATCCATCCATCCATCCATCCATCCATCCATCCATCCATCCATCCATCCACTGATTAAATTGATCTATTGGTCCATTGATCCATCAATTGACCAATCAGTCCATCCACCCATCTATCTATTCGTCCACCCATCCTTCTAGCCATTCGTCCACCCATTCTTCCAGCCATCCCTTCATCCATCCGTCCATCCATCCATCCATTTATTCATCCACACTTCTAGCCATCTTTCCATCCATCCATCCATCCATCCATCCATCCATCCATCCATCCATCCATCCATCCATCCATCCATTCGTCCACCCATCCTTCTAGCCATCCTTCCAGCCATCCCTTCAGCCATCCCTTCATCCATCCCTTCATCCATCCCTTCATCCATCCATCCATCCATCCATCCACCCATCCTTCTAGCCATCTTTCCATCCAGCCATCCCTTCATCCATCCATCCATCCATCCATCCATCCACCTATCCATCCATCCACCCATCCTTCTAGCCATCTTTTCATCCATCCATCCCTTCATCCATCCATCCCATCTATCCATCCATGACCCAACTGATCCTGAAGTTGGACTGGTTTCCATTATGAACGGACTTTCATGGAAGGATCTATTAATAGGATAAATCAGTAGCCTGATTCCTTTCCTTGATGCTTTAGGAAATTTAATTGCTGATCACAGGTTAAATATTATGGAACTGTGGAACAATCACTTTAAAACATTAAAGGAGCAGCTGGAGAAATATAGCTGTTTAATTTTAATGTTCTATAAAGCTGGTTTTCTTCTATCTGGACAGAGAAAGAGAGAGAGAGAGAAGAGACTGTTTAAAAGATTTATGTGCGGAGAATTGGGTGAATGATACATTAATTGATTAATTAATAAATATGAAATGCAGTCAGATGTGCGGTGGTGTCTCTTTTTCCGACATTTCATCCTCATGGATCCACAACTGCTTTTGTGTGCGGTTAGCTGACAATGATGCGATTTATGTGCTTGTCTAAAATATTAATTGGCCTCCTTTCAATTTAATGTCAAATCTTCCCCCAATGGAAACCTAAGACAATCTAAAACCGTGTATTAGAACAACTCAGACAAAGGAATACTAGATTGCAGAGCTTTTTTTTTGGGGGGGGGGTTTAAAGGAGCTGTAGAAAATAAATCAGGGAATAAAAATTCAGCTCTTACCTCCATCCGTCAAGCCTCAACTAAAATATCTATTTCCACAAAAAGATCCAAAGGGCAGCTCAACATTATGAGAATTACATTGGGTGGTTAGAGTCTGCAAAGCTGAAAGTCTGATTTTCGGTTTTAATTGTCAGAGGGGGCATATATATATATCTAAAAAAAATATAAATCCATGTGTTTTGGCCTTGCCGACAAATTTTTGTCTCACAGACAAAATACGGATGATGTGAAGATGGGATTGGAAGAGGAACAACTGAATGTTTAGGCCTCATTCCCAATTATCATTATTTTTGGAAAGCTAGGGTTTTCTGAGAAATTAAATAATTATTGTAAACCTTAATTAATTTAATTTAATTTATTTAGATTTATAAACCTTGAGTTTCTCTTGGGTTTTCCACTTAATTTTTTCTTTTAAACTCCTGTTGAATTTCTGACTAAAGAGATTGACCTACTCTGGGTGTGTTCAGAAGAATCTCTAGGTGGGATTAGATGAAGCACCTATTAGTTTTTATAATAATTTCAAACTGTAAGTAAGGACTATACTACGGCTCTCTTTGGGAGTGGTTGCAGCTTGTGTGTTTGTATGTGTGTATTAAAAAAAGTCAATAATTATGTTAGCAATGTTACACACACACACACACACATACGTAAAGGTAAAGGTTCCCCTTGCACATATGTGCTAATCGTTCCCAACTCTAGGGGGCGGTGCTCATCCCTGTTTCAAAGCCGAAGAGCCAGCGCTGTCTGAAGACATCCTCATGGTCATGTGGCTGGCATGACTCAATGCCGAAGGCACACAGAACGCTCTTCCCTTCCCACCAAAGGTGGTCCCTATTTTTCTACTTGCATTTTTACATGCTTTCCAACTGCTAGTTTGGCAGAAGCTGGGACAAGTCACGGGAGCTCACTCCGTTATGTGGCGCACGGGATTTGAACTGCCAAACTGCCGACTTTTCCAAAGAGCATGTTTCTCCATGTCTCATCCAGGCAAATATCATACGCTGCCTTTTTAATATTTCTCAAAATAGTTCATTCTTCTAGGAGAGGGGTAGGGGCCAATTTTCTACACAGGTGTAAGAACAACAGAGTGAATTGCCACCAACTGAACCCTTCGCCCTTCATGACACATCATAAGAAGAGGGACACCTGGACTTTCGACCAAGGGACAACGGATGTCCCGTCTCCACTCGGTCCTCAACCTGCAGCGCTGACAAACGACGAGTTATGATGTCTTTGTTCTGATTTGTTAACTGGAATTGCTTTGTCAAGGAGCAGATTCATAGTCTGAATTCCCCTCAAGGAGTTAGCCAGGGCCTGAGTCTGCATTCGAAACAGGCCGTAGACGGGGTGGGGAATATTAATCAACCTTGCCGGGAGAATTTGCTAAAGCCAACTGTGGGAGGGGGCGGTTGATCCCAGACGTTGCCAGCAGATGGCGCTATTCTCACTTGGTATGAAGACCCCCCAACATGTCTGATTGTAACTATAGAGGTCCCTTAGGTTCTGTAAGTCTTTTCCTTCCAAGTCTTCTATCAAACACGTGATGGTTTGGGGTGTTTTGTCACAAGTTTTCCAATTCCTCCTTTCAAGCAAAGGAAGATTTTGGTGCCCTGGCGACAGCCTTGACCAGTTGTCACTCAACTCTCAATCAGGATCATGTAGTCCTGAGGTGGTATTCAGTAAGTTCTGACCAGTTCTGGAGAACTGGTAGTGGCCTCAATGACCCACCCCAACCGGTGGCCTCAATGACCCACCCCAACCGGTGGCCTCAATCATCCATGCCAATAGAGCCTACAAACCCTATGAAAAAGAAGCCAGCATTCCTCTCAGGGAGAATATGAATATGAATGAATAATCTGAAGGTTCCTTGATGTTATCCCCAGAGGCTTTGGCAGAGGTTAACGAGTGTCCGAGTTCATGAAGATTCAAGTGTGTTTGACTGAACCGGCTGAATTGATGCCCTTCCTCCCTTCTAAATACAGCTTCCTTGGCAGAACTCCATTACTTTCAGTTTCAGGTTGAACTTTTGAACTCCAAATGCAGGCTTGGTATAGAATTACTCTGGATGAGCCTGCAATTACCAGGAACAGAGCTCCTGGCATCACTCTTTTTCGGGGGGAAATGCAGAGGCTGCCGCCAGCATCCCTCGAGAGATTTTGAGCATGCCCAGAATTTAGCCCTGGCCAGAAGACAGCAAAAATCTCACCATGGTTCTGCATCCCATTGTTGTTTTGAAAGGACCCCAGTTAGAAAATAGGTTGTGCTTTTAAGGGCACTGAATGGAGGAGTCTGCAGAACGCAGCCGGACACTTAAATAATAAGTCTTGGATCAGTTATGACTAAAAAGAGCTTTGGACATCTTTGGGTGTGGCATTCAAACCTCAACTTAGAATGAAAAACAAGGCAAGGGAATAGATCATAAAAGGAAGACACTGTGAGAAGATAATGAAGGAGGCGAAAACATATAAAGAACGGTTGCTGGAATTGGGTGTGCCTAGTTCAGTGGAAAGAAGGACCATGAGAGCCGTCTTCCAACATCTCAGGGGCTGCCACAAAGAAGAGGGAATCAACCTATTCTCCAAAGCACCCGAAGGGCAGGAGAAGAAGCAACGGGTGGAAACGTATCTGGCAGTGGGGGTTAAAACAAGGGCATGGAATAATAAGGGTGGGGTGGCTCAGTGGCTAAGATGCTGAGCTTGTCGATCAGAAAGGTCGGCAGTTTGGCAGTTCAAATCCCGTGCGCCACATAACAGAGTGAGCTCCCGTGACTTGTCCCAGCTTCTGCCAACCTAGCAGTTCGAAAGCATGTAAAAATGCAAGTAGAAAAAGAGGAACCATCTTTGGTGGGAAGATAAGAGCGTTCCATGTACCTTCGGCATTTAACCATGCTGGCCGCATGACCACGGAGACGTCTTCGGACAGTGCTGGCTCTTTGGCTTTGAAGCGGAGATGAGCATTGCTCCCTAGAGTCAGGAACGACTAGCACATATGTGCCAGGGGAACCTTTACCTTGTAAAATAATAGGTTTTAGAAGTGCATGCTGATAGGTTTTACTCTCTGAGAGGATGGGAAGGCTGCTTGAAGTGGTCGAAGAACCTTAGAGATCTTACTTTGTGTTTGTACAGATCAGAACCCTTCATTCATTCATGGGCTCCTGAAGGCTGGACAGGAATCAACGGGTGGAAACTCATCAAAGAGAGAAGCAACCTGGAACTAAGGAGAAATTTTCTGACATTGAGGACAATCAACCAGTGGAACAGAAGTGGCCACCAGAAGTCATGGTGCTCCATCACTGGAGGCTTTTAAGAAGAGTCCAGACAGTGTCTTTTCTGAAATGCTATTGGGTCTCCTGCTTGAGCAGAGGATCGGACTAGAAGACCTTCAAGGTCCCTTCCAACTCTGCTATTCTGTTATTTTGACACCTGTTATTCTGACAGTTATTATGTGTTCCTAGATTGTACTTTTAGATGTTTGCCCAGATTATTATTGTTGTTGTTGTTATTTTTGAAATGGGCAGCTCTCCAGTTGCTGTTTCGCATTTAAGAGCATTTTGAAGAGTTATTTGGCGATTTTAATCATTTTGTTTTTTGCAGCTCTTCCGAATTACTAATAGTAGTAATAATGGGATAGCTTCTAATGAACTCTACTCTGCCTTGGGATTGTTTTTTAATGATGAAAAAGAAATTGTATGCATAAATAAAGGAGGTCAAATGTCACTTTTGCATAAGCAAATTGCTCGTATACTGAAGATGCAAAACAGTGAAGGAGATTTTCTTTCTTCTTTGCTAGCTTCAATCTCCAGGGGAGCTTCTGGATAGAGATTCACAAAAGGCTTATCCAGGTCAGGTTCAAAAACAAACAGACAAACACACCAGCTGATGCATTCTCACCACAAACTACAATTTAAATAGTTGTTGATTTGGTGGCTTGGCTGGAAACTCAACCTTTTGGCCTGTATGTGACAATCCAGGGAAGATGTTAGTCCCGGGCTTTCCAGACCAATCAAAGTATGGATGCATTCTCTGCTTAGGTCCTCCTGCATGACATGTAAATTTGGGAATGACACAGCCTGTCCTGCGACTTATTTCTATTTCCCCCCCCTGTTTCGCCTTTCCAGATAACAGCTGCAACCAAGCCTTGGTGGTCTCGGAATGACTTTTTTCTCTTCCTGGAACATTCCACCAAATTATGCTTTTAATCTCCCTGCTGAACGCTTTCTCAATTCGGCTGATATCCTTTTGGCTCCCTCTCTCTGGTGCTCACATTAATTATTCTACATCTGTCCACAATGCCAACCCAAGGCAGTTCAAGACTTCTGAATCAGAAGGAGTTTTCTTTCCTGACATCTGTAGCAAACCTCAGGATTTTTAATGGGAATTCGAACCTTTATTGTCAATGCACAGCATGTGTCCTGTTCTGACCGAGGCTTCCCCAAAGAGCCCAAGGCAGAGTCCTGGTCCCGACAAAACCCCTTTTATTAAACGAATGAGAATTCCTCTCATTCACCTTTAGCAAAGGCCTGGCAAACGGTCTTTCAAAGGAATATTTATGACTACAGACCTTATCTATCTTGGAAAGCTGCCATGTAAATGTTTTCCAACTGAGGTGCTGTGCAAGGAAAGGCTGGGCACAGAGTCTCTGAGATTCACGGACAGATCTCCACACTCCTGCAATGAATGAATGAACCAATTGTTTCCTGCAAAAGCCCCCTCCCCTTTCGCTCCTCTCTTTTATTTCCTATGGGAGGGGCCATTCACCTTCCACCTGTGGCTTTACTCCCAAGTCTGCTCTGATTTCTGAGTTGTTCTTTTCTTCTGGCAGCTCTGCGCAGCTGGGAATAAGCTCCAGCTGTTCCTCTGCCTCACTGCTGTCCAGCTCCAAAGGCAGCTGATCACTGCCAGAGGGCCTCGGCCCCCTCTCTGCCTCCAACGCAGAGCCCTCATCCGAGCCTTCCGCAGCCTCCAGGACTGTCTCATGCTCCTCCCCAGCCTCCTCACTGTCCGACTCAGCTGCCAGCTTCACTAGCCACTGGTGGGCCACAACATGTACAATGAGATTGGCTGAGGCTCCCTTAGTGCAACCCCCCCAACACAAATACATCTCAATAACTCACAATAAAAGAAAGAAAATCCCTAGCCCAGTAAATCATACTAACAGACACATAATCCTCTATACATGTCTGTGCATAACATAACATAATATTATACTAGCTGGATACCCATGCTTCGCGACGCAACAAGAGGGAGCCCCCTTGTGGAGTACTGTGAAGCCGTTACAATGGCAACTCCACTGCGCTGTATAGTAGGAGCCATTTTATGCCAGTACAGTAGAAGCCATTTAAAGGCACAACAGACTGCATCTTAACAGAACACCCCCCCCCCGAGTGTGTGTGTGGATAGATGATAGATAGATAGATAGATAGATAGATAGATAGATGATAGATAGATAGATAGATAGATAGATAGATAGATAGATAGATAGATAGATAGATAGATACCTGCATTCACAGCAGGGCAAAAACTGAAAAAGTCACAAACACATGTGAAGATTGCACACTGATACATTTTTAATGCAGTGGCTTGGTAGAGATCGTGTGCTTACATGTGGAAAAAACCCAGAGAGAGTATTTTTGATGCCGTGTGCTTTCACATCTGTCTGCATTTGGAAATTCCTGTTGAAACTTTTCCCTTCACACTCTTTCCATCCCAATTTAATTTCTCCTTCAGCGGAAACACCTGCACTGGACATCTATCTATCCAAGCTGAGGCTTCTGGGAGCTGAAATCCCCAAACATCTGGAGGGCATCAGGTTGGGGAAGGTTGATGTAATAGCTTGCTTGGCTCTCAGCCCAAAGTTTTAAGGGTTTGAGGTCATGGGAACCTTTAAGTCTGGTCTGAAATATCAATTTCCACATATTCTCTAGAAGCCTACCCATCATGCACTTTTCTTTTTCTACAGCATCTCCTCTGGACATCTCCGTTCCTCCTTTCTTTGGCTTTAATCTCCAACACAAATCCGTGCAAAATGTAATTTTTAGAAGAAGTTGCCAAATATCCCTTATCTTGCTCAGCATAAAGAGAAATCCATCAACTTCATGGCTTTTCCTCTTGAGGTTCTTTCCCCCCCTTGCCTTCCTGAAATGGCACCTATCCCATCCATCTTGTGAAAAGCACAACGGTTCTTCGGGTATTTAATGTTTAGCCAGTTAGTACTTAATGAGCACTCTGTCTGTGGTTTTCTGGAAAGGCAGCTTTGTTTATATTTGAGAGCCTGATATTGGTCCTTTGAGGTAGGTCCGATCTAGAAAGAGGCACTGTAGACATCTCAGGAATCCCCTTTCTTGTAGTAAGATAGCCTGACAGAATCTTGAGAACCTGTTCTAGTTTCTCTTTGTCCTATTTTATGGTAATCAAAATCAAGGAGGGTTTATTTTGAGATCCTTTCTCATTTGTAGACTTTCTAATCTCCTGTTCAAGAGATACGGTGGCTCAGTAGGTAAGACGCTGAGCTTGTCGATCAGAAGGGTTGTCAGTTTGGAAGTTCAAATCCCTAGCACCGCATAACGGAGTGAGCTCCCATTACTTGTTCCAGCTTCTGCCAACCCAGCAGTTCAAAAGCAGGTAAAAATCAAAGTAGGAAAATAGGAACCACTTTTGGTGGGAAGGGAACAGCATTCCATGCACCTTTGGTGTTGATTCATGCTGGCCACATGATCACGGAGATGTCTTCAGACAGTGATGGCTCTTTGGCTTTGAAACGGAGATGAGCACCGCCCCCTAGAGTTGGGAATGACTATCACACATGTGCGAGGGGAACCTTCACCTTTAGTTCTCTCAAATTCATATAATCCCAACCTTGTGATAATAAAACCAGCTCAAAAGTGAAATCAGGGCTAAGGTGACGAGTGTGTTTTACTTTCCCTAGGTGTGTTCCAGCCAAGACTGGACAGCCATCCATCAGAGATGCTTTAACCTGGATTCCTGCCCCAGAGCAAAATGTTGGCTTCCCCGACATTGACAATCTTTTTCAATTCGACAAAGCGATGATTCTCAAGATGATAAATCCAGAGGCTAAAATGATTGAACTGCAGCCACTGAAGATATAAAATCCTCTCTTTGTCTGTGAGTCTGTGCCTGCATTTGCCACCCCCCCCCAAGGAAGACTGCAGATAAATCCCGACTTGGTTAATGGCCAAGATTAAAAAAAATATCCAGCCAAGGCAGACTTTCCATGACATGTAAATTCCTCCAGCCCCCACGGTGATTGCGCAATAACGTTGAGCTTTCAACGCCGTGTCAAGTGCCCCAAATGCAAAACATACCCGATTTTTGCGTTCCTCTTTTTTCTTTCTACACAAAAGATCCTTTATGGCAGACGTCTATTGATGAATTCTCCCCTGGCACCCGATTCCTTCAAGAAGAAGACGAAGGAGAAGTCTAAAAGGAAGTAGCAGCCGCCGGTTCATCTTTCATTTGAACACCTCGCTTTCCCCCTGGTGTCTCTCTCTCTCTCTCTCTCTTAACAACCTCCATCCTTTCTTTCTAATTTTGCAATTACTCTCCCCTGACTTGGGAAGGCACGGAAGTTAGCATTTCTCATCCTCCTCTCCTCCCTCTGTAATCATGGCTCTCCCCAGCCTTTTGCCCTGCACTCCTGGAATCAAGGGGCTCCCAAGTTAAGACACCTGTTGTAATGGAGAAGATAATTGTGCTCGTGTGGCTGTGTTGCAGCTCTATGTTGGACCAAGAGACCGTAATTGATTGTGATGAAGCATCGGATGACAACATGCCAGAAGGATGTACTCCTGCGAGGCTGAACAGGGTCGAGATGGATGGTTCACAGACCCCCGTCCCACCCAACCCAACGGGGCAGGGAGTAAATTAATCAAGTTAGGTAGTTGGAAATCTCTTTGGCTTAGCTTGAGTCTTTCACCAGAATACAGGTAGTCTTCGAGTGACAGCAGTTCATTTTCTGGATGGTCATTCAGAGTTAGGGTTAGGGAGCATCATCTCCTGACCATTCAGGTTAAGAGGTGATGCTCCCCTCCCATCTTCACCCTCTCTGGAAATGCCTGGTGTGTATTTCAAGTGACGAATTAAATCAGCCACCGAAGGAAGCTGTTAAAATATTCATTCAGGTGAGGGCGTCTTGCAAAAGCAGGCAGGAAGGCAGTTTCCGTCGCATGGAGTTTTTCCACATTCCATAGAGAAGTTCCAATGAGAATTCAGCCCTGGAGAAAAATACGGTTGAAAGTTTAGCCCGTGAATAAATGTTACAAGGCAGGATGAGAGCCACGGAGCTCATGAAGGGCTTAAAAAAGACACCCCAAAACCTCGAGGTATCCTCAAGCAGGTTTTTTGAGGCAGGCCTGTCCTTGCCTTTTTCTCCTTCACGGGTCATTTGGATGCAAAATTCGCAGCGTCAGTGGCTTTGCTGCAAGCACCAGCTCTTCCAACCTGAAGACGGGGGTTCCTCTTGGCTGGGGGAGAGAACGTCTCGAATTACTTCTCCAAGCAGCCTTCCCGGGAACTTAGAATTTAATTGACACAGTCTTGAAAACATTAGAGAGCATAAATCAGTTCCATTTTTAAAAGCCCCATCCTCCCACCCTCTCACTCCCCACCTCCCTCTCCCCAAAGGTTGCATTTCTTCATTTCACATGGATGGCCTCCAAGATTCTGCCAGCACTTTTTTTGGGGGGGGGGAAGGGCTGGGGAAATCTTAATAACATTGGAGAAAGAACAGTTTTTCAAAGCCGTGTCAGGTTACCCAGTTCGCCTTCCTTTCCAGCCTCCCCCCTGCACACACACCCCCATCGGCCCAGGAGACGGGCCTCTGATAAACATGGAGCAGAAGTAGGGAAATTACTTCATTTTATTGTGTCTCTATCAATTACCAGCATCTTGATACCCATTCCTTCTGCCAGGAACGCCCCCCCCCCGGCCTTCCTCCAACAGATTTCCTTGAAAACCCTTCGAAAAGACCCTCCAAATCTTGCATTCTTTCTCTCTCCTCCCCCATCAGCCGTTCCTGCAAAGGGGAAACAACACCCCCCTTGTAATGGATAGGCTAAATGTATTGGTAAAAATATTGAATAGCTTGGCTTTTGACCAGTCCTATATTTCAAAGATGCCCGGTCTTGGCTTAGATTGTGTGTGTGTGTGTGTGTGTGTGTATAACCCTTACATCTTACATGCGTGCCCCAAGTGCCACACCCTGGCTGACCTCCAGCAAAATCTTGGGGAGAGGAAATGGTCCACCGCGATTGAATGGCCTCTTTGGGTTGGCCTGAGCTTCAAGACGCTCAATTGTTTATACCTCCACTTTAGTTAATCTCTTTCAGATACCTGGAGGTGCATCACTGCAAATTCAATCTGTGTTTGGGTTACCCAGGCAGGATTCTGGTTGGTTGGCTTGAATGCAAAAGGAAAGACATGTCAAAAGAATGTATGGGGATTTTCATTTGCAGCCTCCTAGGTGGCCCCATCTGCATTGCATACAAAGCAACAAGAGTTACACCGATAGCCATTAACACAAATTTCTGACACAATATCGCCTTTTAATGTAAACTTTCTGGATGATATTCTTTCTTAGGTATATTTCTTTGATGTAGACTTTTTTTATTTTGAAAGCAACAATGTCTATTCAAGTGTTGACCCCATAATGCCAATTGTAATCTGATGTTGACCATGCAGTGACCATTGCAATCTTCTGTTGACCCCACAAGGACCATTGCAACCTCCCTACCCATGTCATTGCATGGCCATTCTCCACTTGCTCTGGAAAGAGGGTCCCATTCACCCCACTCTTAGCCCCATGATCTGACTCAAATGAGTCTCTTTGTGCAGGTTTTTATTTCCATTTCAAGGAGTCCCTCGGAAGCAGTGACCTACGTCAATTGGAATGCCTAATGGAGAACATCTTTGTCCATAAGTATGTTGGTGTGTGAGTGTGTGTGTGTGTACACTGAAATCTCACCGCAATTAATTTAAAAGGAAGGGGAAACCAGCAAGAAATGTCTTTCTTGTCTTAATTTAACCCTTCCCTTTTCAAATGTCTGCCTCTTGCGCCATAAAATATCTCGATTTGGATATGGGCTTACCAACAACTCTCTTGTGGCCCCGTGTCCCTCTGGATGGTTAGCCCTTTGTGTTGCCAAATGCCATTTTACAAGCCTGTTATTAACATTACACATTTCATGGGTGACTGAAGACACTCAATCCTCCCCATTGATGTTTTACAATACACAGGGGGCCATTATTAATAGCCTAGTAAAATAATACTCAACCTGTAGTTATCTTAACTCAGAGAGGCCTGTAACGCAGAGACGAAAGGGAGAAAAGCTTTGGAGCCAAGGTTTTCTTAAGCCCTTTGGAATGCCACAGCCTTAAAAAAAAAAAAAAAAACGAAAGGCAAGAAAAATCAGGTATTGAGGCTTGCTGGGGAAAGTATTATATGGAGCAACGGGGGGGGAAACTTACTGTCTTTCTAATGGACATGTGAAAGTAATTCTAAAGCAGACGGAAGAACAAAGAAGGCAGACAAAAGGCCAGTTCTCTGCGGGTTGAACGCCAAATCATATTCCCCAAAGCACAACGAAGCCAGAGATTATTTTGCAATAAATAATTAATAAATATATTTTTCAAAATAATACTTTTCTCTCTGTTGATGTTTGCCCTCATGCTATCATTTAATTTTTTTAAAACCCTAATTTAATTTTTATGTTAATTTTTTACATTGTTTTACTTAGCGATTATATTACATTACATTGTATACTATCCTGAGTCCCTCTTTGAGTGAGATGGTTCAGTTTAGAAGTATGAAATATTAATCATCAATAAATGAAGCATCAAGGACAAAGTCAAAAGTCCAGTTCTGGACTCCAAATATTATCCGATGACCCGGTGAAAACAAACCAGACTTAATGTTTTTTGATAAAGTATTTTTGAATAGCTACTTCCCACCTTTTGATATTTGTCCTTGTGCTCTAAAATTTTCAACTCTAATGTTTAATTTTCAGGTTAAATTTTTTAATAAGTTATTTATTTATTTACAAACATATCAATGTGTGAACAGCATGGAAGCTGTGTGTCCTACGTTCTAATCCAAATCAAACTAAAAGCATTAATCATAGTTATTACTTTCAACCAACTGATATATTTCTAATGGTAATACATGTTCATATTATAGTGACATATTACTATATGTCACTATTCGCTTATTCTGTGTTTTCTCTTATTATTGCTCTTATTTTATTACATAATAGAAGTGTATACGCTAATATTCCCCTTTTCTCTTATTTCTATCTCTTATTCTGACTTTTAATTATGTCGTCCTTTAATCAACATTCAAAAAGACGTGGAGACTCTGGAAAGAGTGCAGAGAAGAGCAACAAAGAGGATGAGGGGACTGGAGGCTCAAACACATGAAGAACGGTTGCAGGAACTGGGTATGTCTAGTTTAATAAAAAGAAGGACTAGGGGAGACATGATAACCATCTTCCAATATCTCAGGGGTTGCTATTCTCCAAAGCACCTGAGGGCAGAACAAGAAGCAATGGGTGGAAAGTAATCAAGGAGAGAAGCAACCTAGAACTAAAGAAATTTCAGAACAATTAATCAGTGGAACAACTTGCCTCAAGAAGTTGAAAATGTTCCACAAAGGAGATGTTGGATAACTATTTGTCTGAAGTGGTGTAGGGTTTCCTGCCTAAGCAGGGGGTTGGACTAGAAGACCTCCAAGGTCCCTTCCAACTCAGTGATTCTATTCTATTCTAAATGAGACAAATAAACAATTGTCTGAGTCATCCTGATCAGCAACGTTTCCTTCCTTTACCATAAGACTATCGCCACTTTTACCAATCACCATTTACAGTAGCACGGTCACTTCAAACCGCAGTGCATCCCCTGAGTTTTCCGTATCTACGATGGGCTTTGCAAGGTTATGAGAGAATTTATTTTTCCCTTTCCTTTACAGATGGGAAGGCTGGGCAGTGATAGATGAGCGTGCCCGCTTTATTTATTCAACAAACGGTTCCAGATGTGATTTCATCACTCACCCGATGACACCCTAAACCTGCTGTTAGACCTTTGCAGTCACCTCCAGGCAAGATTTTGTGTTGCTGGTTTCCCGTTTTGACGGCTTGGGAAAGACTGGGATTTTTCTGGAAACAATGGAACACTTTGTTTGCATTGCTGGAAAAAGTTATAATGGTAGTAATAATAATTAGTGATGTGGCGGTACTTGGAGACAGCCGAAGAGAAGAGAAAGAACTGGGGAAGATCACAACACACAGAGACCCACAAATAGAGATCGAATGGTGCTGGCAAAAGAGAGCTAAGGAGTATCAATTGCTACAGGCACCTTGGGTGCAACCTCAAAACATCTGGAGTGCCACTTGAACAGCAACGGCATTGACAAATTCACCATCAGTCAGTTGCAAAAAGGAGCTTTACTTGGAACAGCTTACATCCAGTGATGATATCTGTAAGGAAAGGTAAAAGTGCCCTGTGAAATCTGTGCTAGTCATTCCCGACTCTAGGGGGCGTTGCTCATTTCCGTTTCAAAGCCGAAGGGCCAGCGCTGTCTGAAGACGTCTCCATGGTCATGTGGCTGGCATGACTATATGCTGAAGGTGCATGGAACACTGTTCCCTTCCCATCAAAGGTGGTTCCTATTTTTCTACTTGCATTTTTGCCTGCTTTCAAACTGCTAGGTTGGCAGAAGCTGGGACAAGTAACAGGAGCTCACTCCATTATGTGGCGCTAGGGATTCGAACAGCTGAACTGCCGACCTTTCTGATCAACAAGCTCAGCGTCTTAGCAATTGAGCCATCACATCCCTTGATTTCTGTAACACCATCAAAAATTGAAATCATGGACCTGCGGGTCCATAATCATTCAATCAATCAATCAATCAATCAATCAATCAATCAATCAATCAATCAATCAATCACATAGCTGTGGATGATTTGCTTTGAAACATCAATTTGAACCCCCCTCCCCCTCGTGAAACCTTCCACAAGTGTCTTCAGAGGCTCCAACTGGCCACGTTAATTAGACCGAGAAACGTTAAGCCAACCCAAAGCTGAGTTAGGACTTCTAGAATAGATTGACCGAGATCTCGCCTTCCTCCTGCTTCCGAATTCTTTGTCAGGCCTGCAGCCCTCTTTTCTTTTGCGTCTTTGGCCTACCACACTTTATATTCTTCTACTCTGCATTTTCTGTTGTGGGAAGATGGCAGGGGGGATTGTACAGAGTTAGATGCTATGTAGCCATAACAACATTCTTTCTAGAAAGCCAAGGTCATCCTTTGTCTTTGCACCTCTGCATCTGACCGGAACTGGATGGTTGAAAGCTGCCAGCATGGCAGTGGGAGATTGGACCATGGGATGGACTTGGGGGTATGGGGTCAAGATCTTGAACTTTCAACTGGGTGGAAGCTTCCAGATTCGGGTTTTCCCAGATGTGCCAACGTGGCTCTCTTGATAAATTGGAACTTTGAGGAATCCTTTGCCTCGGACTCTGATTGAATGTTGGATGCTATTTGGAAGCCTGACATCCTTTTGCTTCTTTTCCTATCAGACCCTGCTCAGTCTGACAACATTTTGAAATTCAGTTCAGCCGCTGCCCTTGCAGGACTGAAAAGATTGATAGATGAGGCCAAAGCCCACCAAGGAGGGTGAGGGAGAAAGGAAAAGAAAGAAGAAACACATGTATACCCAGGAAAGGAAATAACTCATGATAAACACCGAGGCATATAAAATAGTGTCAACGCACGGCTTTTCTGGAGAAAGGCCAGCCCTGTGCTGGTGCACCGGAGCTGCGAAAAAAAAATTAGACTGTTTCAGGCTGCAGACCAAAGTCAACGACATGGTGTAGATTAATGGATCAAAGGCAGCCAGTTGATGGAGTAGAAGTGGACCAGCATATAATTCAGAAATCATTGCAATGGGACAGAGTAAGAAAAATGGCACGGAAGACGAGTGGCTTGACCCTTTAAGGACAAAGAGGGAAACTTGCTCTCAAAGACAAAGCCTCACCGAGCCTTGGTAAGGCCCCACTTGGAATCCTGCATCCAATTTTGGTCACCACAATATATTAAAAAGAAGTTGTTGAGAGTGCAGAGAAGAGCAAGGAAGATGATGAGGGGGCTGGAGCAGTGGTGAAATTCAAATTCTTCTTCAGAACCTGTCAGAACCTGCTGAATTTCACCCCTGGGCTGGAGGCTAAAACATATGGAGCACAGTTGCAGGAACTGGGTAAGTCTAGTCTAGTGAAAAGAAGGACTAGGGGTAGCAGTGTTCCTGTATTTGAGGGGCTGCCACCTAGAAGAGGGGGTCAAATTCTCCAAAGCACCTGAGGACAGGACAAGAAGCAACAAATGGAAACAAGGAGAGAAGCAACATAGAACTAAGGAGAAGTTTCCTAATGTGAGGACAATTGATCAGTGGAACAGTTTGCCACCAGAGGTTGTGGGTGCCCCATTGCTGGAGGCTTTTAAGAAAAAATTGGACAGCCACTTGTCTGAAACGTGTCTCCTGCTCAAGAGGTTGGACTAGAAGACCTCCAAGGTCCTTCCAACTGGGATTCTATGTTCGGTGACACCGAAGTCCTTGAAAATCCTGTCTGGGACCCCAAGTTTTAACCTGGGGATGGGTTTGCATGTCATGCCTTTATCTTATATAATCCCTTGTGCAGCAGGTTAGAAATGTAATAAGAACCCAGATAAACCATATAAAACCAACCTTAGTTCCAATAATTGTTATCCACACTGCTTATGCTCTTTCATAAGAAGAGAGACGGAGCTAGGAAAATCCCAGGTGTTGCATCTACCTTCTTTCACTGAAAGCTTTTGCCTCTTCTTGAAGGTCTTGAGTAGGTCTTCTTTCCATGACCAGTTTCCTCTTAAATTTTAATTACGCTCCCACCCATTCCCCACCCCCCTTCTGCTGGGCCACTTAGATTAACACCCTCTGACTGTCCTTGTGGCCTTTCCATTGAAAGCACGGCCTCAGGTGACACCAGAAGGCAGAAAGGTTAACTAAGGTTGCGAGTGTTTCTTTGTGTGAAGTCCTCTTGGTTGAGAGCATTGCTGCCCAAGTGTTCCATGTGATCCAATTCACAGGGACTTCTCCAGGTCACCAGACGAGTTGCAGTCAAGAGGGTGAGTAGTTGAGTCATGGACAAGAAGTTCTCAGAAGGTGCTCCAGAGGGCCAGTGGCAAAGAGCAGTGCAGGTTAACCCCAGAGCATAAAATAATGGGTTTTAGAAGCGCATGCTAATAGGCTTTACTCTCTGAGAGGATGCGAAGGCTGCCTCGAGTGGTCAAAGAACCTTGGAGATCTTAGCTTGTTATGTGCACAGATAAGGGTCCTTCATTCATTCATGGGCTCCTAAAGGCTGGACAAGAAGCAACAGGTGGAAACTAATCAAGCAGAGAAGCAACCTGGAATGAAGGAGAAATCTCCTGACAGTGAGGACAATCAACCAGTGGAATGGTTGTGAGAAGTTCTGGGCACTCCTGTTCTGACCCAGCAGAAAGAAGAAATGGGCTCCTTGTCCTAAAAAATCCACTTTATTTATCTCCTGTGAATCTTTCTTTCTTTCTTTCTTTCTTTCTTTCTTTCTTTCTTTCTTTCTTTCTTTCTTTCTTTCTTTCTTTCTTTCTTTCTCTCTCTCTCTCTCTCTCTCTCTCTCTCTTTCCTCCTTCCCTCATTCTTCCTTTCCTTCTTTTTCTCCCTCCCTCCTTCCTTTCCTCCTTCTTTCCTTCTCTCCCCTCCCTCCCCAGATCCCTTGGGTCCTTTCCCTGAAAGGAGCGATGGGCCCTGGAAGACCTCTTGATTTTTATGGATGCTCTGACAGAAATCAGAGCGGCTGGCAAACTCCATTCCACGAATAAATGGAAACCGTTGCCAGAGTTAATTATATTACATTAGGAGAAAAATTCAGCTGCTGCTAATCAACCTTGTAATGCCCTATCTGGAAAAAACAAACCCCATTTCGATCTACTTTTATCACTCCATTTACAAGCCAGGGCTTAGTATCTTAAAATTTTGCTTTAACAAAGTCTGATGCCTTATTTTATTTTATTTTATTTTTTTTAAAAAGAGCCGAGCTCCCTTCACCAAATAGCACTCCAAATGTCCCTGGGGGAAAATTTCCTGCTGGCTAGACTCAGCACCTTCAACAGCCTGCCAACTTTTTAAGAGTTTCTTTTTGGCTTTTCTTCCCCCCTCTCCCCCTTTCCTCCCTAGCAACAGCCAGGGCTCCAGACCAGGCCTCAGAAGGAGCAAAGTGTAAAATTAATCCATGGATTGATATACTATTTAGAATAAAAACATCCTAACTCCTGGCTCCTTCCAGCCAAACGGACGCAAGAGCCTGGATGAAAATGTCATTTAGTTTGTTCCTTTGCTGCCTGTTGATCCCACCCCGCCTTTTCTCTCTTTTTCTAATCCATTTTCCTTTTTCTTTCTTTTTGCCTCTTATTAAGCCTCCTCCTGCCTGGTGAAGTTTAACCCACCAGAAGCTGGCATTCACGGGCAGAGGACGAAATCATTTCTGCTCTTGGCATTAGGACAAAGGTTGGCCTAGACACAGAGGGATTTCTCTGGAAGGGGTCAGCTGGCAGCCTGGATCCAGGTCTGGCGTCTGAGCTCATTCTGGGTGGCAGAAGAACAGAGCCGGGAGGGACCTTGGGGGACCTCCAGTCAAACCCTCTGCTCAAGCAAGAGACTCTATGCCAGGGATGGCTCACCCTTTTGGTGCCCAGTGCCCCAAGCGCATGTGTGTGTGTGTGTGTGTGTGTGTGAATGCATGTGCTCACATGCGAACTCCCAAAATGCAATGCAAGTGCCCCACCCATGCCCCCTGCGCATGTGCCCCCCCGTGCCCCATTTTGGCTTCCAGGTTGGTGCAGGAAGCCTCCCAGGCCCAAAATGGGGCACAGAGGGGCATGTGCCTGCAAACACCTCCCCCCAAAATGCATGTGAGCGCCCCCTGCGCATGTGCCCTGCCCCAGAGCTCCCTGTAACAGCATTGCCAAAAAGGAATTAAGAGTTGTTAATCATATGTTGTGAAGCTTCTTCTTCGGTAACATTGTATTGCAAAATAGGGCATACAAAACCTTTGCCAGACCAATCCTCGCATACAGCTGGTCCACCTGGACCCTCCTCCCTGTATAGCAGCTCCAGAGGTGTTTCACGAGAAGAGTCCTCCACTCCTCTGCTCACCACAGAATCCCTTCTGCCACCAGGCTCCAAATTTTGGCCGTGGGCAACTTGGAGCTGTGCTGCCTGTGGTCGGACTTATGCGTAGTACACAAAATTGTCTGCTACAACGTCCTACCTGTCAACGACTACTTCAGCTTCAACCTCAATAATACCCGGGCAAACAATCGACACAAACTCAAGGGAAACCGTTCCAAACTCTGATTGGAGAAAATACGACTTCAGCAGCAGAGTGGTCAACGCCTGGAAGGCTCCACCTGACTCCGTTGCTACATCCTCTGACCCCCCCACAGCTTCCACCTCAAACTGTCCACCATGGACCTCACCCCAAGAGGTCCATAAAGGGTGCGTGCATAAGCGCACCGGCCTGCCTGCCGTCCCTGTCCTACTCTCCCCATTTATCTGCATCTACTTCCTTTGTTCATGCTTATGGTCATACTTATACATGTCACCTTGTACATGTTTGACAAATCAATCAATCAATGATTAGGTAGCCTTCTTCTGGTTCTACTGGCTGAGCTCCTTCTCTTGTGACTGCAGAATTCTGCGGTGGAAAAGAACACCTTGACTACGAAAGGGAAAGGTATGGGAAGTAGATTTTCCTGGCTCTAACTGTCCTGTGAACATGCACCTTTTGGCACCCAGCATTTCAATAAGTGTCACCAAACGTGTAGAAACCCATGCCCTTGGTCGTTGGGATGCTACCTCTTTAGCTGTAGTTCATTAGGAAATCATATTTTAATTCCTGTTTAATTACAATTCAATTACACTCATTCATTACTCGTAATCCTAAGTGGGGCAAAAGGAAAAAAAAGGGGCCATGTTGAAAAATTAATGAAAATGCTAGCAAGGTTCATTTGGAAATCATACAATAATTCCAATTTAATTATATTGCAATTACCTCCACTTATTGTAAAGGGAGGCATATGAATAATCTAGGTCACTCTTACAGGAAATGCTGAAGATTGTCCTTTTTTAAAATGAAAGTCTGCTGAACTCAGCTAAATGTGGCCTTAAGTCAAATGGAATTGCCTTAAAAAAAACCCTGAAAAACACCACAACGGCCATCCCCGCATCAGGGTGGATAGATGGGCAGAAGGATAGATGGATGGAAGGAAGGATAGATAGGTTTGAATTGCTTTCAGAAAGTGACTGGGCAATCATCTGTCTGCAAAGATGTAGGGCCTCCTGCTTGAGCATGGGGTTGGACTAGAAGACCTCCGAGGTCCCTTCCAACTCAGTCATTCTCTGTTCTAGGATGCAGAAGAAGGTTGGGATAAATCTTCATGGAATCTTGATGGTCCAACTTGCAAACAGGGAAATTCTACTTCTCTAGTTCTCCCAAAGTCATATAATTCTAGCTTTGTCTTGTATTTTGTTTTACCTTCGCACATTAGATCACCATACCTCACTGATCTTCTACACAGGCAGGGTTTTTCAAAGGATGCTTATTATTTCGAAAAGTGCAGGTGTGTGGAAAAAAAGAGCTCCTAATTG
Organism: Rhabdophis nuchalis; assembly: GCA_039707465.1. Lineage (NCBI taxonomy): Eukaryota > Metazoa > Chordata > Lepidosauria > Squamata > Natricidae > Rhabdophis > Rhabdophis nuchalis. Next base: position 25,453,468 of record CM077657.1, on the reverse strand, counting down.
CTCCTTTCTGATACGATTCCTGATGCTTCTTTGGTGCTTTATAGAAAGGATGTTCTTTCTCGCGCTATGATGATTAGCAAGCTTGCTCTCTGCCTCGCACATAACTACGGTGGATGGATACTCAACTCTGGATATCAATTAAAGTTTTCTCCAGCTCCCCAGAAATGTCTTTCAGAAGGAAGGCATCTTGTGGGATCCACCATTAATATTAACCACCCGTGAGTCAGACATTCATAACCAGTTGCAACGACACGTTTCGCCATAGCAACCCAAGGAGCACGCTAACTTAACGTTCCTCATTTGAGCAGGAATGCCAAGCATTTGCACAACAACAAACCACGTAGGTAGGACTGCCAGTTGCCAAAATGAATCAGAATAACAGAATAACAGAGTTGGAAGGGACCTTGGAGGTCTTCTAGTCCAACCCCTTGCTCAAATGGGAGACCGCAGAGCATTCAAGCAGGAGATCCTATGCCATTCTGAACAAATGATTGTCAAGACTCTTCTTAAAATCCCCCCCGGTGTTGGAGCGTTCGCCTCTTCTTGAGGCAAGTTATTCCACGGATTAATTCTTCTAACTGTCAGGAAATTTCTCCTCAGTTCCAGGTTGCTTCTTTCCTTCTTGAGTTTCCATCCATTGCTTCTTGTAATGCCTTGAGGTGCTTCGGAAAATAAGGTGACTCCCTCTTCAATGTGGCAGCTCCTCATATATTGAAAGGCTGCTATCATGCCATCCCTAGTCCTTCTTTTCATTCAGCTAGACGTACCCAGTTCCAGTTATAGTGGTCTGGAATGATATAGGTTTTCCTGCTTGAGCCCCCACATCTTCTGGAGTCAAGCCATGGTTAATTGTTCCCACTGGAGAATGGTTCTCAACCGTAGCAACTTGAAGATGTGTGGACTTCACCTCCCAGAATTCTCCAGCCAGTGTGGGGAGTTTGGGGAGCTGAAGTTGCCAAGGATGAGAACATTGATGTAGGAAACCGTTGAAGCAGTTAGTCAAATGGCTGTCCAGTCACTTCTTAAGAGCCTAGATCTTCTGATGGGAAACCGTTCCATTGGTTAATTAGGAAAGTTCTCCTTAATTCTAGGTTGCTTCTCTTCTTGGTTAGTTTCCACCTGTTCCTTCTTGTCCTGCCTTCTGGTGCTTTGGAGAATAGGTTGACCCCATCTACCTTGTGGCAGGCCCTCAACTATTTGAACACTGCTGTCATGTCATTCCTAGTCCTTCTTTTCACTAGACTGGATATACTCAAATTCTGTAACTGTTCTTTGTGTGCTGTAGCCTCCACTCCTCTAATCATCTCTGTTGCTCTTCTCTGCACCCTTTCCTGAGTCTCAGCATCTTTTTTTATAACATGGATGCAGATGCATTTTTCTGTCCTTCTCTGCTGCCCTCTGGGCATGATCTGGATTTTTGCAGACTCAGCCAGCAAGTAGTTGAAGGATTGGTACCCTCCCAAAAATCTAAAAACCACATCTACATTTTTTTAATGGCCACTGCATATTATCTGCATAACAACACAACTGAGAACGCTTTGGGGGGGGGAGGGAGAGAGAGAGAGAGACAGGCAATTTTAGAGGTAATTGGGCTGGCGGTTCCTCATGCCTTCAGTGATACTAATTTAATATGTAACAGGAACTTAAAAACGAATCAATAATGCAACAGAGCTCTCCATCAGCTGACATACTGGTTGGCTTAGCTGGAAAAAAATTGCAAGTGGTTCATCTCTGATGACAGCCTTATATTTATTTTAAAACACTGTCGAAACATTATCTGTGGCTGTATGGTTGCTATCAATGGTTTTGGGGTTAAAAATAACAGCTTGGGCCAGCAGTCAGAGAGAAAGAGAGGAAGTAATAGAAGTCTGGTTTGGAAAACATATTCATATTTCATTACAAGCCACAAGATCTGGCGGAGCATTGAGTAGCCTTAGAGACTTCTGGCTTAAGCGGTTGGGCTGAGTTCAATGGTGTCTACTCAAAGGACCACCAGAGATGGCTTAGCAAAGGGCAGGGAGAATGAGAAGAAGACTGGAAGGAGGGCCTGTGAGAATTCAAGAAAACCATCTTGATGAAAGGAGGCTGATCAGGGGTATGACAGGACTTTGATGATACATGAAGGTAAATTCTAGAAGAGAAGCAAATGTTTAAGGTAAAGGTAAAGGTTCCCCTCATACATATGTGCTAGTCATTCCTGAGTCTAGGGGGTGGTGCTCATCTCCGTTTCAAAGCCGAAGAACCAGCCCTGTCTGAAGACGTCTCCATAGTCATTCTGGGATGTGAAGTCCACCCATCTTCAGACATCACCCTGCCAACAAAAGTGTGTCTAGTCAAAGCTCTGGTTTCCCTAGTTGCGATGGATGGCTGTGAAAGTTGGACCATAAGGAAGGATGAGCACCAAAGAATGGAGGCCTTTGAACTCTGGTGCTGGAGAAGAAAACTCCTGCATTGAGTCCCTTGGACTGCAAGGCCATCCAACCGGTCAGTCCTAGAGGAGATCCACCCTGGCTGTTCTTTAGAAGGCCAGATCCTGAAGAAGAAGCTCAAAGACTTTGGCCACCTAAGGAGAAGGAAGGACTCCCTGGAGAAGAGCTGGGAATGATTGAGGGCAAAAGAAGAAAGGGGTGACAGAGAATGAGGTGGCTGGATGGAGTCACCCAAGCAGTCAAAGTGAGCTTCAATGGACACCGGGGGATGGTTGAGGACAGGAAGGCCTGGAGGAACATTGTCCATTGGGTCAGGATGAGTCGGACATGACTTCGCAACCAACAACAAAAAGAAGCCACAGTAACAGGAGCACAGTTCCCCATTGCCCAAGTGGGTCAGCCTTTGCTTGCTGTGATTCATCTCTACTGGGAATTCTAGCTTGTCCTCCTCTTAAAAAGCTACAAGCAGACGCTCTCTGTTTCTTCTTAGCTTCCCATTTCTCATTGGCCGAGGACAGAAGCCAAGCGTCCTGGTTTAGGCATAAACAAACCACAGATGGTGTTCCGAGATTGTTTTGATGTTGTTGGCAGGAAAAGACCATTTTTAGAATTCTGGCTTGCTGTGAAACGAGAAGGTGGCATCTCGCTCCTTTCGAGAGAATGCAAGAGGCCAATGGCCTACTTTAATAGTCATTCCCTAGCTAAAGCCATTCTTTCTTCAATTGAAATTCTTGCAGCTTTACGAGATGTGAGTATGAGGGGCTGCCACAAAGAAGAGGGAGTCAAGCTTTTCTCCAAAGCACCTGAGGTCAGGACAAGAAGTCACAGATAGTAACTCATCAAGGAGAGAAGCAACGTAGAACTAAGGAGAAGTTGCCTAATGGTGAGAAGAATCAACCAGAGGAATGGGTTGCCTTCAGGGTTGTGGGTGCCCCTTCACTGGAGGCTTTCAAGAAGAGGCTGAGCAGTTATTTGTCTGAAATGGTATAGAACAGTGATGGATAACCTTTATTGGCTCGCGTGCCAAAAGTGGGGGGAGCACAGGGGGTCGTGCATGGGTGTGCCACACCCATAATGTTATGTGTGCGACTCCCTGCTTTTGGCGTGCTTTTTTTGCCCTCCCCAGGCTCCAGAGGCTTTCTAGGGGAGGGTGAAAACATCCTCCCCCCACCTCCAGAGGCTTCAGGAGCTTCTCTGAAGCCTCCAGAGGGTGAAAAATGGCCTCAGAAGAAGGCCTAAATCAGCTGGCCAGCGCATACATGCGCGCTGGGGTTGACAGGGCAACCCCTTGTGTGCCCTCAGAAATGGTTCCGCATGCCACCTGTGGCCCCTGTTCCATAGGTTCACCATTACAGGTATAGAATCTCCTGCTCAAGCAGGGGATTGGACTAGCTGACCTCCAAGGTCCCTTCCAACTCTGCTCCTCTATGTTCTATAGCTTGCCTGGGCTGACAACAATCTTGCAAGCATAAAGGTATAAAATTCCCACCACCACTTTTGATTCCTGCCTCTCTTCTCCGATTATTTCCTCAAGGAAATCTTTTCTTCAAGGTTCATTCACACACTCCATTACGTTGCCCTACCTTCCTAGGGTTTCCTGAGGTCTTCTGTCCAAACACTAAACAGTTCTGATGCTGGTTGGCTTTGATAGGAGTTCTTGGAAAAGTTTCTTTGATGCCTTCACCATATACTTCACCATAACACTGTGCCACCTCAGGAAGCTCCAACTGCCCAAAGAGCTGCCGATTCTGTTCTACAGAGGAATGATTTGAGTCTGTCATCTGCACCTCCGTCACTGTCTGGATTGGCTCTGCAACCCAACAAGACAGACGGAGACTTCAGAGGAGAATCAGAACTGCAGAAAAAAAACAATGTCTACCAACCTGCCTTCCCTTGAGGGCCTGCACACTGCACAAGCCAAAAAGAGACCTCTCACATCAGTGGTCCAATTCATTTTTTTTTACTACCGGTTCTGTGGGCGTGGCTTGGTGGGCATGGCAGGGAAAGGATACTGCAAAATCCCCATCCCCATTCTGGGGCCGCCAGAGGTGATATTTGCAGGTTCTCCAAACTACTCAAACATTCTGCTACCTGTTCTCCAGAACCTGTCAGAACCTGCTGGATTTCACCCCCGCCTCCCATCCTGGACATAAATGGTTTCAACTCACACCCTCAAAACAACAGCATAGATAGGGCATTGCACACTACAACTAGATACAAGGAATTTTCCCCCCCCTCGTGCCATCACTCTGCTAAACAATTAATTTTTCTTTTAGATATTCTTTTAGTGGTCCCCATAATAGCGTTAGATCCGTGTCCTGTAACTCTACCTCCCCCCAAACCCCACAAAATGTCAGGTGTTAAATCCTTCTCCATAAAGTCTTCATTTTTGCTTCGTCAAGCACAATATAAACAGACTTCAACCTGAGAGTAAAAAATAGTTTAAATTCACCGTAATTAAAACATAATCAAATTTCCCAGTTCATATTACTCAAAGGATGACTGCCAAGGCCGTATAATGTACAGGCTGAACAAAAGGAAGAAGAGGGCGAAAGCAACATTGCCTAAAACTGTGAGATAATTCTTTCAGAGAAGTATCTCTTTAGAAGATAAGGCAAATAATTTACTTTATCTCTGCTCAGCAGTGAGATTCCTTAATGAGGCTTAGTTTGCACTTGCAGCCTAATTTTTCCTTCCTTCCCAGACTTAACAGCACGGCTGTAAATGAAAGAGTGTCCCCCTCCCCTTTCTCCTCTTCACAATTGATTTGGAACACGATGGGCATTTTAATCTGTTTAATTGACGGCAAGTCTTAAAAGTCTGGTTTCTGCTGTTTTGGCATTCATTTTATGAAAGATGCCTTCTTGGGGGAAGGTCTTCAGGTCAGCCTTTGGCCTCCGAAGACAGAAGATTATGGAAAGCCAAAAAGGGAATCTCTTTCTGGGAGACCTTAGATAACTTCTGCCAACCGATCCAGAGATAAAGGGATCAGCTGTTTAACCTAAGCTCAAGATAAGATCCAATACAACAGGGCAGAGCTGCTATTTGCAGAACTCAGGAAGTGACCCTCAGAGAAGAGGGGGGGGGGTCAACCTAGTCTCCAAAGCATCTTATTTTCCAAAGCCACCAGAAGGCAAGACAAAAAGCAACGGGTGGAAACTAATGAAGGAGAGAAGCACCCTGGACTTAAGGAGAAATGTCCTGACAGTGAGAACAATTAATCACTGGAACAACTTGCCTCCAGAAGTTGTGAATGCTCCAACATGGGAAGTTTTTAAGAAGAGTCTTGACAGTCATTTGTCCAGAACTTCACGCAGCCCTCCTGAGCTCTGGTTTTGCAGGCAGAGACACTGCAGGCTGGTCTTTCGCTGTTTCCAGGGCGGCCCCATGAGCCAGATTGAAGCACCCCATAGTCCGGCTCCGGCTCACGAGCCTTGAGTTTGACACCCCTGCCCTATGCCATTTCAGATAAATGGTCATCCAGTCTCTGCTTACAAACCTCCAGGGATGGAGCACCCACCCCAGACGTGGTATTCAGCAGGTTCTGACCGGTTCTGGAGAACCGGTAGCGGAAAGTTTGAGTAGTTCAGAGAACCGGTAAATGCCACCTCTGGCTGGCCTCACCCCCATCTATTCTCTGCCTCCGGAATTCCAGCTGATCGGAAGAGAATGGGGAGTTTGCAATGACCTTCCCCTGGAGTGAGGAGGGAATGGGGATTTTGCACTATTCTTCCCGCCATGCCCACCAAGCCACGCCCACCAAGCCACGCCCACAGAAGCAGTAGTAAAATTTTGAATCCCACCATTGACTCCCACCTTCTGGAAGCCAGATGCCCCACTGATGAACTGGACACCAGTCCCTCCACATCATGGCTGTATGTTTGTGTTTCAGACGATGACACAAAAGGGCCAACTGGATTAGATAGAAGCAAGAAGGACAATAGTAATGATCAAAGCTGCGGCAGCGAATCTGTGTAGGGAAAAGAAAAAAAACAAAGGAAAAACCCTACTGAGTAAATAATCCACCATGAAGCAAGATTGCCTGTTGTTTAAAAAAGAAGAAGAAGAAGAAGCTATCGCTATTGCTGATCTCTAAAGGAAGCATTTAACATTAATTTGGGAGTTAATCCGAAGATTCCTTCTCCCCCACTTCATGTTGTGGTGGTTGTGAACTTTAATGAGCTTCCCACCAGTGTAGATAAAGAAAACAAGCTCTAAAGATGCCATCATCTATCACATTACAATGTGGCACTCATCTTGGGCAAGAGAGACTCTGGATTTGAAAGCCTCTCGCAGCTGGAGAGAAACAATTCTGGAGAACATTGTAAATAACCTCCAAGCCACCTCTGAATTAAACGAATGTTTCCTTTTCAACTAAATTAAATTTTAAATTAAGCGAATGCCTCTTTTTCTCCTGAGCATGGAATATATGAACCAATTAAAACCAAACCAAACCATACATTTTCTTCAAAAGACCTACGCCGGCTCTTACGTTAATGCAAAGCAAATAAAACGAGGGCGATAATCATAGTCGTAATCATAACAGTAACAATAGTGCAATGCCACAATGGAGACTCAAGGAGATGGGTTGCAGGGCCAAAAAAAGGGGCATTTCAGCTTTAAGCAAATTTTGCACCTGTAACTGGGAGAAATATAGCCATAGCGCTTGAAAAATTACTTCGATGCTACAAGAGTGCCATGAAAATTTATCTTGGAGATGATTTTATTGCATGGTTACACCAGCCAATTAAATCAATAAATCTTGACTGTCAGGGAGCCTGGCCGCATGCCAGGGAGAAATGAAATGCGCAGGATCGGTAAATAAAAGCTTCCTGACAACTCGTTCCAGGAATTATTTAGCAGCCGAGTCCTTAGGCTGGGCTTTCTTAAGCCTCTTTTTTTCAGCTCCTTCGTTTATGCGCTTCCTAAATGAATAAATAAATAAATAAGAATTAAAAATCGGAAGCCAGTTCCTGCTGTCTCCAGCTTTTATCAACAGGCATTCAGAGAAAATGATTAGGTTAACCAACACAGAGGCCATCATTAAAAGCAGAGGGAGGGTAAAGAGAGAAGGAATTATTCCGGCTGATAGAACTCACCAAAGAACACAGGCTAATGGCACCTCGGATGAACTGTTTCTCCGTGGTTCTGGTTGTTGTTCTTCGGCTGCGATTGATGTAGAACGTGGCAAAGATGATTGCAGCCAATTTCCCAGATGGAGAAGATTCTAGATGGAGGTAGCTAAAGCTATTAATGGAAGCTGGAAAATGGAAGAGCAGAAGAACAGAGTTGGAAGGGACCTTGGAGGTCTTCTAGTCCAACCCCTTGCGCAAATGGGAGACCCAGTCAGACAAACAGCTGCCCAATTTCTTCTTAAAAACTTCCAGTGATGGAGCAGCTACAACTTCTGGAGGAAAGTCGTTCCACCGATTGATTGTTCTGTCAGGAAATTTCTTATTTCTTTCTTGTTGCTTCTCTCCCTGATCAGTTTCCATCCATGGCTTCTCGTCCTGCCTTTGGGTGCTTTGAAGAGCAAGTTGACCTCCTCTTCTTTCTGGTAGCCTTTTAGATGCTGGAAGACTTTTACAATAATACAATAATACAATAGCAGAGTTGGAAGGGACCTTGTAGGTCTTCTAGTCCAACCCCCTGCATGGGCAGGAACCTTATACCATTTCAGACAAATGGCTATCTAACATCTTTTTAAAAACTTCCAGGGTTGGGGCATTCACAACTTCTGGAGGCAAGCTGTTCCAGAGGTTAATTGTTCTAACTGTCAGGAAATTTCTCCTTAGTTCTAAGTTGCTTCTCTCCTTGATTAGTTTCCACCCATTGCTTCTTGTCCTGCCCCCAGGTGCCTTGGAGAATAGTTTGACTCCCTCTTCTTTGTGGCACCCTCTGAGATATCGGAACACTGCTATCATGTCTCCCCTGGTCCTTCTCTTCTGAGAGACAAAAGCTGGACTTCAGACCTATAAACTGGATCTCGAGTACTCACATCAGAGCTGACCAATAGGGAGAATTCACACTGCCCTCTAATTTGGACCTCAAGGCTGTGTCCTTGGCTTTGTCTCAGAAATTGTGCCCATCAAGAAGACTTTCAGTCACTCCAACAAGCCATTATAGATAGATAGATAGATAGAGAGATTTTATTTTTCTATACCGCGTCCTCTCCCCAGGGGGACTCGGAGCGGTGCACAGGGAAAATTAAAACAACATAAAATATATACATAAATAAATACAATAAAAACAGATTAAATCAACTGTCCCTGCACTAAAATCCCCATTTTAAAATTAACATTCCCTAACCCCTGAGGTAGAGACTAACCTAGGCCGGCCAAGCAGAAAAAGTGAGTTTTTAATTTCTGACGGAAGGAGCGGAGGTCCGTGGTTGTTCTAATGTCGGGGGGGAAGGTCGTTCCAGAGGGCTGGGCCCGCCACAGAGAAGGCCCTTCCCCTGGGCGTCGCCCGCTGACAAAGTCTAGTGGACGGCACCCGGAGAAGTCCCTCTCTGTGGGAGCGAATCGGCCGGGAAGATGTATGGGGCAGAATCCGATCCCGTAGATAGCTAGGTCCCGAGCCATGGAGCGCTTTAAAGATGAGAACTAGCACCATTATGCAGGCTAACCCATCCTATCAAGGTCTCAAGTTGGATGGCAAAGGCAGGTTTCAAGGGCTCTGGGAAAGGACAGCAGGGGAGTCATGCTTCAGAATAGAGGGGGGCTTCTGCCAGTTTGGCCCAGAGCAGGCGAACTGGGAGTGGCTGCAGCGGGAGGCTCCACCCACCCGCCCGGATGTTTCTGTGCATGCACAGGAGCAGCACAGGCACACACATGGACCGGTAGTAAATAAAATGGAAACCCACCACTGCTTCAGAGGATGGAGTCCACAGCAGAAAAGCCTCTCCTACGAGATCTCAACAGATGGCATTCTCTTGTAGAAGGGATCTGGTGCATGCTTCTCCTGCTGGATCTAACAAGGTAGGTGGACACCACTGTGAAGTGACAACCCTGTAAGGAACCCATAACTCAGTTTCTGATGTGGAACCTGGAGTTTTGAGTTGCTAATTCTTGGCTTAGTGGATTCAAAAGAAGAAAACCTCCATAAGAGCGCAGTGGTTAGAGTGCAGTACTGCAGGTGACTTCTGCTGCCTGCCAGCTGCCTGCAAATTGGCAGTTCTAATCCCACCAGGCTCATGGTTGACTCAGCCTTCTGTCTTTCCGAGGACAGAAAACGAGGACCCAGATTGTTGGGGGCAGGAGGCTGGCCCTGTAAACTGATTAGAGAGGGCTGTAAAAGCACTGTAAAGTGGTACATATAAGTCTAAGTGCTATTGCTATAAGAAGACTGGTGATCAAATCAGAGGTCTCCCCCGATCTCAAGTTCCCTTCAACACTGAGGTCCAGAACTAAGCAAATGTTGGCCCTTAAAAAAACAGCCCCCAACAAACTCTTCTAGACCAGGAAGAAGAGGTCTAACTTCCCATTTGCTGCAGATTAAGAACAACAGGTGCAACTGGCAAGGACGGAGCTGAAATTCCCTTAGCAACAGTCAGTTGGTCTATCCCAGGGTATTATAAGCATTCTCCTCCCATCGATTTGCATCCGTTGCTTTACAGTGTTTGTTGGCAAGCAACTTCCCATTGCAGATAATTCTCCGTCAGCCCATCAAGCACACACGGGGCGATTACTGTAAAATTAATGGCTTGAAGCTCAGTAAGAGCCATTTTATTGAGTTCTGCCTTGACAGGCAGACAATGCAACATCCCCAGCGCGAGGGTGCAACGCCTCCTCTCCGTTGTAAATGCCAGGGAGAGCCAAAAGGCCTGGGGAAAGGGGTGACCGAGGTTCTCCGCAGGTTTGAAGGTATGCACCATGGGCAGGGAAGGTCAGAGAACCCTTAGTGTAGAGAGATTTGCTTAAAAATCAAAACTAGCCGGGTTTTTAACGGGCTGCGACATTGAAGTCGATGGGCAAGAAATCAATTGGCCTCCTTGGAGAACTCCTGTGTCAAAGGTTCTGCAAATTCTAGACTCTGAGGGGCAACTAAGGAGTAATTCGGGCAAAGGCATTTGAATCGCTCTCCCCCTTTCCAGGGTGGAGAAGATAGAGATTGCAGTGCAAGTACAGGTTGCTGTCAGTCCTGCCCCAGTCTGATCCCTTAGGAAAGAAAAACCCTCGACTCCATTTGGTTGAAGTGAAAGGTACTTTTACTGACAGATGCTGATTGCAGTAAAGTCAGCTGGAATCTGAGTTTCTCTGTAAAAAAGGACAAAACGACTCCCTTTGTACCCTGTCCCTACCTCCATGACCAGTCCAAACTCAGCCAATGCAATGCCACTGAGATGTTGTGGGAACGCTGAGGTGTTTGGGCTGGTAAATTTCCATGGTCAGGGTAAACGGCCTTGAAGATGCCTGACACAAACTGGTTCCATGTTGATCTGCTCTCCCTCAGCTGCCATTCCCCCTCCCAAATTCCCACAATAGACACATACTGGTTGATCGCCCATTTGTCCCCTGTCCCTCTCCCCAAGTCCTTTGATGGCAGGAGGTGACAAGATGAAGATGGTGGATTTGATCATTGTTCTCTTACAGCAGCCACAATTGGGATTGGCAATTCAGTCATTTGATGAACCAATAAAGTAGAATATTTGTAGTTCGGGATTGAAATGAGAGGGGTCACTGGGGGTCTCTGAGTTTGGTTGTTTTCTTGCAGATGTTACCTTGTTTGGTAACATCTGGTGCTAAGTGACCTAGGTAGTATTATCAGTGCTTTTCGCCGCTTATTTCACCTAGCTGGCCTAGCTTAGACTCTAGATTAGATATAATGTTCATTGATTAGGTAGTGGATTCGAATATTTTTAGCTAACATTTTAGCACAGGTTACTTAATTTAATTGTATTTTAATGCTGCGACTGTATTTATTGGGTGTTTGTATGTCTTTTTTAATTTCCTGTGCACCGCCCTGAGTCCGCTGGGGAGATAGGAGCGGTATAGAAATTGAATAAAACATAAAACATAAACACGCTAAGTGAAACTGTGATTGGGCTTATGATCTCCTTTCACTTTTCTTTACTTTCCAGATCTGTGAAAATTGCAAATGCACAGAGTGCCCATAGAGTTCCTTTTTCATCACAATCACAACTGTGCATGGCCAGTAAACGAGGCAGTTACTAAATGAGGACTATTTGAATAGCGCACACCAGAATGCCCAGGGTAGGTTTTAAATCTAGGATAAAAAGAGAGCACAGTTCAACATTTCATAAAAATTTTATTTTCCTTTTTTTTTAAATAATTCAATGCGCCGGCAGTATAATTAATCCCTCTATGAGAGACACAAATTTACCAGTTCAACCAATATTATTTTATACAGAGACAATTGTTTTTGAAAACAACAAACAACACTGAAAATGTTTGTACAGAAAGTATTATTTTTAAAAAAATAGAAAAGAAAATGTAAACAGAAATGCATAATTGTGCAACATATTGGAAGTACAAAGTAAACAAGCAGGATACATTTTTCCCCTTTACATAGAAATAAAACAATCATAAAAAAAGGATGAAGAGGAACTGAAAATTTCAGAACTATACAACATTTCTGTAATTGCTGGACAGGTCAACAGTAACTGCATCTTAATCTGTACAAAAAAACATCTTAACTTATACTTAAAACTGTACAAGGAATAACATGCTTGTTCCAAAGACACATTGTGGAATTTCGGAGATTATGCAATGAATGGTCCCTACCCACAAAAGGGGCTATTTTGAACGAACGCAAGCTAAATCACCAGGTGGTGTGGGAATGTGTGTTTCGGTCTCCCAATAGTCAAGTATAATTTAATTTTTAAGTGGCAGGTGTAGGGGAAGAGCAGGCAGAGGCTGGAGGTGGAGTCAAGAGAGCAATCAGTCTGGAATAGTTACGTTCCCACAAATGGTCTAAGCCCCCTTGAATTCCGTTGACTCTTAACTAGCACCAATTTAGTGCTGACTGTTAGTTGACTAGAGTCTTGTGTATAGGCACGAGCAATAAATCTGAGCTGGAACTTAACGTGTGGTCCTGATCCTAATAAAGATCTGGCTTTGGTTGACGTCCTTTTGCAGGGGTGCAACAAGATCTTCCCAGGAACCCAAATTATCTGAAAATTGGAAGAGTTGCAATCCAGCACATCTGGAGGACCCTGAATCAGAAAAAGCCGACTTCTGCAGTGGAGACACATGTTTGACATTGCTTAACTAACGTATCTAAACAGGTAAATGCAGGATGCAAACTGAGCCTGGGATGATGTTATGGTTTGTTTGGGGGAAGTTATGGAAAACAGGTGCACAAAGTCTTACACAGAGCCAGAAAAATCTCTAGATCCCCGGAGGAGAAACAGAACAGGGTTTTTGTTAAAAAAAAAAAATTCATTGGTCTGAATTTATTTTCCTACATCTTGAGACTTAAAAATGGGTGAGGGTATTCCCATTGGGTGTAAATCAGTGTTTTTTTCAACTTTGACAGCTTTAAGATGGGTGGACTTCATACAACTTCAAATTACCAAGGTTGTAGAACCCTGGTCTAACGGGACAAGCTCTCATTCCAAAGTCAGTCCAAAGTGAATAGCATTTTCCAAGGATTGAGCTAACTGGGGTTTGGTTGAAGTCAGGGTTTGGCTGAGTCAAACACATGAAAGAGAACAATCTTAATTGATTACAACTTCTCCTGAAACACCACATTGCTAGCTTGTTGGACATGACCTTGGCTTTTTTATTTTGATTTCTTTTGAGAAAGGTGTGATTCTGCACCGGACTATTTTCAAAATCAGCCACTCCTGGGCTCTGACACAGATTCCGAAATCAAATATGCTATGATAAAGAGATTCATTGAGAGGAGAAAAAGGTTGTGTGTGTGTGTTACAGCAGAAGTCAGAAACATGCCCATGGGTGTGTGCTTGCAAGAAAAGCCATTGTCAAATCAATGCCCAGATGTGTTCATTACGCTAAGCTATGCTTTGAAGAACAAGACATGAGAGGTTGCTTCTACCAGCTGCGTCCATGGAAGCGAAGTGTCAAAGCAGGCAAGGTGGCAGTTTTCACCTTTTGTTGTGATGCCACAACATGGTCTTGTTTGTTTTGACACTTGCCATGGATGTCATTAGCTGGTTCCCATCTAACTATCAGTCACCCACCTTGTTTATAACCTCAACAACTTCATCTTTCCCTCGACATGTCAATGCAGCAGAACTCTCAATCTGTATATATATAAAAGCAAAATACCACTCATGCATCATCACAAAATCTCCAGAACCGTAAAGCCTATAAACTTGAAATTTGGCACGTATGTTTCTCCTGGCTTCTAGGTGCTCGTTAAGAAAGGATTTTCTGAAATGACTATCAGATCATTAGTATCTCTTATATTATTTTTAACATGCTCTGATGCTAAGGATTTAGACATTCTACTCCCCCTCCCTACCTGAAAAGAATTCTGTTCCAACTGCCACTTGGGGCATGGGTGTGGCCAGCACGTGACTCATTCAGCCTGCAGGCTGGTAATTTAGACATTCTACTCCCCCTCCCCACCTGAAAAATGCTCTGAGCTGGGAGGGGAGTTAGACTGAGGGAGAGAAGGGGATAAGATAGAGAGGCCTCTGTGGGGCCAGCCTGAGGGAGAGAAGGGGAGAGGAGAGGCTGATTGTAACTACTCATTAATTTTCAAGCTGCAAGTGTCAATTTATCAAGGCTGATCACATAGTTTTGTAGTGGAGCATGGGTATCCAGCTAGTTTTGAATATAAGTAGATCATTAGCATTCTCAAGGAGTTCTACATTAATAGTGTACCCACCGTTTAAAACCATCCAGCATTCCCTCAGATGTTGGAAGTCGCCCTATTTTTCTCATTTCTTAGCTTCTCTAAGAACGTAGCCTGTCCAAGTCGGCCAAGTCCTTTGATGTCATTCCTTAATCCACCAATTATTTCTTTCGCAATGGGGTCCCCATTTAATTGACATGGTCCACAGACCAATATTGCGCATGCCAGAGGTGGGTTGCAGGCGGTACGCCCCGGAACAGGCATACCAGAGCCAGCCCGGAGCACCGGACACCGTTCCGGAACGGTCCTCCGGAGGCCCCCCCGCTCAATCTCTTTACCTGTCTTTTAAGGCTTCTGAGCCTCTGCGCACACACATGGTACGTACAGTGCCTGCATGACGCTCATCTGAGCAGCTGAAGCGTCGTGGAGGCTTGCAGAAGCCTTGCTGACATGTAGGACACATGTGCGCATTGCACGCGTCCATGTGGGTGACGCTGGGGCTGTTCCAACTGTACCGGTTGGAACGGAATCTGGAACCCACCAGTGGTGCATGCTAAGAAAGCTTGGGGTATTCACCTCCACTACAACACAGCTAGCAAAGACGAGATGCCCTCCTCCTCCTCCTCCTCCTCCTCCTCCTTCTCCTCGAGATTTGTATTGGCAGACATTCAGAGCTGGTGCTCTATTACCGTGACTGATTTACACTCCCACCATTGATAGAAAATGCCATTCACTCAAGGGAGGCAGACGTATGGGGGAGCGGGGGGGAGGGGGTGTGAAATCCACTTGCTTTAATGGAGCCATAATTCAAACTTGTAACCTTGGTCAGCCTTCCCAATGAGGCTTTCAAGGAGATGAAGGGGGATTTTCAACAGAAGTCAGAATAGATTTCAAGGTGGGCAACGTCCCCCCTTTTATAATAGTACCCAGTTTGGGGGCTTTTAAAAGCTTCCCATTTCTGGGAAAGGAAGAAATGGGACATTTCCCTGTCATTTCCTGGTTTTGAGTTGGAGGCTGTAGTCAACTCTGAGTTTCCTGTTTCTGCCGTGGAAAGGAAGATCTAATTTTTGATGGATGCCCTCCCCTCTTCTCCCTCTTTAGGGGATCTGAAGGAGAGGTGGGATCCTTTTCTACTCTTTTCCAAAGAATCCTGGATGGTTTCCTTGCCTTGGGCTGCAGTTAATTCAAACTGAGGCTTAGAGAAGCAAGCAGACTGCATAAGGTCTCATGACTCGCTTTACAACATCTGAATAGGAAGACAGTTGCCTTAGTGCACATTGTTGGAAGGCATCACACAGATGCAAAGGAAAGCTCTCCTGAACCTAGTATGGAAGTGGGAAAGGAGAAGGAGAAAAGAAAGGTAAGAAATTGGAGAGACTGTGAGGTCCTTGTCAGAAACATGGAGCAATTCCTGGAATCAGTTTCCAATATGGAAGCTTAGAAGAAGAAGCGAAGAAGATGTTCAGATGAAGCTAGTAAGGAAATCATCAGCAGATGCTGAATTCTAAGTCCTTCTCATCACACCTCAAGCCATGAATTTCAGAGAAGCTCTGGGAGATGGTCTATGGAGATTCTCAGTCATCCAGGTCATGGATGAAGAAGTTCTGAAGAAGTTTCTTGGGTGAGAAGCAAAACATCTTCAAGGAAAAACAAAGAAAGCCCGATTGCCTCTTGAAAAAACGTATTTGGGTCTCTGTGGGAATCTATTCTTCTATGCAAAATTTCTCTACCCTGGTTGAAATCATCCAATTCTGGCAATAGTCTTTGTAGACCAGCCAAATGTTACCCCGGTGACTTTCTAATTTTGAACCTAAGTAATTATAATGTGGAATAAAATACTTTTAAGACTTAGATGGACTAGGTGACCTACAAGGTTCCTTCCAACCAGTAGTGGGTTTCACAATTTTTTACTACTGGTTCTGTGGGCGGGGCTTGGTGGGCGTGGCAGGGGAAGGTCACTGCAAAATCCCCATTTCCTCCCCATCAGCTGGGACTCGGGAGGCAGAGAATAGAGGGGGGCGAGGCCAGCCAGAGATGGCATTTACCGGTTCTCCGAACTACTCAAAATTTCCGCTACCGGTTCTCCAGAACTGGTCAGAACCTGATGAATCCCACCTCTGCTTCCAACTCTGTTAATCTGAATATTGTGGAGGGTCTGTGCTGTTTGCGAACATGAAAAAAAATCAAAATGAAAATGACATTAGCCAATATCCAGTTTGAAAAGAAATAAAAAGGCAATTAATGCAATATAGTCTACCTACAATCAAGCTTGACTGAATTCCAGGGTTTTTACTCAGGATTGGCGCTGTTCTAAACCGAATGGGCACAGGTCCAAATGGATGAAGCTTATAAATTAAATGATACGATAACTCTGTAAGGCTTACCGAGGCTTACTTATTGTTTTCAGAAGAAAAAATATCTATATTTTGAAGTTTAAGGAGGTCTGTAATGGAAGCTGCCTCTGATCTTAGAGGCTTTCTTCCCCTTATCCCTTGTGTTTTGGTTTCTTTCCTTTCCTTTTTCTTTTTGGTGCGATAAAAGAAATACACCCTGCAGCTGTTAAAGGGATTTTAATCTTGTCTTCCTTCTAATATCTCGGGGTTTTTGTCCTAGCATTGGAAACAGAGGTAGAGGCAGAACAACTGGCGAGTTCCTGTTTAAAAGCTCCTGGTAGGGATATCAACTGCTCTGGGGCTCCACTGCATGAACTACAGTGGGGAAAATATGACGGTAATTTACTATTTCTTCCACACGCATCGCCCCTCCGCCCTGGGAAAACCCTTCATCTCACGGCCCCCTCCATCTGTCGCTGTCAGCCAAAGGATCGCTTCTTGCTGAAATTTAATGGGAGGAGGACAAGAAATCCAAGAGGTTCTTGAATTTGCTGGCGACTTTTCCAACCCTCGTGTTTTTGAAAAAGCCTTGCCTAATGAAATTCAAGCATTTCTACTACCAGTTCTGTGGCCGTGGCTTGGTGGGCCTGGCAGAGGAAGGATACTGCAAAATTGCCATTCCCTTCCGATCATTTGGGACTCAGGAGGCAGAGAAGAGGTGAGGGCGGGGGTGGTATTTGCCGGTTCTCCAAACTATTCAATTTTTCTGCTACTGGTTCTCTAGAACCTGTCAGAACCTGCTGGATTTCCCCCCTGGTCCGGAAGGATTTGAACGCTCCCAAACCTCCCCCTTGTGACAGGTTGGTACTCCCAGTAAAGCCATTGCCCTCCTGCAGATTGAAGATGATGTTGAATGCCTGAAGGCATCTATCTATCTATCTATCTATCTATCTATCTATCTATCTATCTATCTATCTATCTATCTATCTATCTATCTATCTATCTATCTAAAACCATTCAGAGCATGGCGCATACTGCAACCCACAAGGAAGGATGGGTATGAAAGGTAAGGAACACATCTTGTAGTAAGGAATGAAAAACAACCCAACAACTCTTTAGGTCCAAACTTGGGAACTTTAAGACTTGTGGATTTCAATTTCCAGTCGGCTGGGGAATTCTGGGAGTTGAAGTTCACAAGTCTTAAAGTTCCCAAGTTTGGACACTCCTGACCTAGAAATATCCTAGAAATGGAGTCATTACAATGATTATTCTGAGCTTTCTCAGTAGGCTTGGACATGGGGCCATCCTAGATGGGAGACCTCCAGCTCTGTTTCTCAACCGTGGCAACTTGAAGACCTCTGGACTTCAATTCCCAGAATTCCCCAGCCAGCACATGTCGGGATACTATGAAACTTTGCTTTAAACAAAACGATTTAGCAGACAAGACTATGGATGGAAAATAGGTTTTGTTAGGCATCCCTCTGAAAGAGCTCATGAGCTCGCCCCTTCCCAAGAAGTCTAGAGGAGACCATTTCAATGTATCTTTGAGCAATGATGATCTCCTTATGCAAATGAGGCAATGAGGGTCAATGTCGGTCATTTGCATAACATTACAGCCTCATTCATATAAGACAATTGGCCTCATTTCCATCACCACATCCATTGCCGCAGTAATTACGGTTGCATCTAATGGACATCCTCTACCCACAAACGGGTCAATTAAATGAGATTACCTTGCACCAGGAGTTGAATCTATGGCAATTCGTGGAGATGCCCCACATATTTAGAATAACAAGAAAACATCTCATCCTTAATTCTTTTTAGATTAGAGAGAGAGATCAATTGGGATGAGCCCCACAGCATGGATTGACTGGATACCTTTCTCACTTTAAAAGACTTCCATGGGGGTGAAAAAGATTTTAAAAAGCCATGGTGGTTGCCCCTTAAAAAAATGGAGATCCACAAAGCAGAATTACAAAATGTGGCACCTTCCTGGCCACTCTGTAGAGATCTCCCAAAGTCTTTTGTGATCCATGTGTATGTGTGTGTCGGCGTCTACGGCAGCGTGGAAATGCTTAAACAAGTGACCCTTGTTTAAGGACCACACTTCTGCAATTGTCACAATGGCCTCTTGTCAAGTAACAAGTCAGGACTAAGTGGAGGGGAGGGGTGGACAAACATGTGTTTCAGAAGGACAACGTTGTGCTGAGAAGAGGGAGCTTCTCTGCATTAATTGGCAGGCGTGAGAACTTCTGGAAAGGGCCCTCAAAATGTTATTAAGCTTTTCTCCCCCAAATATACTTCTGGATCAAAGTGCAATACTGCAGGGGATGACCATTCTGTAGGTTGCAGATGGCAATATTGGCAGGATCTAGAAGTTCGTAGACCAAGGAAATAACTGACGCGGGTTCAACAGGAGGAACACGTACCCTGCTTGGAAGCTACATTTTCCTTTTATGGCAATTCCACGTCGGACAGATAGAATAGTTTGTGTTTTGTATAGGACAGAGAGAGAGACGGCAACAAAATTAAACTCTATGGATACAGTTACAGGAGGAAGTGGCTGTCCATCGGGGATCACCTGGGTGCCGATGAAGGAAACGGGATGGAGTGGTGACATGGGTGGGCATGGCCATCACTACAACAAGTGTGCTTCAGTGCGAAGCCAATGGAGTCCTTGACGAATGTAACGGACCAGGTTGGTCATACTGCTGTGTTGTGTCAATGGACCCATCACCAAGTCCAAGTCTATGAAGAACTCTGAAAAAGAGAGAGAAGTCTTATTTTCTGCTCGTCTACCAGAGGGGCCAGTAGATTCCCAAAACAAGGGGCATGGGATTCATTGGTTGGTTTTCTATGCTCCCAATTTTCTTATCTCTCTACCTACCTACCTACCTACCTACCTACCTACCTACCTACCTACCTACCTACCTACCATGGCAAAGTGTTTAGAGTGCAGTACTGCAGGCTACTTCTGCTAACTGCTGATTGCTAGCAGTTTGGCAGTTCAAGTCCCATCGGCTCACGGTTGAACCATCCTTCTGTGGTAGGTAAAATGAGGACCCAGATTGTTGGGGACAAGAGGCTGATTCTGTAAACTGCTTAGAGAGGGCTGTAAAAGCGCTGTGAAGCAATATATAAGTCTAAGTGCTATTGTTATTGCTATTTATCTATCTATCTATCTATCTATCTATCTATCTATCTATCTATCTATCTATCTATCTATCTATCTATCTATCCATCCATCCATCCATCTATCTATCATCTCGAAACATATCTAATGGGCTTGTAGTATTTCAGAATGCCTAGAATAAGGCAGAGATCTACACTAATGAATGAAACCTTGGCAACAGTGCTAAATGTCCACCTTCTTGTCTGAGTTCAGGCAGGGGCCCAGATATAGTAGGACGTATTGGCCCTCTAGTGAGCCTTCATGTTTTACAAGAGGGTGGGTGTGTTGCTTGGCCTTTTGTTTGGCTCTCTTTAAGAAAGGCCTTAAGGGGGACAGGTCACCATCCTGTCCTCTCACGCTCCCTTTTCTCGAAACCTCTTCGCACTGGGAGCCCTGGCCGATTGGTCCACGAGGAAGGAAAACAGGAACGTTCGGAGTCTTCCCCCTTTCCCCCACAAACAGTAACAAAGGGAATCAGTGAACCAGTAGGCTCTATTGACCTGCAAGGCGAGAGTTGCTGGCTCCAACCATTATCAATGTAGCCTCAGCAGATCTCTAAGAAGGAGGAGAAGGAGGAGGAGGAGGAGGAGAAGATACCTTTGTTTTCTTTTGTCAGTTTGTCGGCCATGTCCCAATGTTCGTAGCTCCGCAAGACGTTGTTGGTGATGTTCACGTGGCTGGCGGCCATGTGGTGGATCCGTTGTGGGATGCTGACAGTCCCCACCGAAGAGGAGCCTGCCGTGCTGGTGGTGCTTCCAAGACTGCTGATGGGCGAGGGGCTCAGAGACATTGGGGAGGGCGTTTCTGTGCTCCTGGGAAAAGGATAAAGACCGGGTTGATTTGAGTTCTATTGCACCTTGGGTTGTGAATCTAGTCCACTTGATCAAACAAGTCTAAGTGTAGAGCGCTGGTCATCTCGAGCAAATGATATAGTCAACTAAATCAAAAAAGGTCCACGTGTAGAATCCTTGGTGGTCTCTGAGCTTGGATAAATGTCTATGGAGATTCTCAATCATCCAACTCACGGTTGCCCCAAAGCTGATTTTTCCAAGTGTCAACTGGACCTTGGAAAACATTTCACTTCTCATCCAAGATGCTTCTTCAGTTCTTCTTCAGAACTGAAAAAGTTTCTTGGATGTGAAGTGAAAATTTTTCAAAGCAAAACCCAAGGAAGCCCAGTTAACTGCCTTTAGGAAAAAGTATCTTTGGGACATCTGTGCTTGGCTGTTTCCTTGTAGACATTTCACGACCCAACTAGGGAATACCATCAGTGCTAGAAGGGAGTGAGGTTTGCTCTCTTCTTATATACAAGTGGCTTACTCTGTTACTGGAAGTGGTCGGTGAAGAAGACCACTTGATAATTCCTTGGAACAACCTAACCAATGTTGGATGGACTTCCCTACTTCTATCTTGGCACTGTAGCGTGAAGCTAAAAGCCAGAGAAAGAAACTGCAACTATACCTCCATAAACATTTAACTAAACATACATTTCACCTGATTCCTCCTGTTTGTAGACATGGATGATCAACCGCTATCTAGCTTCAACCTGGTTTGGAGTGGAAGAGATCAGGGATCTCCAAGAGATAGTTGAAAGCATATTTCCCAGAATTCCCTGGGCATTCCTAGCACACATGCCCCAGGAGGAACCTCAAACTATTAACTATTAAAGATGGTTGGCCATCTTGATTCAGTAGGTCTCTTTTAATAGGCTTGTGGAAATGCATTCTTCTTACTCTGTGTACTTCCAAGATGGCCTCAGCACCTTGTTAAACAAATACATATACAATTCCTCTAAATTCCTCTCTTTTAGTCCTAAGTCTCACTGGGACACCCCAAAGTGATTTGGGGGCAATGTTCCAAAGAGAAATCTTTGATTAACCGCTATCTTCAGTCAGATTTGTTTACTCTGTATGGTTGGTTGACTAATAAACACCAACGTGAAGTAGGACAAACGGAAACGATTCAGGTTCCCCCTCCCCTTAAAAGTCTTTCAAATTTCCCTTCATGCTGTGAAGATTATTTTCAGGCTGCTAAATTAAAAAAGAACCCAGCTAGGCAATATGTTCTCAGATCCCAAGATTCCCTACGGAAGCCAATCATCAGCCCAAAGGCTGTATCTAATTTGCATATTTTATTAACATTATTCCATTGTGCTTGACAATTAATCTGCTGGATATTGTGACAAGTGCATTTTATGTCAGTTCATTTCATTTTATTTTTTGCAGATTGAATAGTTAGCATCTGTCTCTTGCTAATATTACCCCTCCCCAAAATTTTCTGAACGCCATAGGCTGCTCCAGGAAGCTGATGTGAAGTTTGATAGGATTAATGTCAAATTATGACGATGATGGGGACGTGGTGGCTCAGCGGCTAAGATGCTGAGCTTGTTAAGAAGATGTTGGATAGCCATTTGTCTGAAATGGTATAAGGTTCCTGCCCACGCAGGGGGTTGGACTAGAAGACCTCCAAGGTCCCTTCCAACTCTGCTATTGTATTGTATTGTATTGTTGATCAGAAGGTCAGCATTTCGGCAGTTTGAATCCCTAGTGCCGCCTAATGGAGTGAGCTCCGTGACTTGGCCCAGCTTCTGCCAGCCTAGCAGTTCGAAAGCAGGTAAAAAATGCAAGTAGAAACATAGGAATCACCTTTGGTGGGAAGGGAAGAGCTTTCCATGCGCCTTCAGCATTTAGTCATGCTGGTCACATGACCACGGAGACGTCTTTGGACAGAGCTGGCTCTTCGGCTTTGAAATGGAGATAAGCATTGCCCCATAGACTCGGGAACGACTAGCACAGATGTGTAAGGGCAACCTTTATCTATGATGATGATGATGATGATGTAGAATGACAGCAGGACACTGAGGGTCAAAATATTTGTGCTAAGCACATAGGATGTAGTCTTTTCTTTTCTCTAAAGGGGGGGGTTACATTATTTTGCAGGGGAAAGTTTTGATATGACAGGTAGAATTAAAAAATGATTTTGGTAAAGGAACTGGAATTACAACTTTCCTGGGGAGGAGCAGGAAAATAATAGAATAATCCTAGATCAAAGGATGCTGAACATGTTGTGATCTTCTCATCCCTCTTAGGAAACAGACTGAATTATTGACTAATAATTGATGGGGAGGAAAATTCAATTTGCTACAATAGCTGAGCCCCGTTCCCTATAAACTGTTCTTAAACCCCCTTCGTGGGTGGTAGAAGACATCACATAGAGCATTAATCCTATACTTCTGCGGGCATTCTTAGAGCTTTTAAATTCTTTGGCATCAAATCACCTGGATAGCGTTTTCTATGAAGTTGTCTTTTAAGTTATCTACTTGATGCTCACTAATCCTCCCACGTGGATTTTCTTTTAACACCAACAATTAGGAAAACACCTGCAGCTTAGAGTACCATGGGGCGGCTGCCCCTAAGCAGAATTTTACATTCAGCCAGACTTCAGTAACTGATTTTCTTTTCAGATATGCATTCAAAGCTGATCAAAATTCCAAAAATCCATATAATGTGGATGTGACTTCAGAGGTATTTGATTTATCCACTGGATAGAGGGATAGAATCAAGATCCCGTGGAGTGTTGATACCACTTCAACATGCCTTGGTAAGGCCACACTTGGAATACGGCATCCAGTTTTGTCAGTGTTGAGTTCCATCTTGGTCAACACGCAACATTGCTCTGCACCAGATCCATGTTATCTCAAGGGTTCTGATGGAGCAGCTTCTTCCTACTCACCTGCTTCCCCCAAGAGGCATCCTTGGCCCAGAGTTCAAGGGAAAGCCATCAAGGATGGAAAACAAATGGTCCTTCGTCCCCTACTGTGGCTCCCTTCTCTGTCTACCTCAGCATCTGCCCTGCATGATGGATGACTCTGTTGTGACAGTACCTCCTGCTCTTTATGGTCTCAGACGCTCATGGTAGACAGGCTGCGTTCAGCTTGGGTGATTTCAACATGTGCAGCCCTGTCTGATAATAAGTGCAAGTGGCACACACCGAGTGTACAAGATCCAAATATGCATGCGGTTAATAAAATCAAGCTTTAGGGTTGAAATCAGCTATAATAGCAATAGCACTCAGACTTATATACGGCTTCAGGTGGAGGCTGAGTCAACCTTCAGCCGGCATGGATGGAGGGATTGAGAAGGGAAGGGGAAGGGAAGGGAGGAAGGAAGGAAAATACCAATAGACTTATATACCACTTTACAGTGCTTTATAGCCCTCTCTAATCGGTTTACAGAGTCAGCCTCTTGCCCCCAACAATCTGGGTCCCCATTTTACCCACCTGGGAAGGATGGAAGGCCGAGTCAACCTTGAGCCTAGTGAGACTCGAACTGCCAAATTGCAGGCAGCCGGCAGGCAGCAGAATTAGCCTACAATACTGCACTCTAACCACTGCGCCACCGGGGCTCTTCAAAACAGAAAGCTTTTTCTAATGTTCCCCATGGAACATTAACTTTAATCTAGCAACTGATCTTCATCGGGCCAATAAATGTTCCCTCTTCCCAATACCCCATTTTACACTTTCCCCAAATAATAAGGGACACTTACTTGCCTCCCCAAGGCGAAGGGGCCTGTGAAACTTTGGATGAATTCTGTGAAAAGAAAGTGAAAGAGAGAGCCAATGAAGGGGACGAAAGACTAGAACGGCCGGGGCAAACCAAAGAACCATTTGCATTTTAAAAAACCCAACGGGTGGTGTTACAGGAGCCCATCAATTCAGCGGGTGATCTTTCCAAGCCCTTCAGCCTGAGCATTAAGGTTTCACAGTGTTAGGTATCTATGGCAATGTATTTACATACACAACACTTAGACATGGGATTCATTTTTCTTTTTTTCCAAAAGTGGCCATGTGACAAATCACTGCTAGGGTGGCCCTTCCTGTCTGGACGGCCAATTCAACGGAATAGACCCTGCAGCCGCTTTATACAAATGCTGGAGCCAAGCCTTGTGGCAGAGCCCTTAAAGGGAGGGGGTTTTGGGCGGGGGGTGGGGAAGTAATTTTGGAAAAAAATAATTAAACATCTTGTATCCAAACTAGTCATCCTTTATTTGACTTTGGGGAATGGTTTCTTTGAAGGAATGTCTGGAGGAGAATCGCCCCCCCCCTGCTCTCCTACCCCTGTCCCCTCCCAAACCCTTAATGAGAAGGTTCATTCTTCATAACCTTTGGTGGCTAAACACAATAACAACCGGTTGTGTTCCAGCTGCAAAAACATGGAATTACTCTCTCTCTCTCTCTCCCTTCCTCTCTCTTTTTCTCCTCTCTCTTTCTCTTTCTCTCTCTCTCTCTTTCTCTTCTCTCTTTCTCGCCTCTCTGTCCACTCTCTCTCTTTCTCCCTCCCCCTCCCTCTTTCTCCTCTCTCTCTATCCATTCTCTTCCCCCTCTCTTTCACTCCCTCTCTCCTCCCCTCCCTCTCTCTCTCTCTCTCTTCTCTCTCTTTTTCTCCTCTCTTTCTCTTTCTCTTCTCTCTTTCTCGCCTCTCTGTCCACTCTCTCTCTTTCTCCCTCCCCCTCCCTCTTTCTCCTCTCTCTCTATCCATTCTCTTCCCCCTCTCTTTCCCTCCCTCTCTCCTCCCCTCCCTCTCTCTCTCTCTCCTCTCTCTTTTTCTCCTCTCTCTCTCTCTCTCTCTTTCTCTTTCTCTTCTCTCTTTCTCGCCTCTCTGTCCACTCTCTCTCTTTCTCCCTCCCCCTCCCTCTTTCTTCTCTCTCTCTATCCATTCTCTTCCCCCTCTCTTTCCCTCCCTCTCTCCTTCCCTCCCTCTCTCTCTCTCTTCTCTCTCTTTTTCTCCTCTCTCTCTCTCTCTCTTTCTCTTTCTCTTCTCTCTTTCTCGCCTCTCTGTCCACTCTCTCTCTTTCTCCCTCCCCCTCCCTCTTTCTTCTCTCTCTCTATCCATTCTCTTCCCCCTCTCTTTCCCTCCCTCTCTCCTTCCCTCCCTCTCTTTCTCTCTCTCTTCTCTCTCTTTTTTCTCCTCTCTCTCCCCCTCCCTCCCTCTCTGTCCTCTCCCCCTCTCTTCATCCCTCCCTCCCTCCCTCCCTTTCCATCTCTGTCCCTCTCTCTTTCTCCCCCTCCCCTTTCTGCATAAAAAGCAATTCAACGTCATTTACCTTAAAATATTCCATCAAGGATCTGGAATACTTCATTGCGTGATCCTTCTTCAGTTTGAACATTCTCAGATAGAGAAGGGATAAGCAGCGGTAGCTATAGCAATTCGGAAACACACACAAACACAAACTTGACGTTATTCCCCAAAGATGTGATCTGTGGGCACCAACCACAGTGGAAAACCACACTGGGCGAGCACGGGCCTCTTTTTAAAATGATTTTTATGACAAGTTTTTACAGAGACAAGAGACAATATAGCGAAAGAAAGAAAGAAAGAAAGAAAGAAAGAGAGAGAGAGAGAGAGAGAGAAAGAAAGAAAGAGAAGGAAAGCAGGAAGGAAGGGAAGGAAAGAAAGAAATAAGGAAGGAAGGAAAGGAAGTAACAGAAGAAAGGAAAGAAGGAAGAAAAGGTAGTAAAAGAAAAAAGTGACGAGAGAGAGCCACATGAATACAGATATTTTTCTACTTACACCCCCTTGTTTACATTTAATGACTGAAGTTACAAAAGTGACTTACAACCAATCCTCACACTTACAACTGTTCCAGAATCCCCACAGTCACGTGATCCAAATTTGGACACTTGGCAACTGGTGTTTATTTACAATCTTTGCAACCTCCGGAGGGGGGAGATGTGTGTGTGTTTCATATGATCGTCATTTGCGACCTTCTCAGCTGGTTTCCAGCAAGCCAAGTTATTGGGGAAAGCTGGCTTTGTTTAACCACCATGGCTTAACTCCAGGAATGCAGCGATTTGCTTAAGAATTGTGAAAGTAAAGGTTGCAAAGGGCTCCCTTAGTCACTGCCCTGCTTAGCAACGGAAATTCTGCTTGCTCCCGAATCTGGTTGTAAGTGGAGGACTGTAAGGGGAGAAGGACAGAGGAGGAGGAGGAGGAAGAGGAAGAAATGGCAAGCAGCACTGAGGGAAGAGAGAGAAGTTAGAAGACTCTCAATTCTGGTCTTCAATGAAAACTTTAACCAACTTTTATAACAAGACAACTGAGAAAGAAGGACAATGTCTCACCAGAGGACAGCCAGTTTCTTGTCTCCTTCCGTGGCAGAAGACCCCGTGAAGTTCTTCAGTCTCATGGCGTACCTTCAGAGAGAGATGGAAGACAGAGGTTGAACTGGTGGCATCAAGGAACAACGGGGGTCCCCTAGGACACAACTGAAAGATCCCAGAGTTGTAAACAAGCAACAGGGCATCCACTGCCCTTCCAGAGAGGAGCTGCCACCCTCGATGAACACAGTACGAGGAATATCTCCACTCCATCAGAATAGAGCTGGAAGGGACCCCGGAGGTCTTCTAGTCCAACCCCCTGCTCAAGCAGGAGCCCCTGTGCCATTTCAGACAAGGGACCATCCAATCTCTTAAAAACCTCTAATGATGGAGCACCCACAACGTCTGAAGGCCAGACGTTCCACTGGTTAATTGTCCTCACTATTAGGAAATTCCTCCTTCATTCTAGGTTGCTTCTCTCCTTGGTTAGTTTCCATCCCTTGCTTCTTGTCCTGCTGGCTCTTTCTTTCTTTCTTTCTTTCTTTCTTTCTTTCTTTCTTTCTTTCTTTCTTTCTTTCTTTCTTTCTTTCTTTCTTTCTTTCTTTCTTTCTTTCTTTCTTTCTTTCTGTCTGTCTGTCTATCTTCAACCTCACTTCTCAGGAGCTTTTCACTCCCATGTTCCCTGCACACCCAGCCTTCCGAAAATCAGATCATCCTCCCATAAAAATCATTGTTCTGAGCCTTAACACAATTTCACAGTGCTTATGTTACAAATAAGTCATAGAATGCACTCTCGCGTAAGAAAGTTTTAAGGCATTCCAGCAACTTCATTTACCAGCCGCCAGGCTGAGATCTGCAGAACTTGCCAAGGCTTCTCAGAGAGTCATGAGCCAATTAAGCGAACTCATGGTCTCCACGAGGGGCCATTCATCATCCACATGTGGCCTTTCTTTAGCTGTTCCCTTCGCCTGGCAGCTCTGCACAGGCACCTACTGGGAACAGGCTCCAGCTGTTCTTCTGCCCCACTGATGTCTGACTCTGATAACTATCCTATGGCCCTGGCCCCATCTCTGCCTCCGACACAGAGCCCTCGCCAGACTCCAGGACTGGCCCAGGTTCCTCCCCAACCTCCTCCCTGTCCGACTCTGCTGCCTGCTTGGCTGACCGCTGGTGGGACACACAATAAGAGCACGGAAAGCATTTCTGCTCTTCCCTTTTCCTTTCTGGTCATATCTAAAGAAATGTTTGTCAGCTGAAGTCCTTATCTGCCCAAATTCATTCTGGGACAATTATTTTACGGCTAATTGATAAACTCTAAAAAGGATTTATAATCGAGACCTCAACGGTCTCCCTTTAATATTTGGAACGACCAAACTGACCCTTTCCGAGATAAATGTGACAGCCCAAGGCTGGAATTATGATGCTTTAACTGCCATCCACTGCATTTCAATTTTAATTATACGAATATTGCAAATTATACAACACCCTTATTATCCCCTAACAGGGCTAATTTATAAGAACAGAGCCCATCAATTATAAATTTTCCGTGGTGTTCGTAAAATGGAGGAAAGGACTAATTATGATCGCTTCTGAGTTGACGATGCCTTGGATTAACCATTAACAAGGTTAAGAATGATGCTTAAAAAAACACCAAGTAACTTTAACAGATCTAACAGATTAACAGAATGGGAAGGGACCTGGTAGGTCATCTAGTCCAACCCAACCCGACCCCTCCCCCCGCCGCCCAAGCAGGAGACCCTACACCATTTCTGACAAATGGCAGCCCAATCTGTTCTTGAAAGCCTCCCGTGATGAAGCTCCCACAACTTCTGAAGGCAACTTCTGTTCCATGGGTGGATGGTTCTCACTGCCAGAAAATTCCTCCTTATTTCCAGGTTGAATCTCTCCTTGGTCAGTTTCCATCCATTCTTCCTTCTCTGGCCTTCAGGTGCTTTGGAGAATAGCTTGACCTCCTTGTTCCTCTCTGGGGCAGCCCCTCAAATATTGGAAGATGCTCTCCTGTCTCCCCTGGTCCTTCTCTTCCTTAGACTTACCAGGCCCAGTTCCTGCAACTGTTCATCGTATGTTTGAGCCTCCAGTCCCCTCATCATCCTGGTTGCTCTTCTCTGCACTCTTTCCAGAGTCTCCACATCTTTTTTATAGCGTGAGGACCAAAACTGGATGCAGGATTCTTAGGCGTGGCCTTATTAAGGCTTTATAGAGTGATCCTGCTCTCCTGTCTCCCCTGGTCCTTCTCTTCCCTAGACCAGCCATGCCCAGTTCCTTCATATGTTTCAGTCTCCACCCCCTCATCATCCTTCTAATGGTACGTAGAATCACAGAAAAGGTATCCACCTGATAAGTTCCACTGTCTCGGAGTACATGGTGTATGGAGACTTTGCCTCTAATGGGTCACGCTCCATAGCATTCCCGCATTCGATGAAGGAGATTGCCGCGTCGGCATAATTCACTGCTTTGCCAAATTTTTCCAGCTGAAAAATAAAAGGGATTTGAAACAACGCTTCGGTTGGCCTCCAAGACTGTTTAAGAGCGACATGTTTCATTTCTGCTAGAAATCTGAACCCTTGTGCTCATTCCTGGAGGTCTTCTAGTCCAACCCCCTGCTCAGGCAGGAAACCATATACTGTGTCAGACAAATTGTTGTTCACTCTCTTCTTAAAAACCTCCCTTGTTGGAGCCTTTACAACTTCTAGAGGCAAGTTGTTCCACTGATTAATTATTTTAACTATCAGGAAGTTTCTCCTTAGTTCTAGGTTGCTTCTCTCCTTGATGAGTTTCCACTCATTGCTTCTTATCCTGCCCTCAGGTGCTTTGGAGAATAGGTAGGCAGCCCCTCAGATATTGGAAGATGGCTATCCTGTCTTCCCTGGTCTTTCTTTTCATCTAACTAGACCTACCCAGTTCCTGCAACCGTTCTTCCTATGTTCCAGCCTCCAGCCCCCTACACATCTTTACTGCTCTTCTCTGCGCTCTTTCCACAACTTTTTCACATCGTGTCAACCAACCCTGGATGCCAGGTGGTCCAGAGAATTCTCTGCATTACTGCCCCCATGGCGGGCATACCTGTTAATGAACAGTGCTGCATTGCATACTAATAATTAGCCTAATTTAATGGCACCGTTAATAAGGCTCACAAATGTGTTGCAATCCTCTCTGGCATAGGAATTCTCTGCTGAATCAGCCACCCAACCAGGTCGTGTGAAAGGGACACGGAGAGACTTACCAGAGCATCTGCCTTATGCTTGAGCTTTTTGGCTTCTTGCATGTAATAATCTGCATTGTGAAGCCTAAGAAGACACAATAACAGCGGTCAGAAGAAGCAGCCGGTGGGATTTCCGCTCTTTCATTGGCCTGATTTAGACATCATGCCTACAGGGCTTGCCTTAATCCTGCCCATCTTCTAAAAAAGCAATAATAATCATGTAAATCTACATAGCACTTTGCTTTCTTCACTCTTGGGACTCACTCCAGAAGCTAAGAAGGGTAGATGCTGGAAAATATTTGGGCGGGAGATCAGTTGGGAACCTGAGAGTCGTAGGCCAGACTGGGAAGTCAAAAGGACATCTTGGGAGACGCTGAGTCTAAACGGCTTCTTCTAAGTGTATCAAGACCTCCCACTACTAAATTCATGCGCAGTAAGTTTTCTTCCCCTACAACAGAGGTGGGATTCTCTCCGGTTTGGGCGAACCGGTGGCGGCAGCGGCTGCGGGAGGCTCTGCCCACCCACCACGAGGTCATGCATGAGTACCGTGCATGCGCAGAAGGCAAGTGTGCTCACATTTGCAAACTGGTAGGGAAGGTCAGTGAATCCCACCTCTGCCCTACAAAGGTGTGTTTCTTCATTTGCCCAGCCTCTAGAATTTGCACAAGGTTCCACCACCTTCTGTCTTTGTAACATCAGATTAGACAACTATAGGACCTCGATCAGTTAGAAGGCTAAACTTTAAATGACCAGGTGGACTTTTTTGGTCTGGTCCAAATTTCATTCAAAACTGGGCCAGGACTGGGAAAACCCAACCGTGTCTCAGAGGTGAAATCCACCTACCTTTGCTACCAGCCCACTAAGAGTGACACACACTCACTTTGCTCACAGGTGCATCTCCACGCAAGTGCAGGACCTCCCACGCAAGCGCAGCGCGTCAAAAAGGTAAGATAAGCGAACAGCGAGGGGGGGGGAATCAGCTGTGCCGCACGATTTATATCAGCTAGAAAGCAGGAAATCCAATGCTCCTGGTTCGTTCGGGCAAACCAGTAGCATTTTTACTACCGGTTTGAGTGAACCGGTCCAAACCAGTAGCATTTCACCCTTGCTGTGTGTCCTGCTTAAGGACAAATTCTAACTGGGTGACTTTGGGTTGGTCTCTCTCCATTCTAGGAAGACGTTAAGGGCAAACAATTTCTGAAAATGTTGCCCAGGGAACCGCAGGGCTCTGTCCGTGTGGCTGTAGGAGTTGCAACTTACTCAAGCCTCCCCCCCACACAATTCATTGCAACTCAACCCAATGCAAAGTCAGGCCGCGTAGAAGAAGGACATTCTGAGGCTAAAGTAGCTCAAAGCAATACGGAAATTTGCTCCAGAAGCCAACCACAAAATACAAATACAGTCATAATGAATAAGTAACTAACATATCATCAAACGTTATCTTGGCTCTTCTCAGCTCAGGATTGCCGTTGGTGAAGGTGGGGCTTGTCAACCAGAAATCGTTGTCGAGGTGGCTGGATTCCAGCAAAGGATTGGAAGGCCTGCTGTGAGCATCTTCTTCCTGCAGAAAGCAATTTTAATTAGCCGCCTCAGCTTTTACGCCAAGGATACCTTTGCACGTCCCGCCATGCGAGCGTGCGTGCCTCGAAATTAAAATCCCAGCTCTCTGTTGTCTTGGGCTGCATGTCGCTAAGTCAAGCTCAGCAAATTAATTAAGTGCCATCGGCTCCATACTGCTCCCATGCCCAGCATCATTAACACCCACTTCTTGCAAGGTGTAATGTCAGCATGGGTGCCTTGTAGCATCGCCGGCTTATTAAAATGAAAATGTTGGGAGGCAAACAGCGAGGTGAAAAATTCACAAGGATCCGGCGATTAGGCCAGGCGCCAGACGAGAGCAAGAAGGCTTCTCCCTGGCAAAGATAACTCCGGAGTCCCTTGCCCCTTTGACCACCAGAGAAGATAAGCCACAGGTTAAAGATCAGGGCTGGGCAGCTTCTCTTGAATTGTCCAAGACCAAGGTCAGCGCGGCCCAAAGTGGATGGTGTGGAAAATTTCAAGAGGACGATGGGTGGCTAAAGGGGTAAGGATCTTGGCCCTCCCCTCTTTTATCAGGGTATCGGTTGTGAAAGCGTTTGACTACTTTAGGGGCTCTAAATCCCCTCTCAACTAGGGGGCTAATTTAGGGGCCTTGATTAACTCACTCATTTTGGACAGCAGGCGAATCTTCTGTTCTGACCTGGGCTTCCCCAGCAGCAGGAAGCCAAGTCCCCATCCCGATAACCCCCTTTGATTGACCTAATTGACAGTGACTTCCTCGCCAGCCAAGTCTTTCAAGGCGGTTCACAATGACCGGCCTTGATCAGGCTGGGAGAGTGGGCAGGCCACCGAAGTACTTGTCAAGAATGGAGGAATGAACGAACGGTCTCCTGCAAACTCCACTCCCCTTTCGCTCCTCTTTTGTTCCCTCTGGCAGGGGCCATTCTCCATCCACCTGTGGCTTTACTCCCGAGTCGACCCCTGTTCTTTAGCTGTTCCCTTCGTCTGGCAGCTCTGCCCATGCGCACAATGGGAACAGGCTCCAGCTATTCTTCTGCCCCACTTATGTCTGCCTCTGAAGGCAGCTGATAACTGCCCTGGCCCCCTCTCTGCCTCCGACACAGAGCTGTCCTCCGAGCCTTTCCCAGACTCCAGGACTGGCCCAGGTTCCTCCCCAACCTCCCCACTGTCCGAATCTGCTTCCAGCTCCACTGGCCACTGATGGGCCACAACATCTTCCCACACCACCAAGTATTGTAGATCTCCTCAATGCCTTCGGGAATCTAGGATTTCCTTAACTTCAAAGAGTTGTTCAGCGTCCCTCATAAATGGTTCAGGTGTAAGGATGGGAACCGTAAGGAAGAGGGGAAGCCACTTCAACTCTTACACTGAGGCCCTTGGAGTTGACGGAGGAGGGCTTGTTCTCATTCTTCCTGTGTTTGGAGCAGATGTTGGCCTGCAAGGAGCTCGGCAGGGCGTTCTCGTGGTTGAAGGAGCTGCTGTCCATGATGTGATGCCGCGGGGCTGCCTCGTCCATCAGAGGAGACAAGGGAGGCGGGAAGAGCTTTTCTTCTCTCTTTTTGGCCACTTTTTTCATGGAGTTGCTTCTGCCAAAGAAGAAACCGGAGCCAACAGTTTTAGCAAACATGTCCAGGCAGCCCTCAACTTACCACGCTTTCCCTTAGCCGCCGTTTCAAGCTTACAACAGCACTGAAAAACGTGACTTATGACCGTTTTCCACATTTATGACTGCTCCCCCAACCCTACTACGGTCACGTGATCAGAATTCCGAGTCAGGTCAAATCAATGGGACCTTTCCAACTTCTGTTTCTTAGGATGCTGTTGGCCAGGACTGGGACAGGCTGCACAAGGTGATGGACATGCAGTCCTTGAATTACAGCAGTTCGTTTAGTGACTGGTCAAAGTTACCACAGCACTGAAAAAAAGGGACCGATTTTCACACTTAGGACCGTTGCCGCATCCTCCTGGTCACGTGATCAGAATTTGGACGCTTGGCAACTGACTCGTATTTATGACGGTGGCAGTGTCCCAAGGACACGTGATCCCCTTTTGCGACCTTTGGGCAAGCCAAGTCAAGGGGGAAGCCAGATTCATTTAACGACCGTGTTACCAACCGAACAGCTGCAATGATTCACTTAAGAATTGTGGCAAGAAAGGTGATGAAACAGGGAAAATTCACTTAACGGCTCTCTCCCTTAGCAATGAAGACATTGTGCTCGTAAGTCAAGGACTACGTCCTGTAGCTCCTTCCCCAGGACAGGGAAAAAACAACAATCCCACCCTTTCAAACCTTGGCTGTGAATAGAAAAAAAGGAAGGAAAAAAGAAAGAAGATAAAAGTCAAGTCAGATAGAGAAACATGTTAATCTGACCATGGATTTTTAAATATATTATTATTATTATTATTATTATTATTATTATTATTATTATTATTATTATTATTATTATTATTATTATTATTATTATTATTATTATTATTATTATTATTATTATTTTAGTTACTGTCCTAGTCCAGTCAAGATGACTTGGATTTTAATCCTTCCTTAGTCAACTCACATTGCATTCTCCTGCCATTTACTTTTCATGATTATCGACTCAAATTTTCAATAGCAAATTAAGTCAAGAAGAATGGATGCCTTCCTCTTAGTCAGTTTAAGTCAGTGTCAAGTTTTTATAGATTTGCAATACCTCAAAGGAAAACATCAGAGACAAGGAAGCAAAAGGAAAGCAACTTGGCTTCTCGACTGAGGGAAATTCGATCACCTTACCTGGCTGTATTCAACAACGCTCCTCCATTTCTAATAAAAGCAGCATCCATTTCAGATATGAGTTAATTCTGGCCATTAGCAAGTTAAAAAGCAACAACAATTGCTGTTGCAACTGGAATGTTCTTATCATTCCTGATAATCCAGTTCTTAGAACAGTGTTTCTCAACCTCAGCAATTTTTATGAACTTCAACGCTCATAATTCCCCACTCTACATGAATTCTGGCAGCTGAAGTCCATAAAAATGGACTTCCTCAACCTTAGCCAAATTCAGAAGTCTGGAAGTCCCAGAATTCCCCAGCCAGCATGGATTCAGGGATTTGAAGTCCACTAATGAAAGTTGCTGGAGTTGAGTGAAGAAGCCTGCTTCAGAATATGCACTCAAGATCACGAGATTAACTAGCCAGCAAAGGGAAGGTTGTAGGAATGGTGGAATAAGCACAATCGGCCACAAAGATGCAAAACATGGATTAAAAGCAGGCCAAAGCCCTGAGACTCGGTTCTAGGCCAAACTGGTCTTCATGAGGAACCATGGCCATGAGTTCCTGGCTCATCTCTGTTTCAAAGCCCAAGAGCCAGCGCTGTCTGAAGACATCTCCGTGGTCAGGTGGCCGGCATGACTCAACAGCAAAGGCGCACGGAACACTGTTCCCTTCCCACCAAAGGTGGTCCCTATTTTTCTACTTGCATTTTTATGTGCTTTTGAACTGCTAGGTTGGCAAAAGCTGGAACAAGTCACGAGAACTCACTCCATTAAGTGGCGCTAGGGATTCGAACCACTGAACTGCTGACCTTTCTGATCGACAAGCTCAGAGTCTTAGCCACTGAGCCACTGTGTCCCTCTTACCACAATCTTAAGTCTCCGTTAAATATAGCTAATAAGAAAATCAGGGGGAAGAACTGTTTGGCAACTGGAAACATCTGGGACCAGGGGAAATGTAGAGCTAGCATAGGGGAAATAACTATTGATGAACACAATTATATTATAACAGAGGATACCGATAGTTGCAGGGCTCAAAGGAATCAAATTAATGACCTAGAAAACAAGCTGAAATTAAGGCACATCAGATTGGGGGCCAACTCTGTGGGGTTTGATAAAGGCAGGAAATATAAGGTTGTTGTTTAAAAAAAAAAAAAAGATGATGCAAGCAGTTGGAGAAAGATAAACACACATAGCTTGAAAAATTACATTTGCCTCATCCTTAAATGGATTCCATGCTTAAGTTATCTGTGGCATTTGCAGACTTGAAAGACACGTGTGTGTGTGTGTGTGTGTGTGTGTGTATGTGTGTTCAAGAAGGCAAATTAGGATAAATTCATTTGCATTAAGTGGAGTAAGTAATTACACAGGTATAAGAGAGATTAGGAATGGGCTGGTTTTATTTCACAATGCTTTAAAAGCCAGGAGTTTTAAGTTAATTGTGGGATTACTTACTCAACATAAATTTCACCGCTGTGCAACAATATGATGGGCGAGGCGGTTTCATTTGTTTGGGAAAAAAAAACAGTCAGAGATAAATCCTTCAAATTAAAGTTTAAAGACCCGACAGAGATAAGAGCAGAGGAGGAGGGGGAAGCCAGTCCTTCCTGTAGGTTGACTGCAGTAACCAGGAGTCATGGTTATTTCTTAGATGAACAAAATACGGAAAACAAAGGGATAAAATAAAACTAGAAATGAGGTCTGTCAACGGCATGGAATTCCTGAAACTGAAAAATCCTGGACGAATTCTCTTACATCTACGGAGAAAATGGAGGGAAAAACACCTACTCTTTTAGGCCAGGGATCCTGTGGTTGGGTATCGGTGAAATGCAGGGTGGAAGTAAGCAGGAAGCCGACGACTCTTCTAAACGCTGTTTCTTGTTGTCCCCAAGGGTGTCCACGTTTTCGGACGGCTTCGATCGGAAGGAGAGAAACCAGAAACGTTATGCTTCTCATCGCGACGCCTTTTCAACAACGGACAGAGTCAAATCATTCTCAGCCCCCAAACATTCGGATCCCAGTGAAATCCCCTTACTGGAGGGTCTAGCCACCCATGAGCTCACTGACTGGGTGAGAAGAATCCCTTGAGCAACGCGCCCTCCCCTCTTTCTGCAAGTGGTGCCCATGAGACCTTAAGAGAGGAGAACATCAACAAGGCTTCTGGACATCCCTCACTCCTTCTCCACTGGCTGAGCAGAGAGGAAACGGTCTGGTTTGGCCACTTGCAATCCGTGTTTGAGATCTGTGCTGGGACTAAAACATGGGCAATGGGTCTTCTAATTGCCCTTCTAGCTGTGTGTCTCTTTAGATCTTTTTCATGGCATACCGGATCGATAAAATGGGACAGTTGAGAAGGTTTTGGAGTTTCACAACATGGCTGGTTGGGTGGAACGTGGTGAATGTGGTGGGCAAGTTTGAAAGTTTCTGGGACTAAACCCTACCCTGCTGGAATGAGTTGACTATGGTATAGCTGGTCCCAAGAGGAGTGGGGTCAAGAACCATCCTTTTGTGGAAGGACTAGGACCATGCGAGGAGATGTGCCCCTTTGTCTGCTGCTGGCATCTAATTCATTCTCTCTCCCTCTCTCTCCCCCTCCCCCCTCCCTTTCACCACTATAAGAGCTAAAAGACCAGGTTAGGCTCAGATCAACATGGAGAACATCTGACTACATGGTTGTGGAAATCAACACTGTCTTGACAGCCCCCAATCCATCAATCAACCAATCTCCCCTTTCTCTGATTTTTTCTTCCTGGCTTGCTTTCAATCCCTTCTCTCCTTGTGTCATTCTTTCTCCCTTTCCTTTTTTCTTGCCTAGACGGGGCCTTCCATCTCTGGATTGCCCAAATATGCATGAAATTAGAATGAGTGCCACTTGGCACTCTAAACTGTCCAGATTGATTCAGCTAATATTTTTAGCACCCCAGTTTAATTCTGTAAAACCTGTCAAGGATGGCTGCTTCTGAAATGTCCTATTCCATCTTTCGTAAAAAAAAGGAGACAGAAACAAAGGGGGGGAAAAAGAAAAAGACGAAGGACAGTCTCTTGTCCCAATGTATTCTCTTCTCCTTCCAGGAAAGGCTCAAAACGGGTCTCTTTGGGGTCAGCCAGGACAATTGCAAGTAGGCTTAAGGAAAAATGCAAACAGAAAAAAAACCTGGCTTCCAATATTCAGCGTGGAGGTTTCTTGCCCGGCCTCTCCTGTCCCAAAAGTACATTTCCCTTTCGAGTCCCATCTCCCCATCCTTCACAATACATCCCTGCGTGTCAATCCTATCAAACGTGTCTCTGCTTTGCAAGCAGCGGTTGGGGGAAGGGAAAAAGTGAGCAAGAAAAGGAGAAAAATAATAATAATAAAAAAGAGGCTTATTTAAGTGAATGGCATTTGGATAAATCACAGGTGTTGATGTAACAAAATCCCCCCTCCCATTTCCCCCCCAATGTGCAATAAAGGCAACACTCAGCAAATGTTACCACAAAGCCTGCCTGCTTCTGACTTTGATGGATGGAAGCCTATTTAAAACGGAGAGAAAACTTGTCCTAATGCTCTAAACAGTAAAAATGAAACAAAACAAAATAAAACCGACAAAGATGTAGCATCAGATTAAACCCAGGAGATGCATTTGATTACCTGAGTCTCTTTTCTTTTTCCGTCTTGCAAAACTCTTGTCCGATATCCTAAACTCTTTTCTAATCAGTGCAAATGTATCCGGCTTTTCAAAAATTATTCTCATTCAATGGGGTGGGGGAGGGGGAATAGCTTTAGAGGTTTCCTCCCCCAATAGTTGAAAATAATTCTGGTTGAAAAGATGCATATAAATAACCTGTGTTTCTTTATGTCGCCCTTACTCCATCGCACGCCCCTCCTGGCTTTCTAAACTCCCACTAATCCACAATCATGGTTTCAGGAGTTCACAAGCGGGATCAAGGAGATTAAAATGGGAGGGGTTTGATCAAAGCGACTCTCGTTTTAATGCTTGAATAATGTGCATTAAGAAGGGGTGGAGCTTTCATTTGTCTGGTAGCATCCGGCATTTTGCATGCGGCCATGGTGGCGCAGTGGTTAGAGTGCAGTACTGCAGGCGACTTCTGCTGACTGCCGGCTGACTGTAATTTGGCAGTTCGAATCTCACCAGGTTCAAGATTGACTCAGCCTTCCATCCTTCCAAGATAGACCCTAATTGTTGGGGCAATATGAATATGCTGGCTCTGTAAACCATTTAGAGGGGGCTGTAAAGCACTGTGAACCGGTATATAAGTTTAAATGCTATTGCCCTTCCTTCCTTCCTTCCTTCCCTCCTTCCTTCCTTCCTCCTTCCCTCCCTCCCTTCTCAGTGATTAGAATGCAATATTGCAGACTCTTCCAACAGCCAGCAGTTCAATCCTGAATGGTTCAAGATTGACTCAGCCTTCCACCCTTCTGAGGTAGGTCAAATGAGGACCCAAATTGTTGGGGGCCAGAGGCTGATTCTTTAAACAGCTTAGAGAGGGCTGTAAAAGCCCTGTGAAGCGGTAAGTGCTATTTTGACATGCTGGACAACCTCTGTGGAGGCCCCTGATCATATTGCCAGTTCTTCTCAACTCATTTCAGATGTAGGTTTTAGAACAGAAGAAGGCCATTCACAAAGCACAGCCATGTGTGCTGTTGATATCTGGGGATAAATCCACCAATTTGGGGCATCACCAAGTTCCCAACCAGGTTTTATGGCCAAAGAACAACAGAGTTGGAAGGGGCCGTGGAGGTTTTCTAGTCCAACCCCTTGCTCAAGCAGGAAACCCTACCTATTTCAGACAGAGGGTTGTCCAATCTCTTCTTAAAAACCTCAAGTGTTTGAACCCCAACCCCTTGTGGAGGCCAAGGTAGGTGATCTCAAAAAAACCCCATGGGTTGATGTTTTATTCTTATTTTGAGTGGCCCGATCTTCAACAGAGGGAATAAAGGAATGCTTGAGACAGTTCTGGGATTCCAAATCTTTTCCTACCGGTTCTATGAGAGTGCACTTCATGCCCAGCACTCAAAGATGACCTTTGGTGTCAGCGCTGGTGATCTGAGCTGTTTTTTTAGCTCAGCTGAGGTGTGGCAATTCACTCTGCTGCGTAAATCAGCTGAGCTAAAAAACAAGGGAATATAGGACAGGGAACGACAGGGCCGGGAGGGTTGGGAAACCAGAAGTGGTATTTGCCGGTTCTCTGAACTACTCAAAATTTCTACTACTGGCTCGTCTGAACTGCTCCGAAGCGGCTGAATCCCACCTCTGGCTTGAGAATAAGGAACTTACTGTCAGGGTTCCTTGACACTTACTTTGTGCTTCCTTTTGGTTTTAGCAGCTGGTTTTTCAGCCTGGGGCAAGGGAGAGGTGGGCGCCTGTCGCCGATGCTTCATGTTGACTTCTCGGGGTTCCATCTTTCCAGAGATGTTCTCGAAGTCCAGATCTTGCCCGGGGACCCGAGAGAGGAAACTCAGGTCTATTTTCACCCAAAGGTACTTGAGTTCTTCAAATTCCTTCAAGGGGGACAGGGGTTCGTTCTGAACCATGGGAAGGGGTGAAAAGAGGGGCTCCTCCAAATCCGGCCCATTCTGGTCCACCGAAGTGCTGCTGTTGTTGCTCATTAAGCTGCTGACGCTGAGGATGTTGCTGCTGGAGTCCTTGGCTTTGATGCCGCTGTCTGAGCCGCTGCCTCCCTGCAGACTCTTGGCCTGCAGAGTCTCTTCGTGGTCGGTGTTCGAATCCGAAGCGGAGGAATCCGTTTCCACAAACTCCCGCGACTTGGGGAAGGTTTTGCTGGGACCTCTGTACTTCTTCTTCTCCAGAGGCGGGCCGGTGGTGGCTCTTGGTTCCTTCCTCGGAGCGGTTTTCCCGGCAGCCATCTTGGCCCTCAGTTTGGCCTGTTCTGGGCTCTCTTGCGCCTCCTTCTCTTTGGGGGTGCTGCTAGTCATATTTGGTTTGGGCCAATTGTAATCTTCCGCGCTGGAAGTTCTTTCGACTTTTTTGGGTTGCTTTTTCCCAGTCGTCCTTTGGGGGGCCGGCTCATTGTGCAGGGGGGATTTCTGCTTGGAACTTTTCACGTCGGCTGTGGTTTTCTGGGCCACGCGGGGTTTGGCTTTCTCTCGGATGGGGCTGCGGAGGGTCCTGTCTTTGGAATCGGTCAGGGACAAGCTGTTGTTGACCTTCCCTTTGTTTTGTCCTTCCATTTGAGCCCCGGTCTGGGACGGAGCGCTGTTCTCCCCATGGCCGTCATGTTGGTTGCTGATGATCGTCTTGTTGTGAGGATTGACTTTGTTTAACCATTTGTCCAGCTGCCATTTGTTCGCTGAGGGGGGTTCAGGCTGAGGAAGACACATTATAAAAAGTGACAACAAATTGATCCCAAATCAGCCATAATACACGGGTTTCCAGGTGTGTGGACTTCAAATCCCAGAATTCTCATCAATGGCCATGTAGGCTGTGGCATTCTGGGATTTGAAGTCCACACACCTATTGCTAAGACAGGAAAAAATTCTGTGTAGAGAAAATGAAAAACTAAAGCAATTTAATAATTTCTTCCTGGGAGACCGTTGAAAACCATCCTTCTGTTAATGTAGGCTAAATATATATTTGCTAAATATGTAACTGTATTTTTGTAGTTATGACCCATTTTCCCCCGCTCACTATCAACTGCAATCTCAGAATATTTCCAACAAACACTATCTCAACATCTCCTAAATAAAGAACGGGGCATCTGTTTCATTACACAAAGGTTGAAGGCCAATTAACAGAATAGCAGAGTTGGAAGGCACCTCGGAGGTCTTCTAGTCCAACCCCTGCTGAGGCAGGAAACTCTATACTATGTCAGACAAATGGTTTGTCCAATCTCTTCTTATAAACCTCTCTTTTTAAAACTTAGAGTGCCATTTTTTAAATTAAAATATTTGGGCACTCTTTATTTTCCAAAGAGAAGGTTGTAGACAGATCATGTGAATGTGGCCACAGGACTTTGCTATTACAAAGCTGGAATGTTTAGTGGGGGGAAAAAGAGGAAAATTATTTAATTAACGAGGACCTTTATTTATTCTTATGCTTAAGTTGGCTTCATTTTTTGCTACATTTAAAGGTAGGCTCTGTTCACGCGTACATTTGGAGGACAAGCTGTCAAAAGCTGAATGTGCATCTCAGCTTCCCCCAAACCTACATTTGTGTAGTTAAACAGGTAACTTTGTGGATGTGGGGGTGTGAACAACTATACCCCAGCTATTCGGGAAACAAGTCCGTAAGTAACTTTTAACAGGTTCTGGATTTTGCACAGGAAGCTTGGCCATTTTCCATTGAAGAAGAGCTGGAGTTTCTACCTGCAAACCAGGGCTGGGCTGCTACAGGTTTGTCTGGGTACGGGAGAACCTGTAGCTTAACGCTATGGCTGGTTTGAACAACCTCCAAATGCTACCATTGGCTGACCCCGCCCACCTGCCCCTCCCAGGAGTCTCCATGCGACCCATTTTGGATGCCAGGTAAGTGCAGGCCCCACATGGAGCCTCGGGGAGGGGGAAAAATCGGGTCTCCCGGAAGTTCTGGAAGGCCAGAAACAGGCCCATTTCCGGCCTCCACAGGGCCTCCGGAGCCCAGGGGAGGCAGTTTTCACCCTCCCAGAGGCTCAAGGAAAGCCTGGGGAAGGAGAAAATGTCCCCCCACCACCACCATGGTGCAGGAGGCCAACTCACCACGCCCACCATGGCTACACCCACCCAGAAACCAGGCAGAGAACCTGATGCTGAAATTTTTGAGCCCCATCCCTGCTGCAAACCCAATTGTTACATCGAGACGTGAATTCTGGAGATGGACGTTGTGGTATTTTACCTCCGGAGTTCCGCTGCGTGATTCTTCATTGCATTCACTGTCGCTGGAGCTGGTTTCACTGTCTGAATCAGACTCCGAACTACTTTCAG
Organism: Rhabdophis nuchalis; assembly: GCA_039707465.1. Taxonomy (NCBI): domain Eukaryota; kingdom Metazoa; phylum Chordata; class Lepidosauria; order Squamata; family Natricidae; genus Rhabdophis; species Rhabdophis nuchalis. The sequence goes on along the minus strand of CM077657.1, from coordinate 25,411,205 downwards.
ATTCACTGGAGCTTCCGGATCCACCACTGGAGTGTATGAGGACAGTGTTGTGTGCTGTTGGCAATGGAAGGCCGCTACAAAGAAAGGAAGGAAAAAAACACATATTTATGCATTTATAAAGATTATTCTGATTATGATTCATCTCCCCATCTTGCACAGTGTTGAATTATAGATTCTGCCAGGCTTTATAAAGCAAGGAAGACACGGTGTGATTGCTGTTCAAGCAAATTTCATGACTGTCCTCACCTACAGATGGAATCTTGCCAAACTAAAGCAAGGGACCATCCGCATAAAGCATGTACTCTGGGAACTATTAAGGAGGGCCTGTCTTCGCTCTCTTTCTCTCACACAAACTATCAGAGCTGTCTCTTGCTCTTCTGGAATGCATCTCCTCCAGCCTGGGAATCTGGACTATCCCAGACTCGGAGTTTGGAAGGGTCCTAAGAAGTCATCACGTTCAACTCCCTGTCCACCGCAGGATTCACTAACCATCTGATAGAGAATTTTTGATTTTCATTTCAACACCTCCAAGTCAAGGAGAAGAAACCACTCCATGATGTAAGCTATTCCATGATTCCATGGTCAACTCTTCAACTCTTCCTATTTAAAAAGCTCTTCCTAATGTTTAATTTGTACCTACAGCTTTAGGATTTATCCCACTAGTCCTAGTCTTCCCATCTGGAGAGAGCAAGTTCTGTAGGAGATGACTGTCCTTCAGATCTTTCAAGATGGTTATGATGTCCCCTCTCAACTTTCTTCTGCAAGCTAAACATGCATAGGTCTCTGAACCATTCCTGTGGTAGATTGGTAGCCCTTTTCAAACTTGCCCCATACAACAAACCACAATTTAGAAGCCTTCCTTATTAATTTCTCCGTTGAAGCTGAGACTGAGTAACCAAGTTGGAAGAGACCTTGGAGGTCTTCTAGTCCAAGATGTATGACTTACGTCTTACTTAAGTTATGAGGTTCATGTGTGTAGGACATCATGGTAACCATCAAACTGTCAAATTCCAAGAGGCAGTTTGGAGTGGGCAATAAGCACAGATTTATGGGGTCCCCTCTTCTATCCCACCCCATGGGACCTTGTTCCCCTCCATGAAAGAGCCACAGGAAAGCCATAGGACCTAAACCCTTGCTTGATCTATTCCGCAATTTTGGCCTTCCACCACGACTTAAAAAGTTCTATTGAGAAAATCAAAAGGGGATGAGGGCATGTGTCTCCCCCTAATTTGGATCTTGTCCTTTCCTTCAATTTCTGAAGTGCCTTTGTGGTTTTGAACTAAGCAGGACATAAGGATGGATTTATAGTAAGTTGTAAATTTATTATCACTATGTCAAACTGTGCTGGGGTATAGCTTGCTAAAACAAATAAGCATTCTTTAAATAATTTACCAACAGCGATGTGCCCATCCTTTCCCCCCTCCTCTTTTTATTTCATTGAAAGGGTTTTTTTTTGTTAACACATTTCTAATTTATGCCCAAACGAAGGACATTAGGCAGCTCTAATATTTGGATGTAAACACTTTAAAAATTAATTTTAATGAATGCTATGGGTTATTCTCTTCCCAGCCTTTTCCCTAAGATATACCATAAGTACAGAGATATAGGCCCATTACAATTCTCCAGGGATGCCCTAAAGATCCTTTATCTGAAGCTGGTTTTTCACTCATGCTTTTGCCAACAAAAATGAAATCCACCCAAGGAAAAAAACAAACATTATTGCTGTTCTGAAACCCCCTTGTTTATCCATTCTTTACCCGTGCTGCACAACTATAGCTTAAAGGGTCTTTAATTTTTGGATTTATTTCTCAATAAATAGAGCTTCTTCTGCTGGCCATATCTGATTTAGTCTCAAGATAACTAAGAGGTCACGTCGACTTCCCCTCCTTGCTCATTCAGATCAGAGATCAGATTTAAAAAATAAAATATCTATATTTTTAGAAGGCTCTAGTGGGGTGACACTGGGCAGAGGCAGCCACAACGTCCACGAGATTTACTGGAAAAAGACAGCAAAGGAAAAAAAATGGAAGAGCAAAATACTTGAATTAGAACCAGTAGAGCCTCAACGTCATCCTTGGCAGAATCAAATGCAAGTTCTATTCACTTTAACTGCAAGGATCTTTACATACATACATACATACATACATACATACATACATACATACATACATACATACATACATACATACATTGTAGTCCACTGGTGGCCAGCAGAGTAGGACAGTGAGGAGGTTGGGGAACATGGGCCACTCCTGGGGGCTGAGGAAAGCTCAGACGAGGACTCTGCGTCGGAGGCAGAGAAGGAGCTAGATGGCAGTGAGGCAGAGGAACAGCTGGAGCCTGTTCCCAGGGTGTGCATGGGCAGAGCTGCCAGAAGACAAGAACAACTAAGAAAGCGGGGTCAACTTAGGAGTAAAGCCACACCTTGGAGGTTATTGGCCCCTCCCCGAGGAACCAAAAGAGGAGCGAACGGGGAGGGGGCTTTTGCAGGAAACAATTTGTTCCTTCGGTCAGTTCACGAGTGGAAAATTCTGTTTGTGACAATAAGAGACTCTGTTATCTGGCAGCTCTCCAAATGAGATAAGGTTTATGTTGATAAATATTCCTCTGAAAGACTGTTTGCCAAGCCTTGCTGACTGTGAATGAAAGGAATTCACAGTTGTGTAACTAAAAAGGGTTTTGCTGGGACCCAGACTCTGCTTCTTGCTTTTCAAGGAAGCCTGGGTCAGGACAATATATTTCCAACAACATTGAAGCGTTTGTTTCTGGCTTAGCTTAAAGGAATGCATTTTTGCTTGTGTCTGTACAGAATATGAGGAGGTTCGGCCTGCTGTTCCTCTTGGATTGCAAAACTGCGACTTTTGCCACAATTTCCCAAAAAACAACAGCGCCATTGCTACCAAATTGGAAGATTCCTGGCAGAATTATTGCCTTGGATCATTTGGGCTCCATCCATTGGCCCTGCTCCCTCATCCCTTGCAAATGAGACAGGCTGTACTCCTCAACGTCCCACTGATATACGCATAAGGGGAAAATTGACTCAGGGAAAAAAGGAAGCGGAAACTTTTATGGGCTGTGGGCTATTTTAGCCACATCTATGACAATTTTCCACAAAGGTTGGCTGATAGAAAACCTCCTATTTTTCAAATGTATGGGGCCCGGGAGAGGGATTTTAACAAAGGAGCAGAGGATATGTTAGAAGAACTGAGATCCAACCCCTAATATCTTAATTAATTGGATCTAAGAGACATGGGATGCGACATGATAGGATCACCAACATGATCATCAATGTCCAATGATGGATATGGAAGAGGGAGGAGGAGGAGGAGGAGGAGAAGCAGAAGCAGAAGAAGCAGAAGAGGAAGAGGAAGAAGAAGAAGAAGAAGAAGAAGAAGAAGAAGAAGAAGAAGAAGAAGAAGAAGAAGAAGAAGAAGAAGAAGAAGAAGAAGAAGAAGAAGACGACGACTTGGAAGGAACTTCCTCAAGACTTTTGGGAGAGGCTATACAGGCTGGATAATATTTATGCAAGATTAGATGTGTCCATTGTCTGGCAGTGCAAAGCAGCTTCACTTGATCTTTTATGGCTTAGGCTGGGTAATCTGAAGCTCTGGAGACAAATTCAGATCACAAATGTTATTTCTGAAGCCCCCAAAGATCCTTTCTGAAAACAGAAGGGCTGGTTTTTCAAGATATCGAGCGACGAAACGGTCTTGAAGATTAGGAGGAGAAAAAAAGAACAACTATCACCATTTGATCCAAGCCACACCTCAAGCAGGTGGCCCACTAGACGCATGCATTTTTCTTATGAGACCCTGACAGCCTGCATGGCCACGGTTGATCCTTCTGGAAGTTCAAATACACGTTTGAGGGTCGCCTAACCGAGAATTCTGCTCCAAAAAGTTGCTGTGGATTTTAAAAAATAGGTCAACTCTCTTTTCTGCTGCGGAGAAGTAACAATGGTATTGAGTTCAGTCAGGGAAGCAACTTGCAATCATACAGCTCTTTTCCAAGGAGAAAATATTGAGGAATTCTGAGCAGGAAAGGTTTGGCGTCCTCTATATCTCCTTCTAGATCAGCTTTCCCCAATGTGGTTTCCTTCAGAGGCTGATTCTACAAGCCCTTCCTGATCACTGGGTGTGCTGAGAGGGCATGCAAATCCAGAACATTTGGAGTTCAAAAAGTGCTTTCAAAAAAATCAATTTGATTTTCCTACAGAAAAAAAAGTAGAGACACATCATAGGTTAGGCAATCTCCAGCAGGGGCTGCCCCAAAGAAGAGGGAGTCAAGCTATTCTCTAAGGCACCTGAGGGCAGAACAAGAAGCAATGGGTGGAAACTCATCAAGGAGAGAAGCAACTTAGAATTGAGGAGGAATTTTTCTGACAGTGAGAACAATTCACCAGTGGAACAACCTGCCTCCAGAAGTTCTGGGAGCTCCCAACACTGCACGTTTTTAAAGAAGAGATTGGATAACCATCTGTCTGGAGTGGTGTAGGGATTCCTGCCTACAAGACCTCCAAGGTCCAACTCTGTTGTCTATTCTATTTTAGCAGCAAAAACATGACATTCCAATAAGAAATCAATCTCATTCGTAATCAGCAACATGTGTAATGCAGAGTGACATGGCACAATTGTAACACCAGTCAAGAAAACGAGAAGGAAAAAGCTTGTAAGGAAGAGATAAAACTCCATTTCCAAACACTGAAAGGTTTATTATTTGGTGCTTTTAAGATCTAACGATAGCACTAAACTCGAGGAGTAAATGTAGATAGCAAGAAGCAATCTAGCTAATTTAGCCATCTCTCTGAGATAGTATCTGCCTGAGAGACAGAAAGGAACCGTAAAACATATTTCCTCAATTCGCCTTGCCCTTTTGCAACTATGAATGTTATCTTTCCAATTTCACCGAACATATGAGATGCGAATGCATACGGCTTGTCTATGAGTCCATAAAGCATAGCTTGAGGGCCTATATGCATTACACGGTCTAGGATACCGATTCCATAAGATTCTTGACTGTGGAGCTGTGTTACTCAACTTTAGCAACTTTAAGAAGAGTGGACTTCAACTCCCAGAATTCCCCAGCCAGCATAGAATTGAGGTCCAGTTGTTAAGATTAAGAATCACTGCTGTGGAGGCTTTAACCATATACCTCAAAATATATACTGCCCTGTTTCCCTGAAAATAAGACCTCCCCAGATAATGTCCAGTTGGGCTTTTGAGTGCATGCGCTAAAATAATCTCTCGCTGGAAATATTGCAACACAGCAGCAGCCATGAGGTGACCCCGTCGCCACCTCCTGCCCCTCAAAAATAACAGGACCTCCCTAAAAATAAGGCCAAGCGCTTATTTTGGGGGGTCAAAGGAAAATAAGACCCTGTCTTATCTTTGGGAAAACATGGTATATGCTTTGGGAAATGCTATGCTTGGGCAGTCAAATGGCTATACTCTGACAAAACAAGGGAGGTACTAAGAAGGTGCTTCACAGGTATTATTGCCATCTTCTTTGAAGATTCCACGATAAACAAATATCTGGTAGCTTTGTGGTCTTAGCAGGAATGCCATCTAATCCCCCCGTCCATCTAAGAATTAGAAGCAAGTGTAAAAGGCTGTAGAGATCCTCCGTCACGGTTGTCCCAAAGGTCAACTTTTGTTTTCTCTTTGAAGACATTTCACTTCTCATGGAAGAAGCTTCTTTAGCTCTGACAGGATTCCATTTACTACTATCCTGCCAGAGCTGAAGAAGCTTCTTGGATGAGAAGCGAAACGTCTTCAAAGAGAAAACAAGGAAGTCCACTTGCCTCTTGAAAAACCACCTTTTGGAATAGAATAAAATAACAGAGTTGGAAGGGGAGTCAACATTTCACAAATGTTGTGATCTTATGATGTGCCTAGCCTTCATGTTGCCTCTGCGGACTTCCTTAAGTTAGAGATTCATTTTCCAAGACCCTCTTATAAAGGATTACGGAGCTGCAACTTATTTTTTTCCGCACCATAAATGACCATCGAATGGGTAATTTCTTCTTTTCCCCTGTTCTCTGCTGAGACGGTTATTGCATTATTTTCACCACATCATTTACTCTTAATATTTTAATAAACCGCTTTAAAGATGAAATGGAGTTGTTACAGATATCATCTGCAGGACTGGCAATTATTAATCTCCAGGATGAGCGGACTCCTATTCCTGCATTGTAAATATGTTCAGTAATCAAACAGTCGCATGAAACCGGCCATCTCAACCCGAGAAAGGCCATGCCACGGCTTTATTGAGTAACAGGCAGATAATTAATCAGATTATGCAAGCATTGGATGAAAAATTATATGTTGTACGAGCAAAGCCTTGATATGAGTACTGTTCTGGAGATGCTGCACGATCGACATAATTTACAAATGAATAATGAAAACTAAAATGAAAAGGAACGTCTTTGATAGGTTACCCTTCTTATCAACAGATGAGGCATCAAAATAACTTCTTAAAGTAAAGACGTGCTTTTAAATTAGATCATTCAATGCAATTAGATCCTGATTCCTTCTTCAAAAAAAAAACACCAGCCAAAGGTAAAGGTGAAGATTCCCCTCGCACATCTGCGCTACTTGTTCCTGACTCTAGGGGGCGGTGCTCATCATCTCCATGTCAAAGCCGAAGAGCCAGCGCTGTCCGAAGACGTCTCCGGGGTCATGTGGCCGGCATGACTAAATGCTGAAGGCGCATGGAACACTGTTCCCTTCCCACCAAAGGTGGTCCCTGTTTTTCTACTTCCATTTTTTACATGTTTCTGAACTGCTAGGTTGGCGGAAGCTGGAACAAGGAACGGGAGCTCACGCCGTTACACAGTGCTAGGGATTCGAACCGCTGATCTTTTTGATCAACAAGCTCAGCCCCTTATTCTCTTGTAAACAGGAGAACCGATATTTCCCTTCTCCTCTTATTTCATTAGTTCCTGGGCATATTTTATTTCCATTTTTATCGTCTTTTTTTTTTTTTTTTGTATAATGGTGTAACCTGCTGTCCAAAACTCTGTGGAAAAAAGCACAGAGCCCATCTGAATCTGTTTTGTAACTCATCTACATTGAGGCAAAATGCCTGCTTTAATGTGGATTTTATATATCATACATACATTCATACATACTTAAAAAAGAGGAATAAATAGAAAGATGGGACAAAAACGGAAGGCTTGCTCTCCAGGATAGCCACTTCTTCCAACAGCTTGAATAATTATCTAGGTTGCAGAAGATTAAAACAGAAATGCTCAGTGAATTGCCACATAATAGTTATGTTGACAAATGACAAAGAAGCTCCAGGCTCTCCAGGGGAGGATACTGCAAAATCCCCACTCCCTCCCCACTCTGGGGCCAGCCGGTTCTCCCAACTACTCAAAGTTTCCGCTACCCGTTCTCCAGAACCTGTCAGAACCTGCTGGATTTCACTCCTGGCTCCTGGGTTTTGTAAAAGCAAATGTGCAGAAAATGGGGTTAGGATTGGATGACAGGGCTTCCCTCCTGCCCGTTATTTTCTTGGGTGCACCGAAGACGCACTTATTAGCCGAAATTACAGAAATCATCCTGGTGCTGATGACATTACCTAGTTGGGTAATGAAAAGTCTGCAAGAAAACCACCAAAGTCAGAAAACATCAAGGACCCCACAGTCCTCGTCCTCCCCCTCCCCATAAACTCCACTCCCTTCTAGCGCTGATAATGCTCCCTAGTTGAGTCATGAAACGTCTGCAAGATAATCATCAAACTCAGAGAGCACAAAGGACCCCATCGTCCTCCTCCTCCTCCTCCTCTCCCTTACAGCAATGATGATGCTCCCTAGTTGAGAAAGGAAACATCTTCAAGGAAACCACCAAGCTCAGAGAGCACCAAGGGCTCCTTATTTCATCCCTGAGCTATAAATATTCTCTTCTATCAATCCTTGCACCCCCCTTATTTTTTTTATCATTCCCAAGATGTTTCAACACAAGGCAATGTGGTTAAAGCAAAAAAAAGAAAAAAGGTGAACAACATCTCCTGAACACATCCCTGTCCAGAGAAATTTAAAAAATATACAGCAGCCGAAACGTGCATGAAGACAAATCAAAATTCAAGCACATGACAGCTTAAAAATAAATATCGCAACACAAGAGGAGCAAATTTTAGGCTGAAGCTGCTTGTCTCACCAGGCAGCAAATCCACAGCCTAAATTCTTTGCAATTGTTTAGCCAACTTGCTTAAAAATTGGATCTTGTCTTCTCTAACGAGACTGTGATGGCTGCAAAATTCTGCCGGTTAATTTGTTTATGGCAATTTTTAAACATGATTATTTATTGACAGCGACCTCTGTCCCACATTCCAGTTTATTCATTGTGTCTTATTAATTTATTGGTCCGGTGATTTTTATAAGCTCTAATTCAGCACAGGCCTCCCTCCAGCCCAGTATTTTATACTGATATGGGAAATGGAATGGAAGGATGATACAATTATGGTTTTTGTGATGGGCAGAGAAGTACGGCAAACACGTGAACCGGCTCAGCCCAGCGACTCCAGCACCACCAAGCAGTGTGGGAATGTGGGTGCGGGCAAAAAAGAATCTCTAACGCCAAACAGAGATTAGCCATTCGCTCCCTCACCTTACTTACAGAAGCAGCCAGAGGTATTCAGGTGGAGGGAATGGGCCCATCTCCAATCAATTCCATTGTCTACTAACAACATGGATGAGGCAGCGACAGCAGAGGCAATGGCCGAGGGGATGCAGAGGACTCCAGCAACAGGGACTGTAATATTGCATTTACCACCTGACACACACCTTCCTTCCCCAGCATCATAAATTTGGGATCTCCAATTACAGACCGTGCTTTAACAGGGATTCAATTAGCATAATAATAATAATAATAATAATAATAATAATAATAATAATAATAATAATAATAATAATAATAATAATAATAATAATAATAATAATAATAGAAAAGAAAAGAAAAAAGTATGGTTCGTTGACATTGCAATACCTGGTGATGCACGAATTGAAAATAAGCAGCAAGAAAAAAATATCACAAAGTACCAGGACTTGCAAATTGAAGTTGAGCGACTGTGGAAGAGAAAGTCGAGTGTTGTCCCGATTGTGATTGGAGCCCTTGGAGCAAGACCTAGGGGACTTCCTTGCTATGTGGAGATTCTACGTTTGCCGGACTTGAGCATTCTGACTCTACAAAGGGCCACCCTGCTTGGAACAGCTTCTATCCTCCGACGTTACCTTAACAGTTCCCAGATCCTTGGTTAGGACTCCAGCTGTTGAGCTACCAACCAGCCCCAAAGGCTGTGAATCTCACCAAAGATTAACCCCAGAACAATAACAATAATAACAGCAGCTGTTCCAGGAGATGCCAGAGTCAAAGGAAAAGAACTAGAAAAAATCACGAAATATCACAACCTGGCCATTGAAACTACATGGCTACGCATGAAGCATGTAACAGGGATACCCTTTGTCATCGGGGCACTTGACCCCCTGTCCAAGAATTTTATAAAACACATCAAGAAATTGCAGCTTCCTGCAACGACACCAGCGGAACTGCAAAAAACTCCGCTACTTGAAGCATCGCATATTTGTGATGCATCTTTAAATGTTCACTTGACTGAGTTTCACGTTTAATGAATAATAATATTAGTAACAGCATCGAAGCCCAGGGTGGGGAGAAGTTGGGGTGGGGGGGAGAGAGGGAATGAGCCTTGCTCAAAATCTTCCTATTAAAAATTTGGTTGCTTCGATCTCAGCAGCTGGCTCTCGGTGCAACCGTCTTGCTTTTGGCTCCAGGCCAAACTGGCCCCCTCCTTGCCTTCCTCATTGGATGCTCAATATCCCCCCCCCCTAAAAACCCCAAAGCTCTGGAATGTAAGGCAGAGCAGAATTGCACGCCATCAGTGCAAACCCCCCCCCAACACCCTCTCCTTTTTTGCGCCCTCTTTATCCTCCCTCCGACGTTCTGCCAGCATGTTGAGATGGGGGCAGCAATTGAGGTAAGCACAGGTGTTGTTCATTAGCAGCCATTGTGTGCCATCTGAAGCCTGCGAGTGCCAGAACCGAGAGGCTTCCGAGCGCCCGATGAATAACAAGCCTGATTTGGAGATTGTTTGTAGGAGCCTGGACCGACGTGGCTCATCTGGGGCTCTAAAACACCTGCTTCCCCCTCTGGAAGAAGCAAAACACTCGTGCTGATCTTCTGACTGCCTGCCTCTTCCCCCGTGAACGGCTTTGCAAGATGTTAGCAATGGCGGAACCACTCACAAAAAGGGAAGCCATTTGCAGCACAATTATTCCATGGAACCAGAGGTGGGATTCAGCCGGTTTGGACCAGTTTAGGCAAACTGGTTGTTAAAACTCTGCCCAGTTCGGTGAACTGTCTAATCCCACCACTGGCTGGCCCAGCCTCCGCCTGTTTTCTGGGCTGTTTTGAATGTTCAGTAAATAAATAGAGGGAAATTGTACCTTGTTGAGGCCTTTGAGGTGAGTGGCCAGGAGGCGGGGCTGGGTGAGATGAGTGATGTCGAGTTGGCCACACCCACCCAGTGACATGACCACTCAGCCACACCTACCCAGCCAGTCATTAGGGCAGAGAACCAGTTGTTAAATTATTTGAAAGCCGCCACTGCATGGAACACATGGATACAAGCACGGAAACTTTGAGGATGGTTTCTCACTCAGTCCGCCAGATGTTCAGACTGGATTTGGCATTTTTTCCCCACCTATCGAGCCCCTCTCAGGGATATGAGAGGTGCAGATGTCCATTTTGATGGTCTGGAAAGTATTGTCGCTGTCAACCCGGCAGCTGACCGGAACAAAGCCACCTTGGGGCTTCAGTGTTTGTGTCTGTGTGTCGGTCAGAGGATGTAAGCCGTTCCAAGCAAAGCTGCCTTCTGCAATTGACCGATCTTCAAGGGGCGCTCCAGTTGCTTTGGGATTGCTCCTAAGGTCAGATGGAACATCATGCGTCCCAACTCACAGGAATGTCACCTTCTGAAGAGCCCCCCAAATTAGCTCTTTTCTGTTGTTGAATCTCTTGGGCTCAAAACAGCCTTCCCCATGACGTTAGACAGCCTCCACGCTACTGGAAAACAATGAAGACCTGCCTTTGGGGACAGGCACAGAATTGGCCTTATGAGGGGTGAACATTTATATGTGAGGATTCTTCCTCAGTGGTGGGAAATTGTACGTGTATCGCTATAATAGATATTATTGCAATGGGACCATTTCAGAGGAGAGGGTGTTATATGGTTTAACACGACTACCGACTGTAAAAAGCTCGATGCTCAGAGTCAGCTGTGTTTGCAGTGGCCTATAAGAGGAGGTGGATAAATAAACAACTCTCGATTTCCCCCTTGGTTTCCATCCAGACCCCTCTGGGAAGCCCAGAAATACAGAGTTGGTGAGGACTGTTAATGCCATCAAGTCCAATCTCCTGCTCACCGCAAGGATCCAAATTAAAGCATCCCTGGCAGATGGGCTGACAAGCACAAACTCACCTCCTCTTTAGAAAGGTGGTTGTTTTAAAAAGAAAGTAAACAGAATTTTCTTTTTAAAAAAAACCAACCTTTCTAATGAGGAGATGAGTAATCAGAATTTAGGGACTTAATTTATGGATTTAATTGACGCTGAGCTTGTCGATCAGAAAGGTCGGCAGTTGGATGGTTCGAATCCCTAGCACTGCATAACGAAGTGAGCTGCCATGACTTATCCCAGCGTCTGCCAACCTAGAAGTTCGAAAGCACGTAAAAAATGCAAGTAGAGAAATAGGGCCCACCTTTGCTGCGGGGGAAACAGCGTTCCGTGCATCTTCGGTGTTGAGTCATGCCAGCCATATGACCACTGGCTCTTTGGCTTTGAAACAGAGATGAGCACTGCCCCCTAGAGTCGGGAACGACTAGCACATATGCGAGAAGGGAACCTTTACCTTAATCAGAATTTGCTTTCCTGTATCTTAGATCCACTATTTGGTATTCTGCCAGAAGGAAAAAAAAACCAGCCTTCTTTTCTCCGTAGTCCTTTTGACTCTCTGAAGAGCGCTTCACAATCCTCTTCAGTTTTTTTCTTTCCTTTTCTTAAAGCCACTCAGATCCCTTGTGTTACGTTTGTGTAGGGCTGAACTTCCATTTCCCTGATCCACCTTTAAGTAAAGTGGAAGGTGACATTGTGCCCTCTCTCCAACTGTGCCCACTGCAGGTCATCCTGACTTTCGGCCCAGAGAGACGTGATTTAGCGGTGGCTCACTTGTTAGTAAAGAACCCGTCCTTCCTCTCTTCGCCAATCCTCTTTGGATGCTGCTTTGGATTTATTGGCTCTGCATGAAATATTGATGAGAAGACTCCAAGAGTGGCTCAGAACGCTTGGACACAATAAAGAGAGGATATTTGGGGCTCCAAACATTGCAGAGGTTTTATGACCTAAGTAGGTAACACCATCGGGGCTAGAAGTGAGTGGGGCTTGCGGAGTGGAGGAGAAGAAGAAAGAGAAAGAAAGAAGAAGGAGAAGGAGAAAGAGAAGGAGAAGAAGGTCCTTGGTGTTCTCTGAGTTTGACAGTTTTCTTGCAGACCTTTCATTACCCAACAAGGTAGCATCATCAGGGCTAGAAGGGAGTGGTCTTGTTTAGATGCCAATAGCGTGCCCTCTCAACGTTGACGGGAGTCCTATTTTCTTCTGCATAGTTCCTTGATTAGACTGTTGTCTACGGTTTCATTATTTGTCTGAGCCGAGAGTTCTTTGAATGGAATCATATTTGCTGCCTGATTGTTGGTCTGGTATTAATCGTGATGTTAACCTCTGCTTCTTCTCGGAGGGTCTTCGTTGCTGGTATGGAGCTACTGAGACCCATTTATCTTGGACAGATCAGGAGGCCCACAAAAGAAGCATTAGAAGTCAGTACAGATTGTGCTAGCCCATTTCTGAGGCCTTGGAGCAGTGGTGGGATTCAAATGATTTAACAACCGGTTCCCTGCCCTAATGACCAGCTGGGTAGGTGGGGGTCATGTGACTGGGTGGGCATGGCCAACTCAACGTCGCTCACGTCGCTGGGCGCATTGCCTTCGCTGTGACAATGGAATGAGGGTTAACCGGAGAGGCAGTTTCTGCAAGCAGGGCAACAAAGATGAGGCTAGAAACAACACCAGAATGTCTCCTTCCTGCCTTCCGTACAGGATTAGCGGAAGTGGAAAAAACAGAAACAAAAGGAGATTTCTTCCAACAACCAGTTCTCCAAACTGCTTAGAAAGTTAACAACCGGTTCTCCCGAATAGGTGCAAACTGGTTGAATCCAACCACTGCCTTGGAGGCGGTGGTGAAATTCCAATTTTTTTAACTACCGGTTCTGTGGGCATGGCTTTAGGGGCATGGCAGGGGAAGGATTCTGCAAAATCCCCCTTCCCATCTCACTCTGAGGCCAGCCACTCAAACTTTCCGCCACCAGTTCTCCAGAACCTGTCAGAACCTGCTGAATTTCACCCCTGCTTGGAGGTCTAAACAGCTTTTCACGACTGTGATTTCAAAGTTGACATCTAATTGGAAAGACTGAATGGAGATATCTAGTGAACAATAGAAGGCCTAATTATGAACAGCATTTCCAGGTCATGGAGAAGCGTCAAAGTTACCCGACATGACATCTATTAGTACCAAGAGGGGGAAAAACTGACCAGAGTTAAACCCCACTTTGCTATCTGCTAAATAAGGATAATACATTTCGATGGCAGAAGAGATGATGGATTTTTCCCCCCATCCCTCACATCATTTTACAGTCAGGGAAAAGTAAAAACACTGCCGGAATATAAATAAATGGAGAAGATTCACAGACAATATTCTACTCTGGGCCTCATTTGCACTTTAAAACGGATGCCCCACAGACCTTATGTACTTTTAAGATTCCTCTGAAAGAGACATGAAAAAGTCTCCCAGTCAAATGTACATATTTAATGGAATTACATCTCTAGGCTAGGAAAATGTCAGAAGAAAAGGAGAAATATTAAAGGCAAGGCAAGGCACACCTTTCTACGGCTTTCTTGCTTTGATAAATATCTTGTGGGATGTCACTTCTAAGAAAGTTGTGATTTAATGAAACAAAAAAGAGAGTTGGAAATAAAAACCCTGCACTAGACGCTCGACAGTATATAATCCGGCCAGCCAAACTCTGAAGTGAGCGGCTGATGTTGTATTTGGCAACTCTCGATCAAAAGCAAAAGATTTAGATGATCTGAAGAGAAACTGGAGCGGGCTACTCTTTCCTGACTGCTAGCTCTTCTCTCTCCCTCAAGAAGGATTGTCCTCTTCTGAAAGCGGTGGAGGAAACCCAATTCTCCAGATTGGGTTTGATATCATAGCCATGGCACTTAGACTTATATACCACTTCACAGTCCTCTCCAAAAGGTTTACAATCTGGGTCTTCCTTTGATTCACCTCGGAAGGATGGAAGGCTGAGTCAACCTTGAGTCGGTCAGAATTGAACTGCTGGCAGAATTACCCTGCAATACTGCATTCTAATAGATAGATAGATAGATAGATAGATAGATAGATAGATAGATAGATAGATAGATAGATAGATAGATAGATAGATAGATAGATAGATAGATAGATAGACAAACTGATTGATTAAATACATACATACATACATACATACATACATACATACATACATACATACATACATTCACAAGGCTTTCCAGCCCTCTCTAAGCACTTTACAGAGTCAGCCTCTTGCCCCCAACAATCTGGGCCCTCATTTGACCCACCTCGGAAGGATGGAAGGCTGAGTCAACCTTGAGCCGGTCAGAATTGAACTGCTGGCTCGCAGGGACTCAATGCAGGAGTCTTCTTCTCCAGCACCAGAGTTCAAAGGCTTCCATTCTTTGGCGCTCAGCCTTCCTGATGGTCCAACTTTCACAGCCATCCATTGCGACTGGGAAATCCATAGCCTTGACTAGATGCCCTTGTGTTGGCAGGGGGATGTCTCTGTTTTTTAAACCGGTGGGTAAAATAGTCCTTAAACGGCTTTCAAATTACGGCTAACTAATTCTGCTTTTGCAACACCTAATTCCGTTTAGACGCCAATGACCTTCAGCTCCAGGAATCGTGCGGGAGGTTTTTATTTTCATTTTCTATGGACTTCTAATAACCCCGGTTTCTCCTGCTGCTGTGGCAGGAGTTGCCACTTGCTGGTTGAGGAATGTGAAGTGGCCGAGGGGCCGACCTTCCACAAGGCTGAAATCCCAGCCACGGCAACTGCAATTCCACCTCGTGCTGTGCGGTGGCAAATCCTGGCTGGTTACGCGATGACCCGGCCTTCAAGCAAACCGCTTCTGACTTTTACGATCCTTTTGTGATCTAAATGGCCGTTTCATCAGTTATTCTATTGGCATTCCTCCCCCCCCCCTCAGCTAGTCCCCCCCCTCCCATTGCTCTTGCTGTGAAATGGACTTCTGAAGATTTCTGGAACCGTTTCACACACTTATTGTATCGATTTACTAATCCCGACAACAGTTTCCCCCTTAATAGATAGCTTGCTGTTGGAATAGAGGCTGAACCTAGTCCTTCCTTTCTTTCTTTCTTCCTTCCTTCCTTCCTTCCTTCCTTCCTTTTTCCTCCCTCCCTCCCACCATCTTCTTCCTTCCCTTCCTTCTTCCCTCCCTGCCTGGCATCCTCCCTCCCTCCATCTCTTTTCTTCCTTCTTCCTCTCCCCCTCCATCTCCTTCCCTTCCTTCTTCCCTCCCTCCCTCCTCCTTAATAGATAGCTTGCTGTTGGAATAGAGACTGAACCTAGTCCTTCCTTCCTTCCTTCCTTCCTTCCTTCCTTCCTTCCTTCCTTCCTTCCTTCCTTCCTTCCTTCCTTCCTTCCCTCCCTCTCCTTCCTTCCCTTCCTTCTTCCTCCCTCTCCTTCCTCCCTTCCCTTCCTTCTTCCTCCCTTCCTCCATCTCCTTCCTTCCCTTCCTTTTTCCTCCCTCCCTCAGTCTCCTTCCTTCCCTTCCTCCCCTTGCTTCCCTTCCTTCTCCCTCCCTCCCTCAATCTCCTCCCTTCCTTCCCAGATGGTTGGGGGCGAGAGGCTGACTCTGTAAGCCGCTTAGAGAGGGCTGTAAAAGCCCCGTGAAGCGGCATATAAGTCTAAGGGCTACGGCTGTTGAGAGGGACTGTTTATGTATGAGGATTGGGGGCGGTCTTTTTTCCTCGCAGAAGGAAACAAACAAGCTGAGCATCGGAGCCTCGTCTCTCAGCCTTGAACTCTTGAATGCACAAAAGCATCCGAGGCGCCACTCACAGCAACTGCTAATTATCAGCAGCTCAGAGAGCATCTGGTTAACCTGGGCCACGTGGAAGCCACCATCGCTCCGGCTGGGTTTTCCCCTCCAGAACTATTTGCAAACATTCCCGTTTGCAAAATGAAATATACAAGGAGCTGGAGAGCTCAGCCCCCTTCTGATGAGCAGATTCTGTGATTGATACGGCAGGCAGGGGAATAAAACTCCACTTGCATTTATTTCCACTTCTATCTTATCTCTCTGCTTATAGAAAAGATTCCAGCTGGAAAAAAATAGGTGTGCGTAGATTTGTTTATATATCTGTACCATTTCTCCTGGAACAAAAGTCACCGGGCAAACAATAAAACAAACCATTAACCAGTGGAACTACTTGCCTCCAGACATTGCAGATGCTCTATCACTGGAGGTTTTTAAGAAGCAATTGGACAGACCCTTGTCTGGAATTGCACAGGGTCTCCTGCCTGAGCAAGAGGTAGGACTAGAAGACCTCCAAGATCCCTTCCAACTCTGCAATTCTGTTATTTTATTATTTCAAACGTTATATTTTATCTGCCTCATTCCTTCATGGCACACGCAGTTTAGAATACAGAACCCTATAGGGTTTTTTCAGGTTATTCTCTGCAAAAAAGACGTAAATATAAAAGACACTAGCTTAAGAGCCTAATAAAGATCCCCCCCCCCCCCCAAAATCTACTTGAACCAGATTAGTTGTCTGGATTAACACAAGTGATGTTTTCGTGTTCAAGGAAATTAATGCTCAGATTAGATGAATGTCATATTTGGAAATAGGGCCATTACAATCATATAAAATTTTTGCTTCCCCGCCTGTGGCTATCCTGGTTAAACTTAAGACACACAATAAAGCCATGTTTTTTAAAAAATGGTATCCATATCAGAAGCCTGGAAAAGTCTTTAGAAACTGTCAGACCATCTGCGCCTGTAATTCCCTGCCAAAACTGAAACCCACAGTCCGCTTGCTTCTAATTGCATATTTTGCTCTCTTTCTCTCTCTCTCTCTCTTTTGCAACAGATTAATGGACACCCTCCTTCAGAGTAAATAAGGGCCTTTCCCCCTTTGCATTTGTTAGATTTCCACCTTGCAAAGGGGGGCATGAAATTGGGATGAACTGGCTGTTTAATTTAATGAAAGGAAGGCCTAGAAGTGACATGATATGAGTGTATGAGATTTGAGGGGCTGCCCCATAGGAGAAGGGGTCGAGCTATTCTCCAAAGCACCTGAAGGCAGGACAAGAAGCAATGGGTGGAAACTCATCCAGGAGAGAAGCAATCTAGAACCGAGGAGGAATTTGTCTCCAACCACTTGCCTCCAGAAGTTGTGGGTAGTCCAGCACTGGAAGTTTTTAAGAAGAGATTGGACACTCATTTGTCTGAAACGGTATAGGGTTTCCTGCCTGAGCAGGGGGTTGGACTAGAAGACCTCCAAGGTCCCTTCCTACTCTGTTATTCTGACTTGAGCAGCCCTCTCATTGGACAGTGGAACTCTGCATGGATATACCAATTTTCTCTGTCCTGCTTAAAAGCTTTCCAAATGATCTCTCCCACCTCCCCAAATAACTGTGAGTTTTTTTTTTTTTGAAATGCAGAAGTCTACATCGATCTTAAAAGCTTGAAAGCTGCACCTTCCTGGCCCCTCTGTACGCAACCTGCGTGGAGACATCACCCATGTTGATATTTTATCCATTGCCGTCATTTATCGCAGCGTGCCTTCATCTGCTTATTTTCCTTCGAGAGTCACTTTAGGTGCATATTTAAATTTTTCATCTTGTTAATTTATGCCAGCTGATGTTTAAATTACAGGCTTGGAAGAGAGCTGAAGTAGCAAATGTTTACAAAAGTGCTCACAGTGCAAATCTTGAACGTAAGCAGTCAGATTTGGCTTCTTTCTTTCCACCCTTCAGAATAATGGAACTAAGATGCAATGGAATAGTTTAAAAAAAAAATCCTCATATTTAGGAAGAAAAAAACACCAGGATGCTAATATTTCCAGCCTTGAATAACTATAAGATCCAAAAAACCTACATCTGATATACAGTATATCTGATCAGAAGAAGGCCTGTTATGGTCGGGACAATCTTTCTTAGCCATCAAATCATTTATGGTTGGGACTTTGGCTGGTAGAACTTCTCATCGGATGAGAGACAGAAAGAGGCAAGGTTGAGTTGACTTACAGCCAACCCAGAAGAGGGAGTCAAGCTATTCTCCAAAGCCCCTGAAGGCAGGACAAGAAGCAACGGGTGGAAACTAACCCAGGAGAGAAGCAACCTAGAATTAAGAAGAAATCTCCTGACAGTTAGAGCAATTAATCAGTGGAAGAGATTGCCTCCAGACGTTGTGGGTGCTCCATCACTGGACATTTTAAAGATGATGATGGATAACCCTTTGTCTGAAGAGATGTAGGGTTTCCTGCCTAAGCAGGAGGTTGGATTAGAAGACCTCCAAGGTCCCTTTCAACTCTGTTTTCTTTTCTACTCTACTCTACTCTACTCTACTCTACTCTACTCTACTCTACTCTACTCTATTCTATTCTATTCTATTCTATTCTATTCCATTCCATTCTTAGTCTACCCTACCCTACCCTACCCTACCCTATTCCACATTCTATTCCATTCCATTCCATTCCATTCTTACTCTACTCTACTCTACTCTACTCTACTCTACTCTACTCTACTCTACTCTACTCTACTCTACTCTACTCTACTCTACTCTACCCTACCCTACCCTACCCCACCCCACCCCACTCCCTATTCTATTCTATTCTATTCTATTCTATTCTATTCTATTCTATTCTATTCTAAAACCAGCACGCACATGTGTGTTGGCCATCTGGTTTTCGGCTTTCCAGCCCTCCGGCGAATGCCCGTGCACACCTGTTCCAGTTTGGGCCCTCGGTGCTGAAAAGGTTCTCCACCACTGCCCTAGGCCAACAACCCACCCAAGTATTAAGGAAAAATTTTAAAAAGAAAGAAAGAAAGCTCCTTGGGATATTTAAAAAGCAGCGACGGAGAGCAGAAGGGAGAACTTGCCAATGACAGCTAATCCAATATTTTTATTTTGGGGAAAAAAAGAAGTATTTTGACTTCCTTCAGCCAACTTGTTTATAGTTCCTGCAATGAAATTTTAATTTTGTGCTCTAATGAACACAAATCGATCCGGGCTCCATGTTGGCAAAACTTATGATGGCTGTATAATTGAGAGCGCCGCATTAAAAAAAAGAAAAGAAAAAAGAATCATAAAATTGTAACCAAGTGCCAAAACATTAAATGTATGAGGGGAGGCCAATGCGGGATATTGCACCACCTGCCATAGTTGGGGAAAAAAACCAACCGGCTTTTGGAAGCTCCCAAGAATAAGATTGCTAGCATTCTTTTCCCCACCTTGGAGAATTAGGTGGAGCACTAAGCCCTGAGAAGATATTTTATATTTTCCCTGTTAAAAAGAAATCGGAAGATTATTCAAGCTGGTTCAGTCTGCCAAGGAGGAATAATATGGGCCTCCTTATTGCTATCCTAGTTATTCTTACATTGTGGCTCAGTGGCTAAGATGCTGAGCTTGTCGATCAGAAAGGTCGGTAGTTTGATGGTTCAAATCCCTAGCACCACGTAACGGAGTGAGCTCCTGTTACTTTTTTCAGCTTCTGCCAGTCAAGCAGAAAGCACAGTAAAAATGCAAGTGCAAAAATAGGGACCGCCTTTGGTGGGTTTTTTTCTAATAGGAGAGTCAGACCTGCAACTGAGAATTTTCCTAGGAAAATGAATTAGTGTTGCAAAGATAATTAGTTCTCACCTCTCTTCTCCCTTCTCATCCCATCCTTTCTCCTCTCCCTTCTCCCTCCCATCCTCTCTCCTCTCCACTCCTCCTCCCCTCTTCCTTCTCTCCCTTCTCCCATTCCCCTCCACCTCTCTTTCTTCCTCCTTTTCCTTCTTTCCTTCCTTCCAACCATATCCACACTCACCAGAGCCTGCATACATGGAGACGTGTACTTCTATTGTCAGGTTACTAAAGGCAATTGCAGTTTTTTTTTATTTTTTCCATCTGACAAATTGTGGGGAGGCTATAAAAACAATTTGAAAGCAAAATATTCCAAATATGCTCTTCTACCAAGCCAGAATGGCAGCTAATGAATTTGTTGCATGAATGCACAGACAGATTGGGAACCGAAGCCGGGCTGGCCAGCCTAACACGGCCCTGGCACCAAGCAGCCTATCTGTACCCATACGGGTTTTCCCCCAGAGTATATTCTCATCCAGAGGTGATTTTCCAATAAAATCAGCTTCAATTATTGCTAGAATAGGAGCAATCCTGGCGGGAGGATAAGAGGCAATTCAGCTGCTGGAAATGCTGCATGAAGGAAAATTAACCTTGCAGGGCTATTATCTGCTGAAACATTTAGCAACTTCTTCTCTTTCTTTCCCATTAATTGACCCCAAGAGTGGAAAGAAGCAAGCAAGGAGGGAGGAGGCAAATAAGAGAGCATCTCATATATGCTGTGTGCATGTGCATGTATTGTATCTCACCTCTGTGTATCTCTCTCTCTACCCCCTCTCTCTATCATCTCTCTACCAATCTCTCTCTCTCTACCTCTCTCTTTATGTCTCTCTCTTTCTCTCTCTCTCTTCCTCTCTATCATCAATATAGCAATCTATTTATCACTATCTATTTATCTGTATTTTCTCAATCATCTATTGCTGTATCTATTGCTATCTATTTATCCATCCATCATCTCTCCCTCTCTCTCTTACGTATCTCTCCCTCTTACTCTATTCTATTCTATTCTATTCTATTCTATTCTATTCTATTCTATTTATTCTCTTCTCTTCTCTTCCATTCCATATATTCTATTCTATTCTATTCCCCCAGCTTAGCATATGAATAAAATTAAAATCACCAAAGTTGCTTAATATTGGTATGCACACAAAAAAAAGGAAGACAGACAAAATTGTTAACATTTGAAAGACGTTTGTTTAATGGTCTTGGTCAAAGAAAGAGGCCCGGGAGGGCATCTGGGGCAGGGGAAGGAGATTTGGACTTTCAGCCTTAACTCTGCAAGAAAGAAAAAATATTTTTCATGCACGTCTCTATAGTTCAGGTCTCCAATCTCTATGGGGGTTTTCTCCTCTCCCAAGGGAACGCTAACAAACCTTTAGAAGGATGTCACGAGCCCAGACAGAGTAGCGCAAAAGGTATTGGTTTGGTTCATGAAATCGTAGTCAATGGCCCCTTTACTTTCCTTTGCTAATGTTCCGAGGGGCTCCCCAAGTTTCATTCCTTGCTCTCGCCACTTTGGTCCTGCTTTTGGGTAACCAAGAGAAGTTCTCTAAGTCCGGCTTATCTCTTTTCTGCCTCTTCCAACAGAACTCCCCTCCTGTCGATAAGACCAATAGGGGCTTTGGGGGGATAAAGTGGGGGCTGTAACATTACCCATTACTTCCCAGCCACTGGCAAAGAATCGGGCAGATTCTTCTCCTGGTTGGCTTTCCCTTTTGTTTTCATCCTCTGCAAAAGCCTCCATTTTCTTCCTTAAAGTTTTGTTTCCAAGTTTCCTTGGCTTCCCACACAGCACCACCTACTCCCCCCCCCCAAACCCCTCAATTGCCTTAGCTAGTCTGGAAATATTATGCCAAGGGAAATGTACTTCTGCGAATGCGGAGAAACTAAAAAGAAAATGAAATCTAGACGCAACCAAATTTGCCTGTCCCTGCTCTGCCCCTTCGGGTAATTTTGCAATTCTCTCCTTAATTATACCAGCATCTAGAACTACAATATGTATAATTGCAAGGCAGTTAAATTAAAAAAAAAAAGAATTAACAGAACTGTACAATAGAAGAAAATCCATCAAGTAAGAAATGCCTGTTTCTATCATTCGCTCTCTGTCAGTCTCCCATCCATCCATCCATCCATCCATCCATCCATCCATCCATCCATCCATCCATCATCTATCTATATCTAGTATGATCAGAGACAGAAGAATCAGCAAAGTAGTTGGTTTATGGACCTAATGTCGAAGGAGAAGGGGAAGAGGGGGGAGGAGGGGGAAAGAAGAAGGATGAGGAGAAGAGGGAGAAAAGAAGAGGAAAAGGAGGAGGAGGAGGAAGAGGAGAAGAAGTTATCTAAAGATTTGCATACATTTTTTCCTCACACGGAGGATTGTCTCATCACAAGGGACGCAATTCCAGCTATCAGAAAACAGTCTTCCACTTCTAGCACGCTGGTGGGAAGCTGACGGTATGAGAATCATTGAAATACACAATAAAATCCTGAAAACATGAATTCCTGGGTTGGGGAGGAGCAAGTGAAGCAACTGAGGCCAGCCTTCTGTTCAACCCAGGAATGCCAATTAAAGTATCCTGGACAGATGGCGGTCAATCTTCTGTGTGAACTCATCCAGGGCTGAGGATCCCACCACTTTCCTGGTCTCTCATTCTTTGGCTGAGCTGCCCTTAGAGTTAGGAAACATCTCCAACTGGACCGTAATTTAGAATATAAACATAACGACCAGTCAACCAAAGCAACAGAGATGTTATGCATGAGGGACCCTCGGTGCTCTCTGCAGACGTTTCATTACCCAACTAAGTAACATCATCAGTGCTAGAAGGGAGGAAAAAGAGGAAAAGGAGGAGGAGGAGGAGAACTGTAGGGTCCTTGATGCTCTCTGAGTTGCTTGTTTTCTTGCAGATGTTTCATTAGCCAAACTAGGTTACATCATCAGTGCTGGAAGAGAGGAGAGCAGGACAATTGGAGGGTCCTTGATGGTCTCTGAGCTTGGTGGTTTTCTTGCAGATGTTTCATTAGCCAAACTAGGCAACATCATCAGTGCTTTTTATTCACTCTTGCTAAACACACTCCAAGCAACATTTGCACGACTGCAAAAAGGGATTCCCGACTTCTCCCAAAACGCTGAATGGATACAAAACACCAGCAACATCCCGATTTCAGACGGAGGTGTGGAGACGGGTTGGAGAGTTAACCACTTCACGTTCTGACATCAATCCAAGATCTCCCTTCATGTCTTTGCCGAAGTCCTCCTTTCATCTTGAAAAGCCACGTGCCTCTGGGGGCAAACAAGGCCTTCGCAAGGCACAACACGTGACTTCTGCAGAAAGCCACCGAATCAGCAAAAATGTAAGAGGTTTCTTTTCCTTTTTTACAGTATGAAGAACGGGGAAGCTTCCTTTCATCTCTTCTCCCCATCCTCGTCTTGTAACAGATGTCAACTGCAGTTAAGTTCAGCTCCAGTTGTGACTGCACGGCTTTTAGCCAACAGCCACTGGTGGTGGCAGGAAGCCTCCCACCCCGAACGTCTTCACGAGAGAGCTCCCTTTTAAAGAAGGCATGTGATCGGTCACATATGCTAAGAGGAATATGAACATCCGTCACTCCCGGTGACGTTGGAAGGGACTAAAGGCTGCCAAGTGGAAGCGGAGACGCTCATTAATATTCCAGGGGAATCTCTGATCGTGTTGGGGAATAAGAGAGACCTCCGTCTTTTCAACAACAAAGGGAAACAACAACAACAACCCCCCAAAACAAAACAAAACAAAACACTAATCACCACGGCCACCTTAGCAAAGCTCCCTTCTGGGGGTTGTTGCTATACACAAAAAAAAGTTTTGGGAAAAGCCCAACCGTTTAGAATAGAGAAGCCTTTGAGTTGCTGAGATTCAGTTCACAGAAGGCAGCCTTGAGGCCCTGGGAGGTGGGGGGGAGGTGGAAGTCAAGATTTCCAACAGAGCTTTTCCAGCTTAATTTACTATTATCCTCCTCATCTTTTCTACTCCCTTATTGGCATCTTCTGATTATATTACGCTGTTGTTTGTAGGTTCACGGAGAGTCTAGGTACCAGAGATAAATCCCTTGTGTGTCCAATCCCACTTGACCAATAAAGAATTCAATTCAATTCAATTCAATTCAATTCAATTCAATTCAATTCTATTCTATTCTATTCTATTCTATTCTATTCTATTTCTAACAATTCTAATTCTAATAATTCATTGTATTGTATTGTACAGTACTGTACTGTATTCCATTCCATTCCACGCTCCCCTCTTCCATTCCTATCCCTACCCTATCCCATAAATATTGAAGGTAGGACAATCTCCTTGGACGTCTGGGCCCAACTTCCAGGAATATCATTTGAGACACCAGTGACAAGGGCCAAATTGGCTGTCTGGAGAGGTTTATAGCTTTGGGAAAACAGAAAAGAAGAGGATGACCAACATCAACATAGATTTGGCTCAGTTACCACAGCTATAGGCACTCACTGGGGACAATTTTTCCTGGAGAAAATCTACTTGTGCAATCATGAAGAGTCAACACCAACTCGATGGCACATAATCAATCAATCAATGAGTCAATGAATGAATGAATTAGTTAATTAATCACCTCAGCCAACTTTTAGAACTACAGCACAGCAAGGAACACTTTTAAACTTGTACATATTCATACTAGAGTTGGCACTTCTGTCTACCTATTGAGTCCTTCCTATCTGTCTACCTATCAATAGGCAGATGCGCAATGAGAATTATGATTATTCAACAGCGATTCACAGATTTCCCATCTAATATCGTTGATATTCATAGGTGCCACATCTTAATTCATGCAAAGATTGGGGCTTGCCATCCACGAGAGACTCATAAACGAAGGTTATTCTTGTTGGCTGTGTTTTTACCACCACGCTCATTCTTTTTATTGCAACAGCCTCAGATGCTCTTCAGGTCAGGCTGGGGGATTTTGATCGGCTCTCTTTTCCTGAAATTCAATACATTTCCACCCTGCTCCTCCTTTTTCAAGGAGTTTTTTTTTTTTGTTTCAAAAAAATAAATCACTTACTTTGCAGGAATGTTTCGAGGCTTTGTCTTCTCTGCAGTCTAGGAATTTAAAAAAAAAACAAGAAGAAGAAAGAAGGAAAGTGAGAGAACAGTTAGCAAACCTTAGCCAAGAGTAACCTTTTTGGAAAGGAGTGGGGTGAGGAAAACACAAAAGAAGACCATTTATTTCACAGAACAGAAAATCATCCCTGGGATGGATCAAGTCATAAATTAAGCAGAATTCAAGGCAAGAGAAGAAACTGTTTATCTATTTCATTGAGCTGTGCCTATCTTTCTGTCTGCCTGTCTCTCTAGGTAATCCTTCCTTCCTTCCTTCCTTCCTTCCTTCCTTCCTTCCTTCCTTCCTTCCTTCCTTCCTTCCTTCCTCTTACCTCTCTCTCACACACACATACACGCCTCTCTCATCTATCTATCCACACATATTCATACTGTTTGTGTGTATGTGTACACACACACAAAGATGTGCATATTGTATGTACATATGTATATAGGTGTACATCAGAGGTGGTATTCAGCAGGTTCTAACCAGTTCTGGAGAACCGGTAGGGGAAATCTGAGTGGCTTCAACCACATCTATTCTCTGCTTCCCGAGTCCCAGCTGATTGGGAGGGAATGGAGATTTTGCAGTAATCTTCCCCTGCCACCAAGCCACGCCCACCAAGCCACGCCCACAGAACCATTAGTAAAAAAAATTGAATCCCACCATAGTGGGTGGGTGGGGGGAGGGGGGCTGCACCAGGGGAGGTTCATTCAATTTCATTGTATGCATTGACAATAAAGGTTTGATTTGATTTGATTTGATTTGATGTGTGTGTGTGTTGGATAGAGAGATGATAGAGAGAGAGAGATGAGAGGAAGTTTGGTAGGTAGGTATATATAATATACACACACATGTAAGTATAACGTATAGATGTGTGTGTGTGTGTGTGTGTATGATTTCAATGAAGAAGTCAAGGAGAATTGGATGTAAAGGCATTTCTCTGATTGTTCCATTTAGCTCCGCAAAGGGCAACACGCTGATCCAAACCAATTCACTCGGAGCAATTTCCACAGCAATGAAATTAATATTCACTTCACTACTGTTGGCCTTAAACAAGATCAGGAAAAATTATGAATATCATCGGCAGAGAGCCAGGCAGCTTTTCCCTCCAAGCTCTTTCGGTCAGCCAGCAGCTAAAATAAGAGCACAAGATGGTCAAACATTCAGACCAGTTTCTCCCTGTTAAACCCTTCTGGGGGGAAAACACACTCCGAATGTTTTAAATGACGAACTATCCAGGGGTTTCTGCACTGCTTTAGTGATTGAACCTGGTTTCGGGTTGTTTTATTATTATTATTATTATTATTATTATTATTATTATTATTATTATTATTATTATTATTATTATCATCATCATCATCATCATCATTATCATTATTGCTGGGATCCATTGATCTGTGTATGGTCCATTTATCATTCATGAAAGGACCTGGTGATCTTCACAGTATATCAGAAGAAACAACTCAGATGATCTGTCAACGGCCGCCTTATTTCTGTTTCTCTCTACAGGGACTTTCATCTCCTTCCATTCTTCTGGAATTAAAACGTTGCTAAGCAACACCGCTGGGGGCACGGATGGCGGAAAGGCGAGACTATCAAACTGTTTAAGCGGCTGGAGATCTCCATGTTGATGCTTTCATGCATAGAGATAGGTAGGTAGGTAGGTAGGTAGATAGATAGATAGATAGATAGATAGATAGATAGATAGATAGATAGATAGAGATATAAGAGAGAGAGAGAGAGACAGACAGACAGAGAAAGAGACAGAAAGAGAGAAAGACACACAGAGAGACAGAGAAAAAGAAAGAGAGACACAGAAACAGAGAGAGACACATAGAGAGAAAGAGACACAAAGGGCGGGGGAGACCCTTTTTAATGGCATCTTTTGCAAAGCGTTCTGAATCCAAATTATCTACCTAGGCGACCTGCCTCTGCTGTGTTTCCTATTCGCCTCCTGGCTTTGTTAAGAGGCAGCACCGGCCGTCCACAAAGATTGCCGGGAGGGCTGAGAGGGAGACAAGAGTCTGCCTCTGCAGAAAACCAGGAAGGGCGGTGCGCACGCGTGGGGGGGGGGGCAGACCTTCCTTAGCACTGCTAAGACTGTGCCACCAGATGGAGGTCCTTGGCCTTGCATCCTCCCCAAAGGATCTCATTTGAAGCAGCTTTCAGAGAGAGAGAGAGAGAGAGAGAGAGAGAGAGAGAGATGGATAGATGATGATAGTTAAATAGATATAGAGATAGAATGAAGATGGATGGATGGGTAGATGGGTAGATAGATAGATAATGATGATAGATAGAGATAGATAGATAGATAGATAGATAGATAGATAGATAGATAGATAGATAGATAGATAATAGCTAGCTAGCCAGCTTGATAGGGAAGTGGCAGAAAAATAATAATAAAATCTAAAGAAATCCAACAATTATAATACCTTCAACAATGATGGGACCTGCCTTAAAGCAATCTTAAAGTAATACTTAAATAAAATAAAATAAATAAAACAAAATAAATCTTATCTAAATACAAGAAGTCACCGTTGGAAGATCACTAAGATCATTGGGAGCTCTCACCTCACAATCAGGAGGCTGAGAGTTTGATCCTAGGTAGAGGCTCTCCTTGTAGATGGTAGGTGATCTACTGGTTTTTACAATGTTTTCAAGAATTTTCATCTTGGAGATATTTGTAACCACCAGCCACTCTTCTGGTTTCAGTGTAGCTGAGATCCCTGCTTATGGTCACCCTGAACCCCCCCCAAATCATACATCTTTGAGACGTCAGTGTCACTAACGTTCCGATATAGAGGCAATATTGCTCTGATTAATTAAGATCTTTGCTCCAATCCTGGTGGGCCCTTTTCCCATCAAACCACCCAAAGCCTCAAGGATGATTAACTTCTTCACCCATCCCAGGTCTTCTTCTGGTTCTCCACTTTTAGCTTCCTCTGCAGACTGGCTGATATTCTG
The DNA here is from genome assembly GCA_039707465.1 of Rhabdophis nuchalis. Taxonomy (NCBI): domain Eukaryota; kingdom Metazoa; phylum Chordata; class Lepidosauria; order Squamata; family Natricidae; genus Rhabdophis; species Rhabdophis nuchalis. The sequence continues at coordinate 25,383,089 of CM077657.1, read as the reverse complement.
GGCCACTTCTGTTGGCTTCTCAAGATGAAACATGGCCTATCCCAACTACCGGTTCCAGTGGCGGGATTCAAATATTCTACTACTGGTTCTGTGGGCAGTGCTTGGTGGGCATGGGGTGGCTTGATGGGCATGGCTTGGTGGGCGTGGCAGGGGAAGGATACTGTAACATCCCCATCCCCTCCTGATCAGCTGGGACTCGGGAGGCAGAGAATAGATGGGGGCGGGGCCAGCCAGAAGTGGTATTTACCACCTCAACTACTCAAAATTTCTGCTACTGGTTCTCCAGAACTGGTCAGAAGCGGCTGGATGCCACCTCTGGAACTTGTTCCACGTGTGAAACCTTTTCATGAGAAGGAGCAGATAAGCTCACCTCAAGAGGACAAGGGAACAAGGCAAGGGGAATGTTTTTCTGAAGGCCCCCAACTGGCATTTGACAGCTGTGCTTTGTGTGCTTGTTACTGCCAACTGAGAAAAGAGAACCACGTGTTAGAAACCGTCTTCCGTTATCAGCAGGCGCTGGTGCTATGAGCTGACTCGCACTAGTTGCCCTTAGATTCTCCTTTATGATCAAGGCCTCCTTTATTGAACTTCTCCAGGGAATTCAGAGCGGCCCTGCCTCTCTTTCCTTCTCTCAATCAATGGAGAATTCTCCAGTGAGAAAAGGGAGGGGAAAAATGACATTGCTGCGTGAGAGATGAAGAGAGAGAGAGAGAGAGAGAGAGAGAGCGCTTTGCTGGCTGTTATCGCCATAAAAAGCTTTGGTTATAACATTCCTACGAAGGGGGAGGGAATTTGTGAATGCTCCATGATGGAAGCTTTTAAAAAGAGACTGGATAACCATTTGTGTGAAATGGGGTAGGGTCTCCTGTTCGAGCAGGGGGTCGGACTAGGGGACCTCCAAGGTCCCTTCTAAGTCTATTATTCTATGCTCTTTCATGGCAATCCACAACTGGCTTAACAGATTGCATTCAAATGCCCTACATTCAAAACCATGGCTTACATACCACCAAGTGAAAAATTCACACAACTTCTCAAGGTAAAACTAAATAAATCCTTTTGTGATATAATGTAACGAAAGAATCCATCTTGATGAATTTTGCTGCTAGGTTCCAGTTTGAATCAGATCAAACCAGGGGTGAAATTCAGCAGGTTCTGACCAATTCTGGAGAACCGGTAGCAGAAATTTTGAATAGTCCAGAGAACCGGCAAATGCCACCTCTGGCTGGCCTTGCCCCCATCTATTCTCTGCCTCCCGAGTCCCAGCTGATGGGGAGGGAATGGGGATTTTGCAGTATCCTTCCCCTGCCACGCCCACCAAGCCACGCCCACAGAAACAGTAGTAATTTTTTTTAATCCCACCACTGGATCAAACCATTTATTTAAAGAGGGCCATTTTAATTATGAAGATCTCCATGGCTTATTCAGGATTTCTTCTTTAAGTCTTCTTTTTCCTCCCAAAATGGAAGATGATTTTTTTTAAATGGCCTTTTCAATTAACCATGCATTGTCTTTTCTTGATGGTGTCAAACATCTATAGCTGTTGTCTACATGGGAGCTAAACTTCAGGGTCTTAAATTAAGCTAATTTTAGTTTCCAGGAAAACCACAAAGTTCATGAACTTTTTGCCTCCCACAAGATTTCCAGGCTGAACTTTGACATGTTCAAAAAAATAATTATTGTTTCTGGGACCTAACCAAGATTTATTTAGACGATTCAGCCCCTTGCTTGTTGTTGTTTTTAGTTCCCAAGTCATGTCTGACCCTTCATGACCCCATGGACAATGTTCCTCCAGGCCTTCTTCTCTTCTACTATCCCCCGGAGTCCATTGAAGCTCACGTTGACTGCTTGGGTGACTCCATCCAGCCACCTCCTTCTCTGCCGTCCCCTTCTTCTTCTTTTGCCCTCCGTTGTTCCCAGCATGAGGCTCTTCTTCAGGGAGTCCTTCTTCCTTCTCATCAGGTGCCCAAAGTATTTGCCTTTCTTCTTCAAAATCTGGCCTTCTAAAGAGCAGCCAGCGTTGATCTCTTCTAGGACTTGGATGGCCTTGCAGTCCAAGGGACCCCAATGCAGGAGTCTTCTCCAGCAAACTCCTTGCTAACAAAGCCTTATTACAGAAGGAAAAGACGTCCTCCCCTTTTAAAAAGGAATTTATTCTATTTATAGTGACATCATTATCCCTCAACCTCCAATGAAGCTCAGTTGCAAGTAAACAGCTCTGCATTCAAATACTCTATCAAAGTTATTGATAGTTGGTTTCACTCTCATCCATCTGATTTGTCCCCTGTCTCCCTTCCCACATTGCCTTGAGGAGCTGACCTTGTTCTCCTTGTGTGTTCACTATTGATGTCACGACTGAGAAATGGCTTCTCAGCGCTTCTACTGATAACACAATAAATAGGTTGTGTGTTTCTCTTGTCTGGAAGGTAAACAGCATTTTTTTAAGAGAGAGAGAGAGGAGGAGACAGGAGAAAGAGAGTGGAGAGAGAAAAGAGAGAGGAGAAAGAGAGAGAGAAGATCGAGAGAGGGAGCGAGAGAGGGAGAGGAGAAAGAGTGGAGAGAGAAGAGAGGAGAGAGAAAGAGAGAGGGAGCAAGAGAGAGAGAGAGAGGAGAAAGAGAGGAGAGAGAGAGAGGGGGGGGGGTAATGAAACAGGAAGGAGGATTTGTTATTGAAAGAAGAAATTTAAGATGGTTTTCTTTTTCAAAAAAAGATGGTCTTAATTGCCAATGAGCTAACTTTTAAGCAGAATTAAACACACACACACACACACACACACACACACACACACACACACACACACAACTGTTGGCTGCAGAGATTCCCTCCTCTAAGCATTTGAAGAGAAGCAGCACTTAACCTCCCATTTTCAAAGCCTCCCGGCGTTTCAATAATTATTTTGTTGTTGTTGTTTGTTTGCAATTATCCAACACAGAGTGACGATAAATAAATATTCCGAGTAGATGGCTAACCTGCGGGAGGTTTAAGGCAACAGGATCTGATGGCCACATGTGTAAAAGACGACCATGGAAGCAGAGCGGAGGGAGAGAGGAAGAGGGCAGGGATTCTTTTGAAAAAGAAAATGCACCCCCACCCTCCGTTCTGCCAAAAATGCAGAAAACAATGAAGCGAACCAACTGAGGGGGATCGAAGTTCCTGTGGTCCAAAAGCCAGCAATGTGCTTTAAATTAAGGGCAGGCATTTCAAAGGTTAAGAGGGCTGCTTCTTAAGCAGAAAGCAGAACAAAGGAGGAGGCAGCAGGAGGGGCATGGGATGGAAAGCCTTTAGTGCTTAAACCACCAGAATCGGCTACACTGAACTGGGACAAACGAAATAAAACAAAACTTCTTAACCAGGGAAGAAAGCGGGTTGAATTATTCCTGCAAAGAATGTTGCAAGGCATTGCTTTCTACCCATGGATGGTAGGCAGGAGTGGGATTCACATTTTTTTTTACTACCGGTTCTGTGGGCGTGGCTTGGTGGGCGTGGAAGGATCCTGCAAAATCCCCATTCCCTCCTGATCAGCTGGGACTCGGGAGGCAGAGAATAGATGAGGGCATGGCCAGCCAGAGGTGGTATTTACGGGTTATCCAAACTACTCAAAATTTCCGCTACCGGGTCTCCAGAACTGGTCAGAACCTGCTGAATCCCACCTCTGATGGGAGGTCTAAGAAACTTACTGATTGCTGCACTGACCCAACATGAACACAGCGTCCACAAGAGCTGCTAAGGATCTCCAAGCTGACTAGATGGGACACACCATGGGCGTAACACACGTGGAACTATCCCTCTGATTGCTGTTGAAGTCTCCTTCGGTTTCAAAGTAATGTGATTTTCCATAAATCAGCTTTGCAAACCTATGGAAGGGTGGCTGCAAACCATCAGGGGGGATGGTAGTAGCCATGCAGGCGAGATTGACGTTGGAGTGGAGATGATCTATTACTATTACTATTTATTAAATTTGTATACCGCCCTTCTCCCTTGTGGGACTCAGGGCGGTGAACAGGCATAATAAAACCACAAAACATCAATATACAATATACAAAATACTTTAAAAATCGATTAAATTTAGGGCCTGTTCTAAAACCAGGTAAAATTCTCTGATAAAATCGATTAAAATCACCTTACAAGCTCTTCCCTTGACTTGCTGTCTTGTCTATTTTGACACCTCCCGAAGTGTCAAAAGCCTTTTTTTCACAGCATGGGAGAACACACAATGGAAATTGGAGAAGGTGAGCGAGGTTTATAAAGAGCAAAGGATAAAAAGAGGATTGTCTACCTTTAAAAAAAATCTTGGATTTGTGGGGAAGGGAGATGTAGGATGTTTCTGCTTATGGCCTCTATTTACCACAGCACCCTGGGTTTTCCTACAGAAGGGTGCCATTGATTTTTGACAGTTATATTGCAAAGAGCTCCTGGAGCCACACACAACTAATCTGGTTGGTTATCTCTGGCTCTGAGACCACATCTTGCCCATAAGTGCTATCGGAAATCCAAACCTGATGTCATAATAGCTCCCAGGTATGGTGCCTTCTGTATGGTGGTGAAAGTTGGACCACAAGGAAGGCTGAGGGCCAAAGAATGGAGGCCTTTGAACTCTGGTGCTGGAGAAGACTCCTGCATTGAGTCCCTTGGACTGCAAGGTCATCCAACTGGTCAATCCTAGACGAGATCAACCCTAGCTGCTCTTGAGAAGGCCAGATCCTGAAGAGGAAACTCAAAGACTCCAAAGGCCACCTAAGGAGAAGGAAGAAGGAGTCCCGGGAGAAGAGCCTCTTGCTGGGAACGATGGAGGGCAAAAGAAGAAGAAGGGGATGGCAGAGAAGGAGGGGGCTGGATGGAGTCCCCAAAGCAGTCAGAGTGAGCTTCATGGCCCCCAGAGGATGGGAGAGGAGAGGGAGGCCTGAAGGAACGTTGTCCATGGGGTCATGATGGGTCGGACATGACTTCGCAATTAACAATAACAACAAGGGTGCCTTTGATGAGGAAAACCTTATTAACCAGTGGGAGAAGTATGTCACTTAGAAGGGCAAGGAGAAGCAAGGAACTCTTGAATAACAGAAGGCCCACAAGGAAAGAAAAGGCGACATTAAATGTATCTCTTTTGGCAGAAATGCCAATCTTAATAAAGGATCATTTGTGGAAGTTGCGGATGTCAGGGATGTTACATTTTGGGTTACTTATAAAGCTTACCTGATCATTATCATCTTCGTCGCTGCTGAGCTTCAAGTCATCTTCAAGCATTCTTTGTGCGGAAAGAGAAAAAGAAACAGGTTGCAAAGTTATGCAAAGTAGAACAAGATACACCCCTCATTGCTGATATATATATATATATCAAAGGAGGGTTACATTGATGTGGCAACAAAGACATCCCATTGTCCTCAACCAATTGAAGAAGAGATTGAAATATCAAGGAATATGAATTAGGGAGAAAACAACCCTGTTGTAATTGGAGCTCTGGGTGCAAATCTTCATCAGATATTTAGAAATTGTAAACTTACTAGACGTGACACGGCTACATTTGCTAAAGACTGCCATCTTTGCATCAGTAGGGATATGGTGGATCAGTAGCTAAGACACTGAGCTTGTCTATCAGAAAGATTGGCAGGACGAATCCCCAGCGCTGCGTAATGGAGGGAGCCCCCGTGACTTGTCCCAGCTTCTGCCAACCGAGCAGTTCGAAAGCAGGTAAAAAATGCAAGTAGAAAAATAGGAGCCACCTTTGGTGGGAAAGGAAAAGCGTTCCGTGTGCCTTTGGCATTGAGTCATGCCAGCCACGTGACCACGGAAGCATCTGTGGACAGCGCTGGCTCTTCGGCTTTGAAAGGGAGATGAGCAGCGCCCCCTGGCGTTGGGAACGACTAGCCCAGATGTGCGAGGGGAACCTTTACCTTTACCTTACCTTTGTATCTGTGTATCTATTTTATGAAGCTACCCTGTGTGCTACTAGGCTCGAAATTCTCAGTTTAGATAACTTAGAACTGCGTCCCTTGTGGTCAGACAGGTATTGCATATAAAAATATATGTAGTAATGTTTTACCCGTAAATGATTGTTTTAATTGCAATAACATGCATGCAAACAACCGCTTTAAACTCCATGTAAATTGCTCTAAACCTGACTGTAAAAAATGCGGTTTCTGTAATAGGAATTGTCAAAGTCTGGAACGCCCCTTCCCCCCCCGGTCCAGTTGTCTCAGCTACACATTTTCAGTTTCAGTCACAACTGGACTTCCGTGGACCTCACTTCCTACTTAAATGGTCCATAGAGGGGACGCGCATAAGCGTATTAGTGGGCCTATCGTCCCTGTCACTGTGTTTTTTATTCTCTTGTTCTTGTTTTCTGTTTGACAAATTCTAATAAATGAATGAATGAACAAACAAACAAACAAATAACAAGAACTTTGGCTGGGTATTGGATCACTGAAGTCAAGACCCAATCAATTAGATGGTGGCATCCATTTGGGTCCCCAGAAGAGCGCTCCAGTTCCTCAGGGTTAAACCTCTCTGTTTACTTGTGAAATGTGCCAGAGGGACCATCAACCAGGTCATACGTCCTTCCTTCTTTGGTGACCTCTGTGGTGAGGAGGCTCAGCTGCTCCAGAAGGTGAGACACACCTGAATCAACTGAGCATTAACCTCCTAATCAATGAGATGCTTCGGTCAAAGATAAGCTTGTCAACAGAGGCGGAGATTGGAAATCTCTCGTTTCCCTCCTCCTTTCAAGTGAGGAAACCGTGAGGAAATATTAATGGCTCCCCCTTCTCAGATGCTGGGCCTGGAAAGCCAGGTGCTGGAAACTCTCGCTTATCTAATTGCCATCTCTGTTGGGCTTCAGGGGGTCGGTGGCCTGTGAGGTGCATGGCAACAGATCACAGATTGACCCCTGATTGTTATCAGTGTGGTAAGTTACACTCTTGGCAAAGGCCGAGAGACCTTCAAGATTCGGTTACAAAAACAACATGTAATTCGCAAGCTACATCGGGATGACAATAAACATTAGTGCTATTCAAAACCCCTTCCTTCCTTCCTTCCTTCCTTCCTTCCTTCCTTCCTTCCTTCCTTCCTTCCTTCCTTCTCCTTCCTTCTTTCCTTCCTTCTCCTCTCCCCTTCCTTTCCTTCCTTCCTTCCTTCCTTCCTTTCCTTCCTTCCTTTCTTCCTTCCTCCCTCCCTTTCCCTTTTCCACTACCCTTTCTTCTTCTCCTTCCTTCCTTCCTTCCTTCCTTCCTTCCTTCCTTCCTTCCTTCCTTCCTTCCCTGTTTAATCATTATCCCCTCCCCTCCATTTCCCTCCCCTCTTTCTCCTCCTGTTATGCGAAAGCTCTGCCTTTTCAAAGGAAACCTTTAATGAATCTATTTGGGTTGCTAAAAATATAGAGATCTAAGAAAAGGAAATGATTAAAAAAAAAGGCCTGGAGGATTTTATTTCTTCATTCCATGCCCATTTTTATTCATTTAACATACTAAACAGCCTTTCTCGACAAAGAAAAGATGGCCAATGGAAAGAACATTGAGGGAAAAAGAGAATAGGGGACGATTAATTAAGCCCAGTTGACAAAGAACTGTCCTTAAGTTGGCCAAAGGCTTGTCAAACAGAACTGGCCCAAGAATGTTTCTGTCTGAAGAGCAGGAACATTTCCTGGGCTGTTGGGGGGGGGGAGGCAGAGAACGGGGGGGGGGGCTGTTGAAATAACACAACTGACTGTTGAGTTTTCCTTGCCTGTCCTTTTTTTTAAACTTCCTGAGCCAGCACTACTTAATCAAGAATGCATCTCTCCCTCCCTCCCTCCCTCTCTCTCTCTCCTGGCTCATTAATTTAACTAATCCAGAACTCAGCCAGAAGGCGGTGGCAGAGTCTGGTAACATTTGGAATAATTAAAAGGGAGCGGAATAAGATATTGATGGAATCCGCTTTATTCTTGGGCAGGTTCATGGGTGGGGGACGGGAGGAGAGGTCGAGATGCTAGCCAGAATTAATTGGGGAAATGGGTTTGATGATGGACATGATTAAACGGGTGCTCTTCAGTAGAAGAATATCACCAGACTTGGGGAAAGATCTTGAACTACAGAAGTTTGGCATCCAGAAGAGGCATTTTTATTTATTTAATTTATATCCTGCTTCAGGCCAAGCAGATAGTGTTTCCCCCCATCTACTGCAATTCACCAAAAATAAGACAGGGTCTTATTTTCTTTTGACTTTGCCTTATTTTGGGGGAGGTCTTATTATTTTTGAGGTGCAGGAGGCGGCGAGCATGGTCACCTCATGGCTGCTGAAATTCAGCTTCATGCTAGCACAACCTTCTCCCCTCGCCCGCCCTTCTACACAACCCAAATGAGGGTACAATCCATGCGTTTGCGATGCCATCACCCCAGCATTTAAAGCATTTGCTAGATACATTAAAGGCAAAGCGAAGGCAGGCAGCAAGGCTAAATGAAAAATGAAAACAAGCTGCTCTCTAAAATGATCTCCGAGGATATTAAGAATTCACTTCATTTTCTATTCGTCTCTGACCCGGCCGACATAATTATTGAAAAATGCAGGTAGCTGTTTGTCTTGTCATCCATAACAAATGCATCAGAGCCCTTGAAGGGGGCAACCCTGCACCCCTCTAGCTTAGGAAGGACAGTTTGCTCTCCTGATTAGGGCGATGCTGTTTGCTGCCCTGATTGTTTACCACGTTCTCAATTTGCACACTCCCTCCTTTGGGCACGAAGGCCATGCATTGATTGGAAAGGATTTGCTAAAAATTTGTTTTGTGACAGCCTTGAATTTGTACCCTCAGGGCACACGGAAGCTATGGAAGGGAGTGGAGCTCTCTTGGGAAGGGGGCTGAATCCAGAGGCTTGAAAAGTCAAGAATTGGGGCTAATGGAAAAGATTTTAGGCTGGGAAGAGAGAGAAGGGAAGGGAAGAGGAGAAGAGGAGAGGGGAGAGGAGAAGCAGAGAGGAAAAAGAAGAGGGAAAGGGAGGGGAAAGGAGAGGAGAGGGGAGGAGAGGGGAGGAGAGGGAAGGGAAGGGAAAAGGAGATGTGAGGAGAAGCAGAGAGAGAAAAGAAGAAGAAGGGAAGGGAGGGAAGGGGGGGAGAAGAGAAGAAGGAGATTTTCCTTCTGAAATATTATCCCAACCTGTTACCTATATTTCACTGACCTCTGACTAGTGCCTAAAGGAGCGTTTCTCAATCTCTGGAACTTTAAGATTCGTGGACTTCAGTTCCCAGAATACCCCAGCCAATATTCTAGAACTTGTAGTCCAGACTGGCTGGGGCATTCTGGGAGTTGAAGTCCCTCCATCTTAAAGTTCCTGAAACTGAGAAACATTGGGCCTAGCGAGTGAGGGTGAGACTAGGATTACAGCACCCGGTGAGGAACCAGGAGACTATGAGTTCTAGCTCCACCTTGGGCATGAAGTCAGTTGGGTCTTTCAGTCCTAAGAAGGAGGCAATGCAAACCACTTCTGAAAAACCTTGCCAAGAAAATGCCTGGGATTGACTCATGCCGTCTCCAGAAGTCACACAACAACAATTAGTGCCTCATTATGAGTGGTGTGTTAATTCTTCACTTTTGCAGAGCTAAGAATTTAACAGTTTGTCAGATCACCTTAGCGCATGTATACAAACTGATATTCTGTGTGGAAAATCGACACCTATCCTTCGGTTTTCATTCCTTCCCCAAGATGCCAAAGAATGGATTTTGCTGATTGGAATGAACTGACCCGCCCACGTTGTTAAGAAAATGCCTCTTCTGGAGGAAAGTCCTTCTAATTACGCCTAATTTATGGGGAAAGTACATTAAAATCAATTTGGAAATTGCAAGTTGCAATTTGTTGTTGCAAATGGTTGTGATATAGGCAGCATCGCACAATTAGAGAACTCGGCAGTTGAAAGCTACCACATGGATTGTCTACTCATTAATGACGGAACGTGTGCAAAAACTGATGTGAAATGAATCATGTTAATCGATTTAAATGTAATTAGTTGAACGGTAAGACTGGAATTTGTGTTCTACGAAACAATCAACAGCAATTAAAGTTATTGCAAAAATAGATATTTTCGATGAATATGGCTGCTATTAAAAATAATTATCAGTATCTATACATGCTTACTATTTCCAACAACTATTTCCTACAAGATTTGTGCAAAACTAAGGAAGGAGGGAAGATCCAACCCTGGGGTCTCAGAAGGAAAGTAGAAGAATTCCGAGAGGAAAGATTAAAGATTTCCCTCGCACATGTATGTGCTAGTCGTTCCTGACTCTAGGGTGCTTTTGAACTGCTCAGTTGGCAGAAGCTGGGACAAGGAATGGGAGCTCACTCTGTTACGCAATGCTAGGGATTCGAACCGTCGAACTGCCAACCTTTCTGATCAACAAGCTCAGCATCTTAGCCACTGAGCCACCATGTCCCTCCCTTCCAATGTTTGAGGGGCTGCCCCAGAGAGGAGGGTGTCAAACTATTTTCCAAAGCACCTGAAGGCCAGACAAGGAACAATGGAGGGACACGGACCAAGGAGAGTTTCAACCTGGAAATAAGGAGACATTTCCTGACAGTGAGAACCATCAACTGATGGAACAGAAGTTGCCTTCAGAAGTTGTGGGAGCTTCATCACTGGAAGCTTTCAAGAAGAGACTGGACTGCCATCTGTCAGAAATGGTGTAAGGTCTCGTGCTTGGGCGGGAGGTTGGACTAGATGACCTGCAAGGTGCCTTCCAACTCTGTTCATCTGTAATATCTGTAAAAAGGTATTTCTTGGATTCCCCTTTGAGCAACCCATTTGAAAGTCTAGGTCCAGGCAAGCCAAGGAGCTTTCAAAAGTTGCAACAGACATTCTTTAATCTCACCCCGATTCAGAAGTTGGTGCTTTCTTTGGCAAATGGATTGTTGGTAGATCTTATGTTGCTAAGAAACATTCCAATCTGTGTTGTCACACTCAATCTGCCTTAGCACCATATCAGTAATTAGTGTAATTACAGGCGGGTGCAAGGAAGATAACCTCTGTGGTTATCTATTAGATACCCCACAATCCGAGCACGCTTTTCTCCCAGTTCCAAAAAGATGAAGCAAAATGAATTCTCCAAAACACACATCCTAATCTAGAGGCCCAATAATTCCTGTCTTTCAAACAGAACTACTATCTTCAATCTCTCGCCCCCAATCCAAGGGTGGGCTGCTGGGGGTTGTCAGGGGTTGGGGAGAACCTCTAGCTAAGATTCCAATATATAGATTTGTTCAAGCTTATTTCTGGTGTCTCCAGAATTACATGGGAATGATTTGTTGTTGTTTTTTGCAGAATGTAAAGTTTAATGCCACACATATTGCATCCGTATGAAAGTGAGATTTCCCCTTTCCCCCCTCTGCTATTTTGCATTTTATTTACTTCTTCAACCCACCCACCCCAAAACACACACAACAGAAATATTGTTTGAGGAAGTCTTGCAGGACCTTGGAGAGCTCCAATGTTCTCATCTCGCTCCAATGTTCATAGTACTAATGATAGGAAGACTCGTTTTGAGAACTTCCACCCAATTATGGGGCTCATAGGCAAGCCAGTAGTTTCACATTATTACGTAGCTAATTTCACCTTTGTGCTCTGTTCTCCTATACTACCATCCAATGGTCTTTCCAGTTGACTAAAAGGACATTTAAAAAAACCAGTGGAACAACTTGCCTCCAGAGGTTGTAAATGCTCCATTTCTCTCTCTCCATCTCCCTCTTCCTCCCTTCATTTCTCTCTTTCTCACCCACTTTCTTCCTCCTTATATTTTTTTCTCTTATGTTTGTGGGTGTGTGGGAGAGAGGAAGAAGGAGAGAGAAAGAGAGAAATGAAGGGAGGAAGAGGGAGATGGAGAGAGAGAAATGGAGCATTTACAACCTCTGGAGGCAAGTTGTTCCACTGGTTAATTGTTCTCACTCTCAGGAAATTCCTCCTTAGTTCTAAGTTGCTTCTCTCCTTGATTAGTTTCCACCCATTGGTTTTTGTCCTGCCCTCAGATGCTTTGAAGAATAGCATAACCCGCTCTGCTTCTTTTGGGCGGACCCTGAGATATCAGAAGACTGCTATCATGCCACTCCTATTCCTTTTTATTAAATTAGCCATGCCCAGTTCCTGCAACTTCATATGTTTTAGCCTCCAGTCCCCTAATCCTCTTTGTTTCTCTTCTCTACACTCTTGCTAGAGTCGCCACATCTTTTTTACATTGTGGTGACCAAAACTGAATGCAAGAGAAAGAGAGAGAGAGAAAGGATGGAAGAAGGAGAGGGAGAAAGAGAGGGAGAGAGGGGGAAAGAGAGAGAGAGAGATGAAGAAAAAGAGGAAGTTCTTGTCCTAAGAGTGGCCAAATTGACCTTTGGATCAGCTGGTGAAAGTTAATCTAAATATCGGATTTATTTATTTATTTATTTGCAGCCCAAGGCCAATCCGCAATGTTGACATTCAGCAGCACTATTAACACATACTATAAAACAAATCTCCCTATAAAATTAGCAATTCATCAGAAGCCCGAAATGGTTCGCAGGTTGTTCCCTAATTTTGTTAAGCTTTGTCGTGCGTTCTTTAGGAAGGGCAGACAAATATCATTTGAGTAGAAGCCCCAATTTTTTTTAAAAAAAGTATTGAGCTGCTTTGAATAGGAGGTGAGCCTAGAGCCATCTGTGGTCAATGAGAAGTGGCCCACTGGATTCGGTTTGGCCAAAAAACATCACGGCAGTCAACAACAGGACTAACGGTGAAGAAATCTGATTAGATGTCCGCCGTCATTTCTACAATTCAAAGGCATCAAACGACACGCTGCGTTTCTGCCTTGGTTTAATTTTGGCTTAGCTAGACGAGCAAAATCAAACATTGTGGTTTAATCAACAAACACGGCTTAACCAACCCATCGCTTGGGGCCATGAAGGGATTCCCTCCCATCAATCTCTCTGAGATAAAGTGGGCTTGGCGTTCATAGCAAGGATTGCCAGAGAATGAGAAATAATTGCGCAGGGAATACAATCCCCTACTTTCCCCTATGTAATGTGGAAATAAAATAAACACGCTTAAAGATAAATGAAAACATATTTCTTTGGCTTTTTAGGACACGGGTTTTATTTGGAGCCTTGATTTCTTTGGCAGACGCCATCAATGTAATACGGCCTGATAACCTGATTGAAAAATTAGATCCTATTGTTTTATAAAGGGTTCCAGGCTGTCTGGGTAAATTTCTACCCTTAAAAAGCCAACAAGGGCTTGGATTTCCCCCCAGGCCATTCAAACATTCTTTATTTTATTTTATTTAAGAAAATGTCGTTGGCTACAGACTCAAGCTTGTTCTGGTATTCTCTTCCCTGTTTTGAATTATGGGTCTGAAGAACTATCCCAACCTTCTCTTAAACATGTCTCAGGATAGAGACGCTATTCAGCTCTTACGGGATATTCTGCATAATTAAGATTTTAAAAACTGACTTCCTCCAAGCCCATTTGGGTTGAAGTCCAGAATGGCACGTCATTCCCTACCAGGGGCCGGCTGCTACAGGCTTGCCTGGGTTCAGGAGACTCCGTAGCTAATGTTATGGCTGGTTTGGAGAACCTCCAAATCCCACCCCTGGCTGGCCCCACCCCTTCTATTCTATTCTATTCTATTCTATTCTATTCTATTCTATTCTATTCTATTCTATTCTATTCTATTCTATTCTACTCTATTCTATTCCAATTAATTATCTTCTCTTCTATTCCATATATTCTCTCCTCTCCATATTCTATTCCATTCCATCCAAATAAAAAGTGCAATCTTTTGTCTGAGGATCTCTGAGGAAGCCTCTCCTCCCCATCCCTGCAGGACGGTCAAAAGAGGCATTAGCAGTGAAACGTAGGAGCTGCAGACAAGGATAGTTGCTGAATGGAGACAATCGCCATTCAGAAAAAAAGAAACTGTTCAATGGGATGCGAAGAGTTTTGCACAGAGTTCTTTCCTGGCCTCTAATTCTTCACTGAGTCACTGAAGTGACTCATGGAGGATGAAGCTACTTATGGCAATTAGAGACAATGGCTGTGCACTGCCTCTAAAACCAAGGTTGTGACACACACATTGCAAGATTCTGGGAACCACAACAGGGAAGAACACTGCGCTCATCTGTGACGTGTGGACTTCCCACAGATAATCTGTTTCACCTGTTCTGGAAAAAGAAGGCTAAACTCAGGAGACCTCTTCTGAAGTTCTCTTGTCCTCTCTTCTCCTCTCCTATTCTATTCCATATTTTCTATTCCATTCCATTATTCCCTTCCCTTCTTCCCTTTCCTCCCCTCCTCTCAAACTTTGGCAGAGAGCAGCCATGAAACCCTATTCTCTGCTCTCAGACTCAACAAGGGGCCGGCTGCTACAGGCTTGTCTGGGTTCAGGAGACTCCGTAGCTAATGTTATGGCTGGTTTGGAGAACCTCCAAATCCCACCCCTGGCTGGCCCCACCCCTTCTATTCTATTCTATTCTATTCTATTCTATTCTACTCTATTCTATTCCAATTAATTATCTTCTCTTCTATTCCATATATTCTCTCCTCTCCTCTCCATAAACAAGGAGATGCTCAAAACGATTTGATGACCAAACCCAAATCTAGACAGCCTACTAAAAAGCAGAGACATCGCCCTGCCAACATGAGTACATCTAGTCAAGGTTATGGTTTTCCCAGTTGCAATGTATGGCTGTGAAGGTTAGACCATAAGGAAGGCTGTGGAGAAGGAAGGACTCCCTGGAGAAGAGCCTCATGCTGGGAACGATGGAGGGCAAAAGAAGAAGAAGAAGGGGATGGCAGAGAAGGAGGTGGCTGGATGGAGTCCCCGAAGCAGTCAGGGTGAGCTTCAATGGACTCCAGAGGATGTGAGAGGACAGGAAGGCCTGGAGGAATGTGGTCCATGGGGTCGCGATGGGTTGGACATTACTTTGCAACTAACAACAACAATGTGGATCTAGTTCATTCTCTCTGCCAACTGAGCAAAAAGATAAATAAATTTCAATTGTGCAGTATTTTCAAATATTGTAGACGCTTCCATCCATCTTGAAGAGGGAAAACGTAAATCGATGCTCCATCTTCCCAATCTGACAAACCATTTCCAGCTAGATTCATTTAGAACCACCTGAGTTCCAGAGAAAGAAGTGAGTCTCTTCTTTGTGCTTGTGGTTATTTATTTTTTGGGGGGGACGGGACAAACAAAATGAAAGGTTGACCTTTGGCACCAGGAGATCATTTTCTCACCCCCCCCCCTCACACACACCCTCTTTGAATCGATGCCCTATCAGGAATGGATTGCCTTGTATCCACCACTTGAGCATTTATTTGACAGAGAGAGCTGCTATTGAGACCACAAGTCTCGGCTTCGAGCCATTTAACTTGACAGCTCCACAATAGTCACTTTC